>CM059214.1:6103571-6186071 GCA_030347435.1 Clarias fuscus | reverse complement strand
TATTCGGTTTCACGCTTTAAATATTTAGCCCGTAGGGTTTCATCTCCTCACCAGCTGAACAAACAGGTCGAACCTCCTGAGAGCTGAACGCACCAGAGACAGTGAGTCGATAGAAAAACAAACTTACCCAGAGACACGAGTGCAGTCAACAGCTGCAATTAGATGTGTGTAGCCCTGGCGATAGGACAAGTAACGAGACCGGAGGGAACGGTGTGTGAAGGTTCAGCATGTTTCAGCGCCGTCTCGCCGGGCAAGCTGTGGATCCGGATGAAATGTCAGGGATCTCAGGAGGGTCACAGCTCTGCTTTACAGAACCGAGGGAAGCGTTTGAGCTCGAGGTTACAAACAAGTCGGAGACGGCGTAGCCACAGGGGTTCTTTAATAAAGGCTGAATTTAACTCAAATAAGCAATCAATAGGTTCAAATGGTCCTTTTACTTGAGAAATAGTACAAACTCATACAGTCAGAGCTACGCTTACCCTGGAAACTCTACAGTATACTCTGTATTTATGGTCAGAAAATCAATCTAATTTGTCAGCTTTGTAAAAAATCAAAACCAAACCCAGGTTAAAAGAACTTCCTGTAAAAACATGAAATGCAAATATCTCCAGTACTGCAGGTGGCGCTGTTTATGATTATTTCATGATGATGATGATGAAGATATCTACGACTACACCTGCTGCAAAGTGCAAACAGGATATACAGGATAGTGATGTATCAGTTGCTAAAGAGCATAAACAACAACATGGTGCACAAGGAAGAGAAAGAACCACTTATTATGCTGCATACAGTGTTTACAAAGGGGGGGGGGAGGGGAAGGGAAAGGAAAAACAGACATAAGAAGCAGGTGCGACGTGAGACTGTTTAATAAAACTAGGTCTGCGGATTTGCTCACCACATTTGTATACTAGTGACACTTGGAATTAATTAAATTTGTACTGTATGTAATGTATATTTGTTGTACAACTTATTATCAACTAAACAATTTTCCAAAAAAAGGTAGTAGTTCTGTCATAAATATGACATAAAGCCCACATTTTTATAAAATAATACAAGAGATAGTTTTACAATCACATCATTTTATTGTATGTTTTATTGTTATAACTATATGTGACCCGTCACATCAAATCCGGTGTTCAGTCATATTTTAGGGGCTTTAGCATATATTATTAATATTTCTTTAGATTCCTGCTTCCGGGAATCGAAGTTTATTATTGTATTATGTTGGGAGTCCTATTCTAAAAATTCCTATATCCTAATCCCATTTTTAGATTACTTAAATGAGGATTTCATGATGTGGTGTGAAAGACAGAACTTCATTTTCAGCCTCATTTTAAAACCAGGATTTCTAAAGCAGCATGGTTTTATAGCAGAAAAACATATACACACGTGGACAAACTTGTTGGTACCCTTCGGTCAATGAAAGAAAAACTCACAATGGTCACATAAATAACTTTAATCTGACAAACGTAATAATTAAAAAAATTCTATGAATGTTAACCAATGAAAGTCAGACATTGCTTTTCAACCATGCTTCAACGGAATTATAAAAAAAATAAACTCATGGAACAGGCCTGGACAAAAATGATGGTACCCCTAGAAAATACTGAAAATAATGTGACCAAAGGGACATGTTAATTCAAGGTGTGTCCACTAATTAGCATCACAGGTGTCTACAATCTTGTAATCAGTCAGTGGGGCTATATATAGGGCTCCAGGTAGTCACTGTGTTGTTTGGTGACATGGTATGTACCACACTCAACATGGACCAGAGGAAGCGAAGGAAAGAGTTGTCTCAGGAGATTTGAAAGAAAATTATAGACAAGCATGTTAAAGGTAAAGGCTATAAGACCATTTCCAAGCAGCTAGATGTTCCTGTGACTACAGTTGCACATATTATTCAGAAATTTAAGATCCATGGGACTGTAGCCGACCTCTCTGGACGTGGCCGCAGGAGGAAAATTGATGACAAATCAAAGAGACGGATAATCCGAATGGTAACAAAAGAGCCCAGAAAGACTTCTAAAGAGATCCAAGGTGAACTTCATACTCAAGGAACATCAGTGTCAGATCACACCATCCGTCGTTGTTTGAGCCAAAGTGGACTACATGGGAGATGACCAAGGAGGACACCATTGTTGAAAACAAATCATAAAAAAGCCAGACTGGAATATGCCAAACTACATGTTGACAAGCCACAACGCTTCTGGGAGAATGTCCTATGGACAGATGAGACAAAAATGGAACTTTTTGCCAAGGCACATCAGCTCTATGTTCATAGACGGAAAAATGAAGCATATCAAGAAAAGAACACTGTCCCTACTGTGAAACATGGAGGAGGCTCTGTTATGTTCTGGGGCTGCTTTGCTGCATCTGGCACAGGGTGTCTTGAATCTGTGCAGGGTACAATGAAATCTCAAGACTATCAAGGGATTCTAGAGATAAATGTGCTGGCCAGTGTCAGAAAGCTGGGTCTCAGTCGCAGGTCATGGGTCTTGCAACAGGACAATGACCCAAAACACACAGCTAAAACCACCCAAGAATGGCTAAGAGGAAAACATTGGACTATTCTAAAGTGGCCTTCTATGAGCCCTGACCTCAATCCTATTGAACATCTTTGGAAGGAGCTGAAACATGCTGTCTGGAAAAGGCACCCTTCAAACCGGAAACAACTGGAGCAGCTTGCTCATGAGGAGTGGGCCAAAATACCTGCAGAGAGGTGCAGAAGTCTCATTGACAGTTACAGGAATCGTTTGATTGCAGTGATTGCCTCAAAAGGTTGTGCAACAAACTATTAAGTTAGGGGTACCATCATTTTTGTCCAGGCCTGTTCCACGAGTTTACTTTTTTTATATAATTCTGTTGAAGCATGGTTGAAAAGCAATGTCTGACTTTCATTGGTTAACATTCATAGAATTCTTCTTCTTTTGTCAGATTAAAGTTATTTCTGTGACCATTGTGAGTTTTTCTTTCATTGACCGAAGGGTACCAACAATTTTGTCCACGTGTGTATGTATTTCTATGACAACTGGGGTAACCAGCTTGGATTGTGTTTGTTAAAATGCTTTAAAGCAATGTTTCTGAATGACACGTTTCTCAGTTCTGTTAAATGATCAGGAAAATAATTAGTTGAATAAGTGAACAATAATAAATAAATATTGATACATTGTTTTTTTTTTCATTATTAAATTGAAAATTTTATACATTTCACCTACTCCATTCTACTGTACAGCTTAACACCTGACATGACAAGTAACATACTGTATTATAGTCCTATCTACAAGCTAGACAGACCGAGCAAAGCAACTTAAAAACGAAATGAAAAATTCACACACGCGAACAGATGCCCTGGATGACTCAGTCTAACCTGATATAACAAAGTTACACAAAATGTATATAAATATCTCTTTTTAGTCATTATTATGATTCCTTCAGCTAAAGAACTCCACAACTGGAAAAAGAGACAAACACAGTAAATGAGTAGAATACTAGAATACTAAAAAATGTTGAATACGAAATAAAAAAAAAAGAATTTTTAAAAACTTGTTCTAAAAAACTTTAGAATGCTAAATTCTGTAAAGTATTTGAAACGTTGCAAAACGATCAGGCTGTAATTTTTTTTATATTGTAAAAAATGTCAAATAAATGATGCCACATTTTACAATGTTATTATAGCAAAAACTTTTTCCTTTTTTCAATATAGAAGAAACTTTACCCAACAGCATTCTCTTCAAACTCAAAGTTCTAACAAACTCTAACATTCAGATAACGATTGCAAAAAATATTTGTGAAGATCTGTTTAAATTCACAATCTCTAATCCACTAATCTCAGTTTTTTTTTTTTTTTTGGATTTTCCCCCGATTTTCTCCCTAATTTAGTCGTGTCCAATTCCTCCCCGTCACTAGGGGGCTCCCACATTAAGGCTACTACTACCACTCAGCCGGGAGGGCCGAAGACTATCACGTGTTTCCTCCGAACCACGTGACCGCATCTTTTCGAACTGCTCGCTCGCGCACCGTTAGGGGCGGCGTAACACACTCGGAGGACAGCGCTATCCGCTCCCTCCGTTGCGCGAGCTCACAGACGCCCCTGACTGGCTGTAGAGCCGTGATTAATGTGGGAGCACTAAGTACCTCTCATCCCTCCCCTCTGAGAGAGCTCGGCCAATCAGCTCTCTCTAGACCTCCGGCTGCGAGAGGTTACAGCACCACCCGGGATTCGAACTGGCGATCTCCGGATGATAGGCCGAGCGCTTTAACCACTGCGCCACTCGGAGGCTGAAATCTCTGTTTTTTTTAATCAGCGGCGTTAGATTAGTGCTGGAACTAAGCTCTACGTTAAGCGCGCTCTTCAGGGATGGATAAACTGAAGAATTGCCTTTAAATCAGTGAACTCTACCTCCCATTTCCCCACCTCTAATCACACCATGCTGCTCATCTTTCCCTTCCTCTGATCCATCTCATTTATTTCTTCCTATACCATAGACACAGATTCTTTTCTCTCTCTCTCTCTCTCTCTCTCTCTCTCTCTCTCTCTGGATTCTCTTCTCCTGTCAAATACTGTCGTCTCATTATTATTATTATCATTATTATTATAAGAAATGTTAATGAAAGTCCGAGTAAATCATTAAAAGTCATATCTCTTTGCATTCTAATGATAGTGTTAGTGCATGAAATACAGTTATGTTGCTGCGTATCTGCATAACATAAGCTAGGGATTGAGAATTATGAGTCCCTAAACATTATTTATGGAGTTCTTTTACATCAGGCTAGGTCATTACTGAGTCAAACTTTGTAGGTCTGTAATAAAAACTGCATGCAAAAGCTTTGGCAGCTTCACCGGTGGCCTGGGGCCAAACCTGGCCATCAGCTTTAACTGCAACATTAAAGATGTTCATTCTTTCTGACCCCAGGTCAGATCTGAATTATATAGTCAACCATTCAATAACTAATGAAAAATGGACCTATTGGTAGAATACAAAAGAATGGCGCATAATAAGCATGCTGCTCCATTTAGTTTTTTATTTACTTGTAATAACATACCCAAGGTTAAACCCTGTACCGTTATCCAGGGCTTCTGGAAATGGTAAAGATGAAGGAACTTATTCTCTTGGATACGTCACACAATATACCCCAACTTCCATCCCTACTAGAAGACGACACAGAGACAAGATGTCACTGTACCAAGATCCTAACTGGCTCCTAATCTGTGTTACAAGAACATCATGTCTGTTCTTTATTGCTGTTTATGTGTTTGTTAATTTAAGTAATAATACAAATTTTGCACTCTTAATATTAACCCTTTGGCCTGCCTATCTACCCATCCACCCATCCATTCATCCATCCATATTTCACTAGTGCTTGGACACCATCAAGGTGGAAAGTTCTCTCAGTACACGTGAGCCATGATCAGACTGCCTGATTTTTACTTTTGAAACGCTGGCCTCCCAGGAACTCCTTTATTGGCCCTTTAATAGATAAAATGGCCTGATTGTATCACCAAATACGTTTTGTTTTTGCAGTTCAGTTCATGACATCATACAGCCTACAACAACACTGGAACATTACAGGATCTCAGCTGGGAGTTACTGCCACATCCCCAGTACAGTCCCGATCTCATTCCACGCCATTTCCACATGTTATCTTGCTATTAAAGGAGTTCCTGGGAGGCCAGCGTATCAGACATGAAGCAGACAGGCCGGTCATGACTCCAGTGTACTGTGAAAACTTTCTACCTTGATGGTATCCAAGCATTAGTGAAACCATGAGATAGGTGGATTAGTGTGGCAGGCGATTACTGTATATTGAGAAATAAAGGAAGTTTTTACTTTCATAACTGTGTTCTATTATTCTGTACAATAATAATAAAAATAGTACAAATAATTCCTGGTTTCACTTGACCGCCCCTACAGTATGTGTCTTTGTTACCTGTAGGTGTGAGGTAATATACAGCCAATTGATTTTTTTTTTCTAGAAGCTTTCTGAAAGATTCGAGATGATCCCGAGACCGTTGAAATCATGTTGGATGTTCCTGCCGTGCACCTGAATGAAGTAAACAGCCAATCAGAAATTGGTGTCTCATTAGTGGGAGTATTCTTTCACTACATTAGTGCATCACAAAGTCTCCAGCAGGCACATCAAGTTGACTTAGCAGATTAAAAATAACCAAGACAGTATATTTAGTGTCTAGGCAGAGTTATTGCAATACTGCAGTTGCAACACAGGACGTTTTATAGTTAGTGAGTTTTGTGAGATATTGATCTGAGACTTAGCAGTGGACGGCTGGAGGAGAAAAAAAATCTGGGGATCTTCTTTAGGATTTATTAAACTTTAGACACTGTTGTGAGTAAGATTCCCCAAAGGTCAACAGCTGCTGAAATAAAAGAAAATGCCGTTGGATTTATTAAAGCCAACTATCGCCTTTATGATCTAGTCATTGCACTCTTCTTTCTTTCTTTCTTTCTTTCTTTCTTTCTTTTATTTCGTTTGTTTGTTTGTTTTTTGTTAGTTTCTTGATAAAGCTATAGTGGTCGTGTTTTGCCTTTGCCGTCTGTGAAGTATATTTTGACTTGCTTGTTGGTTTAGTAGGTTGTGTTTTGGGTGTCCTCTGGATGCATCATTGCATTTCCTTTTTTTGTTCACATATTCATTGTAAAATAATACTTGAATGTGAATAGCATCAAGTATTTACCTTTTTTTTTTCTTTCTTTTTTTTATTTGGGGAAACCTGACCATTTTGAAGATTATTGAAAGTCTAAACGGTTCAATTCTCTACTGTACAGTTTCAATTTCTAGGTAGCACGGTGAGGTAGTGATTAGCCCTATCACCTTGCTCCTCCAGGGTCCGAGTTCGGTTTCCGCCTCGGGATCTGTATGCATGGATGTTCTCTCCATGCTTGGTGAGTTTCCTTCCAATCCACAGTCTAGGCTAATTGGCATTCCCAAATTGCATGTAGTGTGTGAATGGAATTCTGCGAAGGATTGGCACCCCGTCCAGGGTGTACCCTACTGTACCTCGACCCTGTAGACAGGATAAAGCGGTAGAAACGATAAGCGAGTGAGTATTTTCTAACCACATGATTTTCTGTAGAGTTCCATATTGCAGTGCGTTCAAAATCACATTATTGTTGCATGTACATGTAAAATGTATGTGTAACTTTACAAGTAAAACAGACACCATGAGGTGGAACACATACAGGATAAACAGAAACCACTGATGTAAACAGGACATTATTTCGTAAACAGATGCAAGCACAGCCCTGTATAGGATGTGCACAATCTGGACATTTGAATGAGAATAGATATTTGCATGAGGACTAGGATTTCCTTGGACAGGAGAAAAAAGATGCGAGTTACCTTGTTGGTTACTGGGTCAGTTGAAAACCTTGAACGGCAAGCAAAACACTCGATTGTATTAATGAATGAACGCCTTTCAAAGAAACAGAACTCATAGAAAATATTACAAACAAGAATACATCCAAAAAATGTATTTAAAATAAAGGGTTAAAGAAGTGTCGGGCCCAGAGTCGTCAGAGTTGGCATTCCGACATCTGGTGTTTTCTCAGTGTTGTCCAATATTTCCTGGGGCAGAGAGGTAAGGTTCACTTTAACAGCCATCACGAACTCTTTTATTCGGTCGCCAGCATACTAATTACTCCCACCTGGACTCAATTTCACATAATCACACACACAGCATGATGACCCAGTTAGTGGTCACTCTTTACTAATTATTACACTCAATGTTTAGGTGCGTTCCGATCGGCCTGAAGTACCCTGCGAGGTACAGGACTCTTCACAGGGTCGTCAGCCAGCCTTGGTACATGGGATTCCAAACGGGCGAAAATGTTCAGTTCAAAAGGGAACTGCGGACGGTGTAGGGAACAACAGGTCTTCACTTCACTGCAAAAGGGAATGGACGCCTTCCCATGAGTCATTGCGTCTTGCTGGAGCATGAAAAACAATGGGGCTTGAAAAATGATGTATATATTTATTATCATTATTATCGATGTCAACATCATATTAATAGGACGCAATAATTTTAATGAAAATTTTATCAAGAAATGCTTAGTTTTATATACTGTAGGATAGTATTATGTAAAAAAAAAACAACCTTTGTACATCATTCATCTATTTTTATTCAATAATTGCATAATAGCATATGTTTTTGTTTCAATAAAAATTTCATATTTAACGTTCATGGCGTGAAATTTCCACAGCAGCAACAGGTATCCGAGGTTCTTATGTTACCATGGTAACGCACGCAGGAAGTGACGTCTGCGCTGGTGACTTCGCAGGGTGTTTCCAATGTTGGATTTTAATATTTTTTTTTTCGTGGAAGATTCCCTTCACCGACATTCCCTGCAAACGGAGTGTGGAGTAGTGAGTAGGGAGCACCCTTTGAAGTAGACTTATGAATGGGAGCTTCTTTTTTTTTCTTTTTTTTTTTTGTCCTGTCGTTATACCAACTCTTTACCCCTGTTTGTGATCCTTCTTTTCTCTCTCAGGTTTTGGAATACTGTCTTGCCCAGATTACATTGTGTACCTGATCATTTGACCAATAACTGAATATTGTTTCCAGGTTTGATTTTCCTGTGCTTGTTTATTTCAGGGCTGATTTTTTATTAAAAGGCATCAGGCGTGTCCTTGTGTCCACCAGCCAGTTCTATGCCACCATAAACAGACTCATATACAGATCATTTTATCATGTTACATCCATAACATTTTAACATAAAGAGCTTCATGAAAAAAAAAAAAAAACATGAACTTGAATATTTTGTATTTTGCTCCACAGCCATGGAACTACGAGTTTTAAATTTTGGCACCTCATGCTGTCGGAGCCTCATTCACCAATCATCATTCACTTACCACTGAATCGTGGAAAAATGATTCCATGTTGGAGGCCAAATCTGAACCGGTTCCTCTCTAGGGCATCATCAATAACTTGAATTTGGTCTTATGTGCACGTGTTGGTCTCTGTGTCTGTGATTTGTTGCTGAAAGTTAGCCTAGAGTAAGAAAAACCTATGTAGCAGCTCTAATCTTATAAGATGGGAAAACGCCCCAGATTGAAAGCGCCATCATCAAACCGGTCGTGTCATTATCTGCACGTCATGTGGAGAGTTTCCAAAAGAGGCTCCACACTGTTTGGTCTATGAAGCTTGACGCAGGAGCCAAACATCACGGCTTATTAGGCAGGACGGAGACTGTAGAGCTGCCTGCGCTATCCTCAATTCACACTTCTAGGCAAATGTCTGAGACTTGGAAGCACTGAGCGTGTTAATGCGAGTGCTGGTCATGATTAATGGCTTGGAGTTTGGCTGCTTTTAACACTTTCAACACTATTATGCTTAGATATGGATTATTATAGCAGTGGCAGCATTATTTGTACTGACTGAACCTGTTAATATGAGAATGTGGGTTACAGATGCATTGGGGGATATTGTTTCTATTATTATTGTTATTATTATTATTGTTGTTGTTGTTGTTGTTGTTGTTGTTGAAAAACCTCTTACAATGTTCTGTTTATGTTTTGCACTATGTGTGATTGTACAAAAATAGATGCACCAAAAGTGCCTGTGATACCCCACACGACTGCACTGACGTAAATCATCAAAACACCTGTGATCCCAGCAGGTGAGTTGATGCGCTGCCATTGTGACGCACTCTGAGTCACATTCCATGTAAAAAAAATAATAAATAAAAAAAAAAAGCTGCTGCACTGACTTATCAGTTGATTAGTTTTTACCTACAGTACAGTACAGTATGCAGAAATAAGCAAGCACTCCTACGTGAAATAACGGCAAAGTTTTGATTCAAGGCTGATGCTATACAGTACAGTATATCAGGGAGTCATTTGGATGTTTTTTTTTTTTTCTTCTTCTACATTTCGGTTACATTTCGGGAACTTGTGATTTTTCCAACTATTAAGATGGATTTAGGTCCTAGTTCGAAATGGTTGTTGGAGTCACAGTCAAGCAGGCCAGGTTTAAATGATAAGTGTACATTCATTTAGGAGTTGGTTTTCACCATGCTGACATGCTGCACCAGCGTAGGAGTAATAACAATGGAGAAGTTCAACAACTCTTTTACAAAATCAAGTGATTTTCACTTAAAAAAAAAAAAAACTAACCCAAGCCTACCGTATGGTGAAATTATTATTATTTTTTTAAATGTAAATATGAATATTTATCTCACACACTCTCTCACTCATCGTCTATACCGTTTTATCCTGTATACAGGACACTTAGGGTAACACCCGGGATGGGGTGCCAATCCATCAGTGGTCACACACATACTCAACTCACACACTCATTCACACACTATGGGAAATTTGGGAATGCCAGTTAGTCTAATCTGCATGTCTTTGGGATGTTGGAGGAAACCCGCCAAGCACTGAGAGAACATGCAAACTCCATGCACATACAGTAGACCCAGAGGCGAGATTCAAACCCGGACCCTGGAGGTGCGAGGCTGGGACTGGAGAAAATGTATAAAGTCCATTTGGACTCATTGTCCAAAAGTGTCCAATACGTTATTCATGCCTGTTACCGAGGGGAACACATACAGCACATGCTATTTCAATTGGCACGAATTTGAATTCTATTGAAAGTTTGACATTAGATCGTTAAACCATGAATCTTCATCAATAAATGAATTATGTTTTTAAATGATCAAATGTTGTAATGTGACAGGATGCAAATTGCCAAAAGATACAATTAAAACCTCAGCAGCGACCTCATTTCCCCTCTTGTCTGTTCCAACCACTCAGCATTCGAGCATCACCAGTACACTAGTCACCGGCCTGATCATCAGTCATCATCTGCATCTGTTTCTCACCGACTGAACCCGCCAAGGTACAGGGCAGATTGGACTAAAAATTTGAGACTATAAAACAAGAGCCATAACAGTCCTCCAGGAAGCCAGACGACCTATTCCTCAAGACTACTTTAAAATAAAATAAAAAAATTCTGGTTTTTTTAAAGCAAAATATGAAGCAATGAGGGGCTCAAGACTTTTGCACAGTTCTGTATGTCATGTGTTATGTCCATATTCATCATGCTGGATATCACCTTGTTATATTTATATTGCTGTTTTTCACAAATACTCTCATGGTGAAATATGTTTTAAATGAAAGGGTACAAAAAAAATAAAATAAATATATATATATATATATAACATTAATAAAAAAATTGTGGGTAAAAGATATAAAGCTTCAAGGTTAGTCAACAGATTATATAACCATAAAAAGGTATCTAAAACCTCACGAGGTCAACAACTTGCGCTTGACAGAAGAATAAATGTAATTCATGATCTCCTTACACAAAAATATAACCAATTTTAGACCAGAAAATAACCAACCTCAGATGAGCTACAAAGTCATCTCAACAAATACGGCAAATTAGTTGACTCCGAAAATCATCCCAGAGTGTGAAATGAGCCATTTATTACTCTCCCTAGCAAATTTCGTCATATTATTTTCTACATTCGTCATTGTGAGCCACTGGCACAAGCCCTAAACGAGGCGAATACAAAGAGAAAATCTTAACATCGGAAAAGCGCAGGTGTCTGTCATCTCTCTCACTTCTTTCGTCCGTCCGTCTGTCTGACTGTCTGTCTGCAGCTGATAACATTTGAGTCTGCCAGCTAAAGGAAAGTGCCAAAAAAGACAATAAGTCTGTGGCGTAAAGAAAGATTAGGAGAGAGAGAGAGAGAGAGAGAGAGAGAGAGAGAGAGGATGACAGATGAATGACAGACTGACCTTCACTTGTTGCAGATAAAATCTCCCACAATCCATTCATAGATCGTTGCTGATGAGATGATACGGAAATCAGGGCCAGATTACCAAAAGCGAATGTCAATTTTAATTTGCTATCAGAATGGAATGCATTTTTGTCTATTGTCCTTTTTAAGCAGGATAAAGGGAGAGAGAAGGAGAACAAGAGCAAGAAAAAAAGAGAGAGAGCGAGAGAGAGAGAGAGAGAGAGAGAGAGAGAGAGAGAGAGATGAGATGCTGCCATCTAATTGACATTGAAACTGTCTAAGCCACTTCATCAGTAGAATGGAGCTGAAACTTTTATTCTTTGAGACCAAACAGCTTTCATGCCCAGCCTTTCAAGTGTGTGTGTGTGTGTGTGTGTGTGTGTGTGTGTGTGTGTGTGTGTGGGAGTAAAGCTTGTAAAATGTCCAATTTAACACATTTAAAGAAACAGGTCACTACATTTAATACACACTCCAAAGATGAAACAGTATCTTTCTAACAAAACCCATCACAATTAATCGTAGCGACGATGAAATTATGAAATAATATAGAAAAAAAATGTATACAGTATTATAATCAAATTTTGTTTGTTTTTAAAAAAAACAAAAAACAATGAAAAGATACTCTCTCTCTCTCTCTGTCTCTCTTTACACCACCCCCCTTCCCCCTATACACTCCCCTCCCCCATACATTTGTGTTACTCGATCAGCGTTCAAGTCAAACCGGGACTCGCGATGACGGAGACTCTTAGCTTCGGTAAATCCTTTGCGTGTGGGGAAAAGGAAGTTGTAAAGAAAGCTGCACGTCCGTGAATGACTTTTCCGGGGCCGACGTGGCTTGTTGTCCACTGTAGTGGACATTCGGCGAGTGGATTAGTAACTCCTGATACTTGAAAATTGACGGATGACTTGTCGCATCTTTGCAGAAGAGATGCATTTGCACACAGATGAGGGAACTGTACAGAAAATCTCACATTCACCAACACCACTCGCACATTTCAGGAGCTCCCGGGAGGCCAGCGTTTCAGACGTGACGTATTTGAGACGTTCCGATTGAGAGCCTCCTACCTTGATGGCATCCGAGAACTCGTGAAATGCTGGGATCAGGACATTAGTGTAGCAGAAGATTACATAGAGAGAAATAAAGAGAGTTTTTATTCTCATAACTGTGTTCTGTCATTCTGTAAGTTATGGTCATTATAATTATTACAAGCCATATGTTAAGACATGCAATTTATCCTAACAACAATTGTCGATTCTACCGGTAGTGCCTCGTCTTACACAATGGGAAAAAAACAACACAAAAAAAAACAATGTTGTTTCAGCGAGCAAACGGCTTAAACTCATCCGTCTCAGAGCGGAAAGGTAAATCTACTCACCCAAGCGAGGCACAACTGAACTAATCACTTGCTGGAGGACAACTGGGTCTGACAGGTAGGGTCAAAGTGTGTGTGTTTGTGTGTGTGTGAGTGTGTGTACCTACACAGAGGTGACACATCCACACACACACACACACACACACACTCCTTAAGCCCTAACACCTCTTTCCTTCTCTCCTATACTATATAATATACACACTGTACTGTACACTTGTTACCGATGGAGCGGTGTGTTAATCTGTGCATTAGGAACGTGCATTTACATCAGCATTCTCAGTCATATTTTTATGCAAACGTCAGTGAGGTATCATGAGGCTAGACGATTAAAAACCATCCACTATGCCAAATCCTCAGGGGTGTTCATGTTTAACATGTGTAATGTCTGGATTCAAGGCAATACTGTGACAAAACACAATTGCTCAGCAGGCCAGAGAATGATGATCCATAGAGCAATCTAAGAACAGGCAAATGTTACAAGGACAAAACAGCAATGAGGGAAATGACAAGCGCAGAATGTACATGGAGTGGAGTTTATCTACATGTTGGTTGGTATGCATCAGGCAATCAATCGTGTACCAATCGAACACGATGCCTAAAATCATGCAGATAAGAACAAGGTCAGGAGCCTCCAAGGTAGTTCATGTCCACATTGAAATTTGTCCACACTGATGCAGGAAAAAATGCCATATAGGCTAAAGTTGACATAGTTCAGAAATAGCTGATCTTCTAAGATTTCCAGACACAACAATCGGTAGGTTGAAAAAACAAAACAAAAAGCATGTCATATGAGGGGCATGGATAAACCTCACTGATGAGAGCGAGCTCGGAGGAGAAGATCCGGGATGGATTAAGCTTTTGTTTCCCTCTGTTGTTGAACACATATTTCTGACACGGGTCTTTGTGTGTGTGGAGTTTGCATGTTCTCCCCGTGCTTGGTGGGTTTCTTCCAGGTTCTTCGGTAGGTTAGGCTAATTGGTGTTCCCAAATTGCAGAATAGTGTGTGAATGCCACCCCGTCCAGGGTGTACCCTGTCTCGTGCCCTAAGTCTCCTGGGATGAAGTGGGCTAGATAGTGAGTGAGTGAAAGTGAGTGTGAATTTTATATATGTGACAAATAATTAAATCATAGTTCTGAAAGGCCATTGAGGCTCCGGGTTGCAAATTGGAGAGACAGAGTTCAAGCCTTGCCACCGACAGTTTGCCACTGCTGGGCCCTTACCCTGATGCCCATACAAAATCACTCTTCCACTGCAGGTGCCAAAGCCTGGATGAGAAAGAAGGAGGGTTTTGCATCGGGCTAGCAAAACATTTCTGTTTTTCCGCCAATTTTTCCGCCAAGAGTCAGCTTGTACCCTGACTCTCCAACCTGCACCCCAGAGCCTCAACCACCTGAAACTCAACTATCACCAATGGGCGACTACTGTACATTGCCTCAAATAATCACTTTTTACAACTGCACTGAGTGTGGAAAAGCGTTTCAGAATTATGATTTAATTATTTGTCACACGTACTTTCACTCACTCACTATCTAGCCCACTTAGAGACTTAGGGCACGAGACGGGGTACACCCTGGATGGGGTGGCATTCACACACTACACTGCAATTTGGGAACACCAGTTAGCCAAATCTGTATGTCTTTGGGCTGTGGGAGGAAACCGGAGCACCTGGAAGAAACCCACCAAGCACGGGGAGAACATGCAAACTCCATGCACACAGACCCGAGCCGGGAATCGAACCCCGACCCTGGAGGTGCAAGGCGACAGTGGGAACCCACTAAGTGCTTCCATGTACGTTAACAGCACAGTGAAATTGTTTCTTTGCATATCCCAATTAGTAAGAGCTCAGTGTTAGTCAGGATACAGCTCCCGTGGAGCAGATAGGGTTACGGCCTTTACTCAAAGGCTTAATAGTGGTAACTTGGCGGTTCTGTGGCTTGAGCCCTCAACCTTTAGATCAGCAATCCAGAGCCTTAAAGAATACAGAACAACACGCAGAACCGTAAAGGAGAACACACGGTCGGTTCAGCTGAATCAGTTGGATTGTCGAAGACTGTAAAAGGACCAGATGACTCTTTTATATCGTTAACCAAACTGAAATATTAGCTGACAGTTTGAGCATATACGTCTATGCATAAGTTGTGTGCGCATTTTTATGGGTGTCAGTGAATTATACGGCAAAATGTACATTATGTGGCAAAATCTGCGTTGTGGGTTTTGCAGATGGCTAAAGATGAAATAAATAAATTAATAAATATAAATATACAGCGAGGTGATCACCTCCATCTGTCAGCTCTCTAAAATCTTGGTCGAAAACACAATGTATTTTTTTCCTTTGCTTTTTCCGGTCCCCCAGGACTTTTAGTTGCTTGGCTCTTCAAAAAAAAAACACACACACACACACACACACACACACACACACACACACACGCACCGGAAAAAAAAAAAAAATTGTTATTTATATGCCTGGTCCCATTTCCTTCACACAAATATAAAGTCGGCACCATTGTGGCAGGACTAAACTCTCTCTGTTTATGTGTGCATCAGCCCAGAAACAGTTCATCTGCAAACCTACTTACCAGCAAACAGAAGCTAGGCCTGAGGAAAACTCTCAGTGGATACTCTCGGACTCATTCTCCCGACATATTCTACGGCGCTTTAAGAAGCTGGAACTCTGGAATGATTCAGGACGCACATGAAAACTGTTTCCACAGCATTTTTACGTACTAGATAAGAACATTTTAAATGTTTGCTCCTTGTTGAAGGTGAACCGTGGCTGTCGCTTTCCTCTAGATCGTTATATTAAGCTCTGCTTTGTAGGGTGCTGTCATGCTGGCCTACAAGCGCCCTTGAAAAACACTGCGTGTGACAAGAACAGAGAGAAAAAAAAATATATATATATATATATATATGCGTTGGACTAGTGAGAGCATATATACGGTTTAAAAAATGAAATGAAGGATGTGATCTATGTACATAACAAATATTTAGGTATGCATCTACTGTCTACTTTTAAATTTCGTGGATCATAGAATGAATTTCCCACCTAGATTAGAGGTTCTAGTTCCACTCCACAAAAGTCAAAGCAAAGTAATCCACTTTAAGGGTTTCTGATTACAACAGTCGTATCATCATGTGCATGCCGCAGACTGAACCTTATACTGATATAATTTCGCCTTTGCGATTCACAAACCTTGATCTAAGCTGAAACATGAGACCTGATGGAGGTACCAGACTGTCAAATCTGTTTCCCGTATGCCTCGTAATCCTCGTGATGGCAGATGGTGCGAGCATAATAAGAGAAGGACAGACTGTGACAGCGACAGGTGTATCATCACATTTTTAATTTTGTATTTGTGTCATCTAGTCCTTCGTTTAGTTAGTGACCAGCCACAATGAGTTAGGCAAAAAAAAAAGAAAAAAGTTTTTATTTTTGATGCAAGTTTAGGATTTCGGATAGATGCGAGACAAATTTATTTGCAGCAATGATGCATTTTGGTTTTCAGGCACACCTGCTTAGTTAATGATGTGTACAGGCAATGGAATATGATGTGCATGTAAAACTATGTGGTGTATCTCGATCTTGATGGCTCATTGACTCAGGGTGATGCTGTGACCTTGAAAGTGGCTAGCTTCATCCAGCGCTGTTTCATGATGTCTCACCAAGAATCCAGGATGATTAATTATGTGCGGAAAGTGCTGGTCCATGGGAAAAATGCTCGCTTAAACAGGGCATACTTCTGTCATACCCCAGCTGTGTGTGAGAGAGAGAGAGAGAGAGAGAGAGAGAGAGAGAGAGAGAGAGAGAGATTATGCTTCAGTGACGTTTGAGAGCACATGCCCTTTTTAAGGTTACGCTTTTTGTGCAATTGCACACAGAAACCGCTCAGGCATTAACATTCAGCTGGTTCAGCATATTCAGCGTCATTTATAAAATGCTATTAGGATATTATAGACAGTCCAAGGTTATTTATAAGGCTTTAGATGTCAGATGATCTCTCAGGCTGTCTGGAAAGTTTGTCTAATCCATAAAAGCAGGGAAACCAAATTCCTCCCCAAGGAGTCTCTCATTCTCAGGTTCTGGCACTTGCTGAGTAAAATGGATGCAAACGGATCAGGATTCACATACACCTTTGGCAGAAGGTCAGATTTCCAGACGCTACCTAATGCCCCAAATTACAGTTACAGTATTTGAAGTTTCAACCAAAGTTGGGGAGGTGCCTAATGTTGAACGTTTGACATCATCTGAAGTGGACCTACAGTAAGTGGACATTAGTGCGACTCAATTGGGTTGCAAAAAGAAAGCCTGAGATACCTTGACACCAATGGAGGAGGTTAATTACATTGATGCAAAAGACAGTATGAGAGACATTGCACAAAGTACAGTAAATGAGGTTATGCACTGTGCAATCTGAGAGATCTTGTCCTGGTGGGAATGCTTAAATACCTTGGGAAAACAGCCTGGGATACCCCAGGTGGAGGAGTTAAACTTACTAGGATCTGGTTTAAAAAAAAAAAAAAAAAAAGCCAGAGAAACCGTGCCATTTGTGAGGGACTTTAAGGATTTTGGGGGAGAATGGACAATGATAGATAAAGACAGATAGATAGAGATTTTACTTTAGGGAGCTGTTGGGGAAAAAAAGAAAAGTATGAAAAATCTTGCCCCTGGTAGTCTTGATACCTTGGAAAAATATAAGACTAAGACAGCTTGCCTTGGTGGAAGTGTGCAGGTACCTTGGGATCTGATGAAGGAAGATAGACTAAGAAAGATTGCCCATGGTGGAGGAATTTAAGTACCTATGGATATGATGGGAAAAGGCATTATGAGAGACCTTGCCCTTAAAGGAGGAGTTTGTAATCTAATGGGCATTTAGACTGAAAGACTTTGCCCCTGGTAAAATACGTTACAGTATGTACCTTGGGTTCTGACGGAAAAAGAAAATTTGGAGAGACCTTGCCCCCAATGGAAGGGTTTAAGTTCCTCGTTGTCCGATGGGCAAAAAAATCCTGAGAGACCTTGCCCCAGTTCAAGAGGAGTTCAAGTATATTGGGATCTGATGGACAAAAGAAAGCTTGCAATACCTTTTCCCCATCGAAAGAGTTTAATTTCCTTGGGACCTGACGAAAAAAGACAGTGTAAATGACCTTGCCCCTGATGGAAGTTTAAGTACCTTTGAAATTGTTGGAAAAGGAAAGCCTGAGAAACCTTGTCCCTAGTGGATGAGTTTAAGTAACTTGGGATGTGATGGGAAATTAAAGCCTAAAAACCCTTGCCCATGGTGGAGGAGATTAAGTACCATGGGATCCATCAGATCCATCAATATGAGAGACCTTGCCCCCAGTCGATGAGTTTAAGTACCTTTGGAATCACTTGGAATGAATCCAGTTTGAGAGACGAGGTCACTTTGTCACCTGTGATAATCAGGTGTTGGTAGTGACTGAAAGAATACATGCACAGTCGATTAGGCTCAGGTTTTGAAAATCTTAGGCTTACTCTGACTTACTCTACAGAATTACATGAGCAGTTTGGCAATCTGGCAAGGTCTTGAAGTTGGGGCACTGCTCTTCCGTGTTAAGAAGAAACAGATGCCTTCTTTCATATGTCTCCTTACAAGGATTCATCCTGGTCAGCTCCTGGAATAGAGCTAGACAGAAAGTTTCTATCTCACAGCTTGCTTCGGTACAAATGTCTTGAGGAGAAACTAGCATCTGTGGTCAGGGATAGAGTGTTAAGGAGTAATCTTCTTCTGCCTGCTGCCAGAACAAACCCCCACCAGAAAAAGCAGAAGTCAAATAAATGGATGGATAAACTCTCTCTCTCTCTCCCTCTCTCCTTTTATCATTCTTTCCTTTTCTTCCCCCATCCATGGAAGTGATAACTAGCTGACAAATGTGATGTCAATGTACGGGCTGTAACAGTCAACTTCCCTCTTCATTACCAACAGCATGTATACATGCACATACAGTATTTATACTCAGAAAAACATACCGACATTACCATTAAAATCTAGCCTTTGGTGTTTTAATGTTTATACAACAGACCTGTTAAATGCTTGATTCTGATTGTTTAGAAGGTTCTGCCATTAAGGCAGATCAGATATTTATAATGCCATGTTTGTGTCTGTAGTACTGGATCTGCATCTCAGTGTGGTAGAGCACAGCAACTGCACTGCTCAGCGCCGTAAGGCCCTTCAGAGAGTGGGGAAAATCGTCCAACAAATCAGTGGCACCCAGCTACCCATGTTGGAGGACATCTACAAGGAACGCTGTCTGAAAAGGACGAGCGGCATTACCAGAGATTCCTCTCACCCCAATCACGGACTGTTCACTCTTTTTCCATCGGGCAGGCGCTACAGGTGCCTCAGAGCTCGCACCAACAGAGTGAAAAATAGCTTTTTTCCTGTGGCTGTTACGGCACTGAACAGCTGATCATAAAGTGTTAACTAATACACCACTGCACTGTCACTTTCTGTCTGTATTGCATTGCTTCGTCGACTATGCATCTTTGCACCTTCAATAACTCATGCTTATACAATTGCGCTGTATATATACTCCTATATAGCCCTATATATATATATATATATATATATATATATATATATATATATATACTGAATATCATACCAAAATCAGTATGTTTATCATGTTACTTCTTGAGCATGTTATCTTCCAGAGATGTATATACTGTACATATACGTATATTCTGGTCTGGTTGAAATGTAGTAATGCAGCAAACATTTAAGTATATCTTCTCAAAGGACAATACTATAGAAATGAAACTTCGATATATTTTAGATTAGTCAGTGTGCAGCTTGTATAACAGTACAGATTTATTGTCCTCTGAAAATAACTCAACAGACAGACTTTATTGTCAAAATAGTTGGCAACAAAAGTAAGTACACCCTAAATAATAACAGCTGTACACATTTAACCATGCAAAGTCACACGTCCTATTCATCATGATTATGTGTTTGTCAGTGGCCGAGTATGTCTCCAGACCTGGGGCACCTGAAGCAAAAATTGGCCATGTGTCTAACATTCAGCAGCTCCGTGATATCATTATGGAGGAGTGGAAGAGAATGCCAGCAACAACATGTACAGCTCTGGTGGCCCAGGAGGATAAGGCCATGGTAGATAACAATGGTGCTCACACGTAATTTTGGCACTTTGGACACAGTTTTTACATGTTCACTTAGGGTGTACGCATTTTATTTGACTGTTATTTAGATAATAAAGTCTGTACAGCATGTTGAGTTATTGTTAGAGGAAAGTAAATCCGCACTAATATACAAGCTGCACATACAGTAGACTACTCTAAAGTATATAAAATTTTAATTTCTATCATATTGTCCCTTGAGGACATGTAATAAAATTGCTGAAATTTGAGGAATGTATGAAGTGACCCTATATATATATATATATATATGCATGCATAACCTATTACTGTACCGACTACGCCTTTTTTATTGTGAATAGGCCAAGTATGCAGTTCTGATTAGGTTCTAACTGCTGTACATGTACTTTGCACAATGACATTAAATAGAATCTACAGTAATTGAATCCAAAAAATATATAGTTAAAAAAAACGTAAACAGGGACATGTATGATAGAGATTTCTACTGTCAATGTAAATTTTCGCAGATTTTTGTACAGCGATGGATGTTTAATTTTTTTTGTATTACATTTTTTTGAGTCTCAATATTTTCAGAACAGAAGACTTGTTGCTGCATATTTTCAACATTTTAACCTATCATATCATAAGATAAAATTAAGTAAACAGTGATGATGGACGTGAGGCTGATAAAGTATCAGCTACTGTATACTATACATTATATGTTCTTAATATATAATGTAAAAACGTATAATGCACTTTGGAAAAAAAAATAAACATGTCCTAAAGAATATTAGTGATTTATTTTGTCTGTGGTTTGTATTCTATCTCCAGCCTTACATTAAACACGTTAGGCACTTAAAAAAAAAAAAAAAAAAAAAAAAAATCGCCCCGAAGAATACCAGCATTTTTCCTTTCAGTGATAAAGTCACTTTAAGGGCTTTTTTTCTCCAGGCTTTAACTGCATTAAACCTTCTTTTCATTTAGTCAGCCTCAGCGGGAATGATGCAATTCATCATGTTGGATATTTAGAGTGTGCACAAGAGACTCTAGTCAATTTGTCAACCCTTAACTGAAGCCACAGGAGAGATGCGAGCCCACTCTGATTTCATCAACAGGCCTGAACCTGCTGAGGCCAATGACAGTTAAAAAAATAAATAAATAAAATGACACACAGATGACTTATTAGGTTCATGACTGTGTTGTGGAGGAGGTACAAGAAAGCTAATGTTCTTACACTGCACTGCAGCGCTCGTTTATGTCATTGACTCAGGAAAAAGAAAAGTTCAAGGTCATAAACCAAACCAAACCCCACAAAAAAAAAAAAAAAAAAAAATTTTGAAATATTTGTGAAATATCACAGATCGCCATATATATATATATATGGCGATCTGTGATATTTCACAAATATTTCACTAATAACTTCCCATAGTGCACGTTATTATTTAAGATTAAGTTTTAAGTGTGAAATCACAGTAACAGTGCGTACAGTCTACCTGATAAACACTATGATGTGTGAGTAAAATCGCAATAAAACAAAGACGTAGTAGTCTGCAGATGCACATACTCAATAATAAGCCAGAAATCAGCAGTCAGCATTGAACAGGCTGAGACATACACACCTTGTTAAAAAAAATGTCCACATTGCATCATATTCTATATTTATAGACAACAACTCAAAGATGTTGATTTCCTGGGCACTTCTGTGGACAGGATTGGACTTGGTGGTAAAACTTCCTAGACACTTCTGTACAAATCACATTCTTTAATTGTGGAAAAGACAACTATTGTCTATGCATTGGCTTAGTAGAAAGAAAATATATCAAATTCAACCCCTACATTGCATATTACTTTGTGCTTGAACATACTGTAACTGCCACAATGTGTAGTTTACCCAGATTATGCCCCACTTGTGTCACCAGAAAAACTTTGAACAATCATGGCATGAACCTCACAAAATCTTTAAAGGTGTGCTTTAGAGGTATTTGGAGGTATATGGAGAATTTCAACAGATTCTTCAAGTCCTGTCAGTTGCAAGACTTGCTTGCTTATCTCACAGATGCTCAATCAGTGTGAGACCAAGTGGGGAGTTTGGAGACCAAGACAACATCTTGAACTCTTTGTCATGTTCATCAAACCATTCTAAATGATTTCCTAAAGTGCAGCAGGATGCATTATCTTGTAGAATTTAACCACTGCCATCACTTGGTTTGCAACTGTTTTTGATAGGTGTTATGTGTCAAGGTAACATTAACATCACTAACAGAACCCAGGCTTTTGAAACAGAGCATTGACCATCCCACTGTCTTACAGTCTTACTAATTAAATTTTGGAGACAGCTATGACCAAGAAAAGTAAGGCACATGCACCAAGCCCTCCGCATGATGTAAAAGAAAGTGCGATCCATCAAACTAGGCCACCTTGTTCCATAGCTCTATGGCTCAGTTCTGGTTCTCGCATGCCCGTTGTAGGAGCTTTCAGCAGTGGACAGGGGTCCGAATAGGCACTTTGACAAGTCTGTGGTCTCTGACCCCTTCCTATCATAGCCAGCAATAACGTTTTTCTGTTTTGTTTTGTTTTTCCAGGAAATTGTGTTGCAGTAGCTCTTCTTTAGGATTGGCCCAAATAGGTTAGCTTCCCATATGGATTAATGAGCCTTTGATGCCCATGACTCAGGTTCCTTGGACTACTTGTGGTAGATACAAACCACTGTATACCAGAAACCCCCAGAAGACCTGCCATTTTGGAGTTCCTCTTACGCAGCTTTTTAACCTCCACAATGTGGCCCTTGCTAAAGTCTATGAGAACCTTCAAAAACTTCAAGGTTGTTCACTTGCTGCCTAATATGTCCCACTTCACTTCGCTCTACACAGGTGTCAATATAAGGAGATAATAAGAAACATTTTTTTCTCCCATTCTTCTTTATAGCATTGCTTCAGTTCATTGGGCTTTAGGGGGCATTCGCTTATGCACAGCTGTCTTAAGGTCCTTCCACAGCATTTCAGTTGGTCTGGACTTTGACTAGGCCATTCCCAAACCTTGATTCTTGTACAGGTAAACTTGGATTACGAGCATAATTCGTTCCGGAAGCAGGCTCGTATTCCAAAAACACTCGTAAACCAAATAGACTTTTCCCATAAGAAATAATGAAAACTCAAATTATTCGTTCTACAGCCCAAAACGAAAAATACATAAAAATAATTAACACAACATATAAAGTAAAAATAAAACAAATTAACCTGCACTTAACATAAAAAAGTAAGAATAAATCCAGACAGATAAGTGTTTCCATTTGTGTGCGCAGGCGCCGTGTATTTGTATGCGTGTGTGTGTGTGTGTGGAATTAGCCCCTCGTCTCGTCTTAAACAGTAAAACTCCTCCTCCCTCCCCACACCTTGCTGTCACACTGATGGCCTCACATTTTTACCTCTGTATACATTTGTATACCGAAGAGTTCATGGTTGGCTAAATGCAGTTTTGGGGAACGTAAATAATTACATAACAAAATTATTCTCTTCAAAAAGTAATCAGTTACATTACTGAATTATTTTCTGATAAAAGTAACTAGTTTGAGTACTTTTTTCCATTGCACAAAATGAAAACTCCTTTGTGCTTCCTCATGCATGTTGTTTTAGTCAAGACCTTTATAATTATTCTACCATCATCACTCAGCAAAGTTTGGCCCATAAACTACTAATACCCCTATTTCACCTACGCGGTTTCACGCTGTGGCGTAAGTACGGTTCATCATGATTCACCGCGAGTTTCGGTGCTGTGATTAGGTTTCCATCTTTCCATGCATCGGCCCTCAAATAGTCAAACCACATAGGTGAGATAGGGGTATAACAGCAGGCATAACCGAGGGTTGGGAATGACTGCTGTCTGGCTCACGGATTGCATAAATTGTCTGAATAACGGATTACATTTTTGAAAAAGTAACTGAGTACTTGAATGGCGGACTTAACGTGTTAAATTACTCGTTACATCAAACAATTAATCCGAGTACTCTAACGCGTTACTTTGTAACGAGTTAAACCCAACACTGGCTAAATGTCTGCAGTGTGCCCAGGTCCTGTGGCTGCTAAACAAGCCCCTCTACCACAGTGCTTGGCAGTGGGTACTGTATGATGTGATTCTCACGAAATGCTGTATGTGGTTTCGCTAACTATAGCACTGTGCATTAAGGCCAAACAGCACCACTTTGGTCTCATCTGTCCATAGGACATTAATCCAGAAGCCTTGTTTTTTTTTTGTTTTTTTTTGTGCAGATGCAGTCTTGCAAACCTAAGGATAAGAGCATGTGCCAAATGCCTAAATGTAAATGTAAACCTCATTCATTCTTCCATTTGCTTTTTAGGCAGAAAAGGCTTTCTCCTGGCAACCCTCCAGTCCCTAATTATTCAGTCTTCTACTAATTGTGCTGTCATGGACTTTAACATTTAATATGCTCACTGAGGCCTGTAGGGCCTGAGATGTAGTGCTTTATTATTATTATTATTATTATTATTATTATTATTATTATTATTATTATTTGTGCATTGCATGGTCTGATCTCTTAGTGTAAATGTTCTTTGTCATCCACTTCTAAGAATATTGGCAGCTGTCTGGAATGCTTTTCACTTAAGAATAATCTTTCCCACTGTAGCACTGTTGAACTCCAGATAGTTTCAAAATGGTTTTATAACCTTTTCTGGATTCATGCTCCAGACCAGCAAACTGGCGAAACGTCAGCCTTTATACGTCTGCACACCTGCTGATGATCAATTAATCAAAGGCTGATGATTAGCAGCATCTGGCCGAACTTACCCTCTTATATCCTGTGGAAGCAGTAAGGGTGCACTTTTTTTTTCCACTTAGTAGCCAAAAAATTTGCAAAATAAATAATAGCGCGGTGAAAATTGATATGTTGTTGTTTGACTGACATACGTAGTATTGCGTATTGTATAAAAAGAGGGGGTACTAACTTTTACACATGACCTTATTTGTGTGTTGGGTTGTGGGAACAAAACCTCTTTCCCTTCACATAATTAGAAAATTGCTTGCATATTTATTTATTTATTTATTTATTTAGTCTCACTGGGGAACTTGGCTTAAATCACTGGAAAAAGATAAGACGGACTTTCTCTCCATCCTGCACGATTCCATTTAGTTTCATTCAAAAAGACTCATATGAATGCATGCCTCATTCTCAGCACTCCTCACACCATGATTCATAATCGTACCCCTGTTTAGAGATCACTGTGAATTACAGAAAGTTATCCAGGTGTTGCATTACAATTCATAAACTTCATGATCGGTCCAGCAATGCATCATGAGCCATCATAAAGAAACGCTCACACAAAACAGCAACTAACTTGGCAATTAGTGAGCTTGTCACTCACAGGGCCTGGCGTGGAACGTTTAATTTGGTATCTGCATGCGCCATCTATCATATTTATGGCTGACGTCTCTACTGCACTGTAACTCATTTGAGATAAACTCGCATTAATTGCTCCTACTGTTAAGTGGCTCGCTTGGTGTGTGGCAGCAGAGCCATCTGCATGCTAATTCACCCCGGATTGAAGTCCTGATAAAATTGCCTGAGGCTTGGCTAATGGTGCTTTTTGCACTTAAGATGCCTACACTGCTGTCATTTTAAGCTATTATCCATAATTTATTAGGTTTATGGTGAATAGGTGTGCTATTTTGAATAGATGCAAAATACCACATGGAAGTACATGCATACTGTACGACTCCTGGCCTTCTGTTGATGCAGTGTGTGTTATTATTATTATTGTTTTCTATTTCAGGGTCCTTATACAGTATGTTTTATACTTTAATATTCAAATAATCTTTTGAAATTGACTGTATTTCCTGCCTTTGGCATCAATGGCATCATCGCGTGGTCCAAAAGTTGTACTCTAGAATGGATGTTCTTCCATTTATAATTGACAAATGTGGAAGTACTATATATGCAGTAATGCTTATTCATGCACACATCTGTTTCTTACCGATGTGTTTGTGATTGATACTGATCAGCAATAACAATAGAAACATTTAAACCACGTACAGGAGGATTCGTGCTCCCCTTGTTCTCCTGGGACAGCTCTGGCACCTTGGCGCACATCTCTGCAGGACCTCTCGGGTGTGCTGTTGTGTCTGCGTGTTTCGGGGTGAGGCCTCCGTGGTTCTATGTCTTGTGCATTCCATGGGCGCTCAACTGGATTGAGATCTGGGCGTTTGGAGACCACGTCAGTTGCCTTAGGAAATTTGCCTCCTGGGCCTGGTGGTCTGTGGTGGACTTGGTGTTCTGGTGCTTTTCTTTCATGGCCAAGATTTGATTTTTCAGCAATATGTGCTGCATTGGCTTTTCGTTGGGATCTGACCAGACGCACTGGCCTTTGATTCCCACAGGCCGTGGTGAGTCTTCAGGGCCGATGATCCTGTGAGCAGTTTACTGGTATAGACTGTTGTTCAAGTCACCTGGTGGTTGCGTTAGAATCATAGCCTTTTACACACCAGATCGAAAAGTGTAAATATTCAAGATGGTGATAGATCATAAAAACTTTAGACTCGGAAAGATTCCCTGTAAATCTGTGCACCTCAAACAACAGAGAGAAAAAGGCACACAGTATTTTAAAGGATTTTTTTTTTTTTTATTGTAAGAGAGATAAGACACCAAAGGCATATACAGAGCTGGCCATTAAGAACGCACGTTTCGAGAAAAGGGATCTCGCGCGCTTCCGCCGCAGCTCACGGGAAACTGTGAAAATGCCATTCACTGTACACACACTCACACACTCAACTGTAATTTCTGAAAAATGGTGCAAATATTTAAAAGACAATTCTCATAACAGTATGAAATTTGTTAAATAAAGTGTCATTTTTAAAAAATAATTAAAAAATCATTTTAATATTTAAATCTGAAAATCGATGTGGTGTAAGGTGAATAAAGCACTTCAGAATGTGCAGTTATCGCAAAATAAGGCACTTTGTGGACAATGATAGCAGAAATTGAATTGTTTAGTCGTGGATGAACTGTTTGTGTTTTGGATACATAATCATGTAAAGCTCCAACTCCAACTCTCAGTATTTTTTATTAATGATTTGCAAAACATTATGCTGGCTCTCATGTTTAATAAAAACAGAGATGCATCATGTTGTCAATGTTATAGAAAAGGGTGTTAGACACTTCACATGGTACAGTATGTTTTACACATTTGTATTTTATTTTATGTATTGTTAATTAATTGATTGATTGATTGATTGATTGATTGATTGATTGATTTATTAGATGTAATATATGTGCTTTTTCTTCAAATATACAGTATATATATATTTGATATATTTTTCAGGGTATTATTTTTACACTCTCAGCTTCACTTATCATGCTCAATACGAACTGATTTCTTTGTCTGAATGCATCCGTGTGTTAATTGTTCATTGGAGCATTTACACAAAAAAATTCATATTCATGAACATCTCACAAGCTCTGGATCCTTTATATGCCTCTGAGTGTGAAATTTAAACCTTGATTAAATAGCTTCAAATCGTATCATTTCAGTGAGTTACCGCATTCTTATGTGCAAAATTCACTTTCCAAAGTTAAATAGCTTATTTATTTCAATTGAACACACCAATTTAATACCCAGACGCTTCATCGTTTCACATGTTACTGGCATCAAGCAAAGAAATTTAATATTATTTCTTTAAAAAAAGTAAGAAGTATAAGGTCATAAATGAAGACAAATAAAATAATATGAATAAGAAGAAATAGTAAATGTGCAGAGTACACGTCGGTTTTCTTTCTTTTCTTTCTCTCTCTTGATAAGAATCAGCACCAAGTGACCACTAAGTGACCGGTCACGGTGTCATATCTTAGTCATATCTTAGTGTGCTGTGTGACTTCCTATAAAATCCTTTTGTTTTTCCAATACGATGTCACTCCATCATAGTTCATAAGAACCTTTTCCTGTCTGATATGTTTAGTGTCAATGATCACCTGGATACAAGATTTTTTTTTTTTTCCATTTACACAAAAACGCAAATATTTCTGTAATAAAAGACAAACCAGTTGTGCCACATACTGTGTGTGCCTGATAAATTATAGAAAATTGGCATTCATCAGTACAGGCACATGGGTACAAAGAAGATTAGCGCTTATCAAAGTCCAACGGGAACTTTGACAAACGCTATAGTTTATCAAAGTCTACTAACTACTAACGCTATAGTTTATCAAAGTCTACTAATATAGTATGAAACCATACTATATATACAAACGCTTGACATTCCTGGCATAACGCGTAAGTTAACTTCTTTGTTCTCTTACTCTATTGTGTTTAATGGCTGCTTACAAACCAAATTCTGTGGGTGCTGTATCGGTGTACCCGAGAACGGAGAACAAAAACAATGGGAACGTTGTCCGGTGGGGGAGCTCTTACATAATAAAAATATATATGTGGCAATATATTGTAAAATATAATGCAATAAATGAAATTATATATTTCCATACATAGAAAACTAGTGCTTATATTTATTAATATAAAGCAGTATATGAATGGACCATGCATGGATATGGATATATTTATTGAAACATTATTGTATGCATGTTTAAAGATGATTAATATTAGGATTATTTACTTTGTCTGTGTGGTCTGATTAATGTCTATAAAGTCCATTTTGTTTGAACTACATTAACATATACTGTACCGTAAGCATATTGTAAAATAAAATAAAAAAAGACTGTATATACATTCACCTAAAGGATTATTAGGAACACCTGTTCAATTTCTCATTAATGATCTAGGGTTAATAACCCTAGGGATCTAATCAACCAATCACATGGCAGTTGCTTCAATGCATTTAGGGGTGTGGTCCTGGTCAAGACAACCTCCTGAACTCCAAACTGAATTCTAAACTGAAAACTATTTCTAGGGTTTACAAAGAATTGTGTGAAAAGGGAAAAACCTCCAGTATGCGGCAGTCCTGTGAACGAAAATGATGCTAGAGGTCAGAGGAGAATGGGCGACTGATTCAAGCTGATAGAAGAGCAACTTCGACTGAAATAACCACTCGTTACAACCGAGGTATGCAGCAAAGCATTTGTGAAGCCATAACACGCACAACCTTGAGGCGGATGGGCTACAACAGCAGAAGACCCCACCGGGTACCACTCATCTCCACTACAAATAGGAAAAAGGGGCTACAATTTGCACGAGCTCACCAAAATTGGACAGTTGAAGACTGGAAAAATGTTGCCTGGTCTGATGAGTTTCGATTTCTGTTGAGACTTTCAAATGGTAGAGTCAGAATTTGGCGTAAACAGAATGAGAACATGGATCCATCATGCCTTGTTACCACTATGCAGGCTGGTGGTGGTGGTGTAATGGTGCTCGGATCTTTTCTTTAGGCCCCTTAGTGCCAATTGGGCATCGTTTAAATGCCACGGCCTACCTGAGCATTGTTTCTGACCATGTCCATCCCTTTATGACCACCATGTACCCATCCTCTGATGTCTACTTCCAGCAGGATAATGCGCCATGTCACAAAGCTCGAATCATTTCAAATTGGTTTCTTGAACATGACAATGAGTTCACTGTACTAAAATGGCCCCCACAGTCACCAGATCTCAACCCAATAGAGCATGTTTGGGATGTGGTGGAACAGGAGCTTCGTGCCCTGGATGTGCATCCCACAAATCTCCATCAACTGCAAGATGCTATCCTATCAATATGGGCCAGCGTTTCTAATAATGTTTTCAGCACCTTGTTGAATCAATGCCACGTAGAATTAAAGCAGTTCTGAAGGTGAAAGGGGGTCAAGCACCATATTAGTATGGTGCTCCTAATAATCCTTTAGGTAAGTGTATATTCAATCAAATTCAATATATAATGAAGTATATTGTTAAATATAAAATTAGATACATTAAGATATACATTTGAACATGTTTTCATATATTTCTCAGTATATAAAAAGCAGTAATTCCTTATGTATTTCTCAGTAATATATTAATTCCCGTGAACATTCGGGGGGTGTAACGTGTAGCTGTGAACTGTAGTTCTCGTGGTTCTTTTAGTTCTCTTTATGGCTTAGTATTAACAATTTTCTCAACGTGCACATTTACATTCCCCGATGACCAGATGGGCTCGAGCATATTGGATCATCTACTGATTATAAAAAAATAAAAAATAAAAAAATAAAGAAAGAAATAAAGAAATGAAAATTCCATGGAAATACATGATTTGCTTGCCATAATCGAAATGTTTGCAGATGGAACCAAATTACATGGAATAAATTGCATCAGCAGTTAAACATTAACAGAAGGTGGAACAGTTTGGATTCTGCATATTTCAGTGATAAACTTGGTTACAATTTCTTTTTTTCAATCTCGACAGGTGCGGTTTATGCCCCGGTGATGACATTTCTAGCATAGCGGTTGGCTATGCGGTCGCCCATCCGGGGTCAGGGTTCAATTCGCATCTTGGCTTTGTGTACATGGAGTGTGCACGTTCTCCCTGTGGTTGGTGGCCTTCATTACGGTACTCTGGTTTTCTTCCACAATCCAAAGACATTGGGATTGCCAGTAGTGTGCCAGTAGTGTGCGAGTGTGTGTGCTTCTGTTCCTTCACTTGCAGTGAATTGGCACCGTGTCCAGGGTGTCCCCTGGGATAGGCATCATTCTTCCAATGTCCTCAAACACGTTAGGCGGTATAGAGAATGAGTGAGTAAGTGACATGAAACAATAATAAAGGAAGGAGCTTCTTGAGAATCATGAACACTCTATAACAGGTACATGCCACAATAATGGTTTTCCTCTGTAGCCGAAACTGCAGGATTTTATTTACTTTTTAAATCACAACATAATGAATTAACTAGCTGGCAGCCCGGGGATATTTTTCATTGAAAACAAATTGTTCAAAAATCCTAATCTAACTGTTTATTCCAACTTCTTGATGATGAGAAACTATCAAACACAAATGTACTTCATTTTTCTTTTTTTCCCCTTTTTTTAAAAAAAATTCACAGCTCTCTATTCAGGCAGGATACTTCATCTAATCACGAGCAGGCAGGATGGCGTGATCTGCCTGCAAATGTCTAAATGTTGTAGGTGTTAAACCACATTTATTTCAAAGAAGATGAATAATAGTGAATAATGAAAATGAAAAGGACTACACACATCATATTCTGTAGTACGGAGGAAAAGAATGAAGAAACCAGAATAACCAATCAAATGATTCAAATATGAGAAGATTTAGGTGTTAGTGGTCTACAGTAGTATTGTACTATTTCTCTAAGTACTATTTCACAACTATAGTACTATTTCGCAAGGATTGTACTATTGTACTATTTCACAAATCTCAGAGCTCCATCAGCGTGTGTGGGCTCATCTTATATGTGGTCACATTAGGGGGAAAAACCAGTAGCAATTCTTTTTGTAAACACACACACACACACACACACACACACACACACACACACACACACACATCAGAGACCCATCTAAATGTGGGCAGCAGGCCCTGATTAAAGCATGTCATCCACCAAATGGATTAAATGACTCACATGTGTGAATGCCCTAACAATGCTCTGAGCAGCCGAGAGAGAAAAATAATTCATGAACACCAGCCAGTTACCAGTTTCGTACCAATCCAATGATACCGATTATCACAATGCTTGCTCACGGGGTAATACAGTGCTACGCAAAAGTCTTATGCGCGGTCTGTTTCTAATATAAACTGCGTTATAGTTTTTGTTTTTAATTTTATGACTTTATTAATATTGTGTTAGTACAAAAAAGAAAAAACCTGCACATGGCAGAAAAGAGAGCAACACGTTGTATTAAAAAAGAAAGATGCCAGATTGTGCGAGTGAAAAAGAAGCAGGTGCAACAGTTAAAGTCCTCAGAAGAACTGTGGGTTGTTACTGTAGCTGATTTCCTGCGTAAATCGTACCCGAGACTCAAGGGTCCTCAAAGTGTTATCACACCAAAAACCGATTTTGTTTTATTTATTACTCCATAGTGGGCTTTTTTTTTTTTTATTGCCTGCAAGGTGGCTTAGTGGTTAGCGAAGTCGCCTCGCACCTCCAGGTCCTGGGTTCGATTCACGTGTCGGGTCTGTGTGCATGGAGTTTGCATATTCTTCCCGTGCCTGGTGGGTTTCCTCCAGCCTTCATGGTTATTTTAAAGGCATCCTTGCTCTCCAGCATTTATTTGCATGTGGATTTTGTACAGCACTGTATGTTGCCGTTGACTGATCAATTACATTAATTAATGAGTTTCTGTTATATTTTCACCACCTTTAAACGAAGAAGAAAATTCTTCCTGTGAACAACATTCAACATATTTACAGTACATGACATTGTGTTAGTCAGACAAAAAGTAAACTTTTATTAAATTTAAGCATATGTTAATCTGACTGAAATCGTACTAAACTTGAACTTCTTAAAATCCAGATAATGCGGTTGCGAGTCAAGCGTCTTCATGCTTGTATAAATGCGTAACAGCAGAAAAAGCTTCTTACAATAGGGCGTTGTCATCCGCCTTTCAATAACCACAGGGGATATCATGCATCTCATTTGTACAAAAAGAAGTCATACAGCAAGGACATGTAGTTGTCCATAGCTGCGTTCCATTCCGAAGTCTACTTCATAGGGTGCTCCCTACTTCTTGCTCCGTTTGCAGGGAATGTCAGTCAGGAAAACTTTCCTCGACAAAACTCCCACCATTTGGAACGCCCCGCGAAGTCACCAGTGCAGACGTCACTTCCTCCATAATATCAGATATCTGTCACTGCTGCAGTGGAAATTTCACACTATGGACATTTAACATAAAATATTTATTGTAACAAAAATGTATATCATTTAAAAAAAAAAAAAAGAAGAACATTTTCACACTCCAGTGAGACGCAATGACTGATGGGAATTTTTTCTTTCCCTTTTCCGGTGAAGTAGAGATCTGTTGTTTACTTCTTCCCTCCTTCTTAATCACTCTTAACATGGCTGAACACCTTGTGAATATACTTTGCAGGGAACTTCAGGCTGATCGGAACGATTGCTTCGGTCTGTGATGTAATAGCTTAACTGGAAACGCAAGACTAAAAAGCTGAAAAGGACCATAGCGCCACCTATCGTAGCAGAGTCACACATACATCAGTCAATAAATCAATTCCCCTGCTGTGCTTGCATAATGTTTAGTCCAATTAGATGGCGTAGTCGGGCTGTAACTAGAGCACCACATTTAAACATACTGACACTTTTACGAATAATGAGAAGTAAAACTAAACAAATCCAATAATTTTTCCATCATAAATGTAAGTTTCATGAATAAAAATGCATGTATTCATTTATTAATATAAACTGGGGTCCTAAGGCATGAGACAACACTATAAATATGGAACAGGACGTCTTAGCAATTTGAAGATTCTAACCCGAACAAAACACACACAAACATTTTGACCACTGAGTGTTTAAGATCATGCAGACTGCTATTTAAAAATAAGCAAGTTTGTTACATGCACAGTGCTCCTATGTCCAAAATATCAGATTTCTAGTGTAACCCATCATTTCCATTGAAGCATGTGTTCAGATAATACATGACGTATTTGCTATGACATGCATAATAAGGTTTTAAGGCAAAAAGGACTCTGAGGAAATTCTGAAAAGAATGTAAATATTTCAAAGCTTCGACCATTTGCTTAAGGCACTCCTGATGATATAATTAGTAATGCAAACCTTTATGTGTTAAATTAAAAAGATTGCCAGACAGAAACATTGTCACTAGTGCTCTCAGACCTTTGTTCTCTGCTAGATGTGAAACAAAATGGGATCGCAAGAACATCATTACAGAGGTTGTAATCTGCATTGCAGCATTTGACCAATTTGTCCAGCTTGTTTATGGAAACATTATCACGCAATGTCGGAACAAACGTAATTTTGTAAAAGAGGGGTTCCTCAGTTTTTCGTTTCACCCTACAGCATTATAAGAGAGGAAGATAGGAGAATCATAAAAGAGCAGAAACACATACCCAGTGTGCAGAGATGACTCAGAGGAATAAGAGGTTCCTCGGTCTATTGCTCCTCAGCAAAACACTTCTGCATTTCAATTACAGTGTGTTCGATTGGTGATTTTGTTGTTGTTAATGGAGAAGGTGTTGGATAAATATGCCAAGTTCTTGACTAGTTAAAAACATGAATTTGTGCTTCACGAATTCAAATGCAATGCGCACTGTCTGACCGGTCATGTCTCATGAGCTGTGTGATTATTGCACTTAACATAAACTTTAATTTTATATAGACTTCTGTGTTTCACACAGTGACTTTTTTGACTTGACCATCTCTCCTACTCGTGTAACTAAGCAAAATGGTATCGCTCATAATCATGAGAAATATCTACTGTATAGACTGAAGAAAGCAGCACCTAATATATATTGGTTCCACACGCCCCCGTTTTTGACTTGATTTTGACTCACATCACTGACACTTGCGTTACACACCATGATTGAGGACTGTGATAGGAACTAACACTATCCTTAATCCTATCATCTCCCAAAAAGTGCTAATTAGACATCTTCTCGCATGAGTTGATAATTACACACATAAAAAAAAAAAAAATCTGTTTAATGAATCCACACATTTTGACCAATCAGATTCAAGAATTTGACAGCACCATGGAACAAAATAGAAGCACTTCCAATTACAACATAGCAGAAATCAGAGCAATGTTTAATAGTGAAAGTAAGAGCATTTGCACACAAACGCTGACGAGAACTCAGAAGATTGGGACTAAACAGCTGTGTGGCCATAAAAATAAAAATAAAAAAAGACTAATCAGAAAAAGGGGGCTTCAGTTTGCTAGGAAGCATAATGATTGGATTTTGGAGCAATAAACAAAGTTCACATGAGTCCAGATTGAGCCTATGCCCAGAGTGATGGGCGTGTCAGGATAAGAAGGGAAGTGTATGAAGTGATGTACCCAGGCTCAGCAACGTTATGTGTCATATGTACTGAATGACCAGGTTATCATATCTACAACCCAAATTTTGGAAAGGTGTAGAGGAATGTAACAATTTTATGCACAAATTGAGCTCATTGTAAATTTGACCGGATAGGCTTCAGACCCCTGCTACAGGTCTCAAAATAGTTGACATTGGGGCATGTTTACCATGGTGTAGCATCTCCTTGAAGATACCTGGCCATTGAGGTTATGATTTTCTGGAGTTTTGGTGTTGGAATTTGGTCTCATTCTTGCCTGATTTAGGTTTTCAGCTGCTGAACCGTTCCTGGTCATCATTTACATATTTTTCGTTTTATCATGTGCCAAATGTTCTTTATACATAGGTGAAAGATCTGGACTGCAGGCAAGCCAATTCAGCGCTCGGGCTCGTCTACTATGAAGCCTTGCTTTGGTAATAGCTGCGGTATGTGGTTTTGCTGTCCACTGTCCTGATGAAATAGACATCGTCTAAAACCTCTATATAGCTTTCAGCATTCATAGTGCCTTTCAAACCATGCACTTATGCACCCTCATGCCAACAGAGATGCTGGCTTTTGAACTGAACGCTGATGGCAGGCTGGAAGGTCACCTTCCTCTTTAGCCTGGAGGACACGGCGTCCGTGATTTCCAACAAGAATGTCAAATTTGGATTCGTCTGACTGTAGAACACTTTTCCACTTTGAAACACTCACACAAACACTCATCATCTATACCGGTTTTTCTTGTATTCAGAGTCGCGGAGGGCCTGGAGCCTATTCCAGGAGGCTTAGGGCACCAGGCGGGGTACACCCTGGACAGGGTGCCAATCCATCGCAGGGCACAGACACACTCACACACTACGGGCAATTTGTGAACACCAGTTAGCCTTATCTGCATGTCTTTGGACTGTGGGAGGAAACCTGATTTCCCAGAGGAAACCCACCAAGCACAGGGAGAACATGCAAACTCCATGCACACAGAGACAGGAATCGAGTCTGGCCCAGGAATCAAACCCTGGAGGGGGACACCACCGTGTCGCCCCCCTTGAACCAAATTAACCTTGGCCCACAGGACACGACGGCGCTTCTGGACCATGTTCACATACGGATTCCTTCTTGCATGATAGAGCTTTAGTTGGCATCTGCAGACATGTTTACCGACAGTGGTTTCTGGAAGTATTCCTGGGCCCATTTAGTAGTCAATGAAAACACACAAGCATGCCAATGAGTGATGAAGTGTCGTCTGAGGGCCTGAAGGTTACAGGGCATCCAACAAAGGTCTCCGGCCTCATCCCTTACGGACTGGAGAATTCTCCAGTTTCTCTAAATTTTTTGATGATGTTATACACTGTGCTGTAGATGATGAGATTTGCAAAAGATGTGCAATTTGACGTTGAGGAACATTGTTTTTAAAGTATTCCATAATCTTTTTACGCACTCTTTCACAGATTGGAGAGCCTCTGCACATCTTTACTTCTGAGAGGCTCTGCCTCTCTTAGACATCCCTTTTCAAATTCAAATTCAAATTCAAATTCAAATTTTATTTGTCACATACACAATCCTACACAGTACGATATGCAGTGAAATGCTTAGGCAACTGCCCTGACCTAAGAGAATAAAATTAAATAAAATATAAAATATAGAATATAAAATGTAAAATGTAAGAATATAAAATATAAAATGTAAGTAAGTAAAAAAGTAAATAAGTAAAAAATTGTAATTGCACAAGTGGAATAAAAATATTGAATATGCAAATATGCAGTAAAGTGACATGTTAAATGATAAAGTGGCTTGTGTGCATATTTAAGTGACATGTGTGCATACTACCCATGAGTGAGCAGGTGTGCAGTGAGGACAAGTGAGCAAATGTCCTGAATGTCCAGAGTGTCCAGAGTGAGTGCAGAAGCATGTGTGGGTGTGCAAAATGGATCAGTACTGTGTGTTGTACTGATTAAGAGACCGTATCGCCTGCGGGAAGAAGCTCCTCCTCAGTCTCTCTGTGTTGGCCTTCAGGGAGAGGAATCGCTTTCCTGACCTCAACAGAGAGAACAGTCCATTGCTGGGGTGACTGAGGTCCTTCATGATCTTCCTGGCCTTGGTCCAGCACCGCTTGCTGTAGATCGAGTGCAGGTCAGGGAGCTTGGTGTGGATGATGCGCTCAGCTGATCGCACCACCCTCTGAAGAGTTCGTCTGTCCTGCATGGTGCTGTTCCCGAACCAGGACGTGATGTTTCCCGTCAGGATGCTCTCTATGGTGCAGGAGTAGAAGTTCCTAAGCACCTTGGAGGGCAGTCTGAAGTCTCTCAGGCGTCTGAGGTGGTAGAGACGCTGTCGGGCCTTTTCCACCACGGTGTTGATGTGACAGGACCAAGACAGGTCCTGCGTGATGTGTACACCGAGGTAACGGAAGCTGTCCACTCTCTCCACTGGGCTCTTGTTGATGACGGGGGTCTGGTAGTTCCTCTTCTGCTTTGTGCTGAAGTCCACTATCAACTCCTTTGTCTTGCTGACGTTGAGAAGGAGGTTGTTCGTCTGACACCAGTTCTCCAGATTTCCAATCTCCTTCAGGTAGGCCGTCTCATCATTGTCAGTGATCAGGCCGACCACGACGGTGTTGTCAGCAAACTTGATGATGGTGGTGGAGTTGGTAGTGGCTACGCAGTCGTGAGTGTACAAAGAGTACAGTAGAGGGCTCAGAACACAACCCTGTGGGGCTCCAGTGCTGAGGGTGATGGAGGCTGAGACATGTCCACCCATCCTTACTGCCTGTGGTCTCCCCGTTAGGAAATTGGAGATCCACTGACACAAGGATGAGCTGAGTCCCAGGTGCTCCAGCTTGGTGGTGAGTGGACATGGGACTCGGGGAAGACTTTGATCAGCTGATCATGTTACAGACCTGATACTAGATGCACTCCCAGCTGAATCTTTTCAAAACTTTGTTGCCCCCATCCCAACTTTTTTTTTTTTTGTAGCAGGCATCAAATTTGAAATTAGCTCATGTAGTGGATAAAAGTGTAAAACGTCTCACCTTTTCCAGAATTCGGGTTCTATACTTTTTTTTTGGTTTTAAACCTGATGGCATGGACATATTGTGATATGAGTGGTTCTCGGAGCATGAGGAATTATTTTCACACATGGATTAGCCACCACTTTGTGTGCGTACAAAATATTATATGTTGCTTTTTATGTGCAGGCCCTGTACTTACTTTATAAATACCAGTGCTGTCAAAACCAGCTGTTTATCCTTCAATCTGTGACCTTTCATTCGATCACCCACAATGCAATTCTTCCATTTCTGCAGGAATTACCTCTCGCAAACACTCTTTCATTTCAACACTACTTGTTGCTTTCTTTCTGCATGAACCATAAACATTTAGTGATTCACTGCTGTGATTTACATTTAGGCATTTGGCAGACGCCCTTATCCAGAGCAACTTACATTTTTATCTCATTATACATCTGAGCAGTTGAGGGTTAAGGGCCTCGCTTGGTGCAACTTGGTGGTTGTGGGATTTGAACCTGGGACCTTCTGAACCGTATTCCAGTGCCTTGCTACCCCAGCCCCCATAGAAAGAAGAGCATACTTAATATTTCAAAGATATTCTTCTATATTTCTCCTTATTGAATGTCAGCCTCTCTGTCGGCTTCTCTTTTGAGAAGGGAAAAGCAAGAGTGCATAAAAAGGTCTTACACTCCATTCTCAGTCTCATACCCACCGCGCCCACCTGTAAACTGAAATTCCTATAACCCTGTGTGGTAAAGCTAAAGATATTGGACTGACTGGTATGTTCTGCTTTTTTTTTCCTGGAAAACCCAGACATTGTGAACTTTTTTTTGATTGATATTTTATTGGGATTTTCATGTAAGGGGTAAAATGCCTGAGAGAGAGTGATTTGCTAGCAAAAAAAAAACAGATCCTAAAAAATTTTATTAATTTCGCAATACAGCTCTGAAAATAAATAAATAAATAAATAAATAAATAAGAGAACATTACAATTTACTGCAGAAAACTTCTGGAATGTCATCAAGAGGAACACGGAGGGACACAAACCATTGAGCAAAGCTGAGCTGTTCACTTTTTTTTGCAAAAAGAGTGTTATAAATTTACCCAACAGCAATGTGAAAACAGAAAACACATAAAAGCTGTAATTGCAAATCAGGGTTATTCCACCAAATACTCATTGCTGAATGTTATTTAGTTAGGGCATTAACACAATTTCTTTACAAATTATTTGCATTTTGTTTTAATTGAGTTATTAAAGCTCTGCAAATCTGCATGATCTTGAGTTATTCATCTCAACATATGCACCTGTAATAAAAAACACAAGAAACTGATTATTTTACAGTGGGTCTCTTATTTTTTTCCAGTGCTGTATGTATGTATAAGTAGGGTTACAGTTAACACTTAAACATTTTTCCTTTATTAGAAATTTTGTCATGCACACTCGTAACACGACCGGCACTAGGACCCGGAAGTAATACGGTCGTGTTTCAGGAAGCATAAAAGGAAACAAGATGGCGCTTCACATTGCTCAGTCATTGAGTTTTGCCCATGCTATCGCCGACGCTTCGCTCGTCTAAACGTGAGTACTCACTTTCTTGGGTTTCGCTTTCGATTTGTGTAAACTCTTGCTCTCGCTTCGGGAGAGTTCTAATAATAACCAGCGTGGTTATCCTGCCTGCTAGCGCTACTTCCGCGTTTGGGTTTACCATCCACGCTACAGGGCTAACTGCTAGTCTTCTGGTACATCTCCGGTTAGTTCGTGACAGAATGACTGAGCCATCAGCAGTGAACCCAGCGGAGTTTGCTCGCCTCTGCGATGTTCATCGATTCCAGTGCCACGGGCAACTTCATTGAATCTTCTTATGTCAAAAGACTGGGGGTAAAAACAGAGGCGTTATCCCAGCTCGTAACTATTACATCAGTTGATGGTCGGCCCCTCTCCTCCAGTCCCATCACCCTCCGAACCCAGCCTATCACCCTCATCATTAACCAGCATCAGGAACAAATCCAGCTTTACATCACCTCCACTCCGTCACCACCTATCATCCTGGGACATCCATGGCTACTGCGTCACGACCCACTCATCTCCTGGACCCAAAATCGGATCCTACAATGGGGACCGACCTGCAACGAACTATGCCTACGGGCCGAGGCTGGGAGAGACCTCTCTAGGGAGACCGAGGTCCCTGATGTCGACACAGATAACATCCTACGAGACTACCGGGACCTGGCTGAAGTCTTCTGCAAGAAACCTGCCACCCATCTACCTCCACATCGCCCCTTCAGCCAGGCTCCATCCCACCCCGCGGCCACCTCTATTCTCTATCCAAGAACGAGATGCAGGCAATGGAGGAGTATGTCTCCAGCGGACTTCGCCATGGTACCATCCGGCCCTCCTCCTCACCTGCCGCCGCGGGGTTCTTTTTTGTGAAGAAACGTGATGGTAGTCTTTGTCCCTGTGTCGATTACCGGGGGCTCAACAACATCACCATCAAGAACCGACACCCGTTGCCTCTTACCAACTCTGCCCTGAATGCCCTCTCTGGCGCCACCATTTTCACTAAGTTGGACCTCCGGAGCGCCTACAACTTGGTGCGCATCAGAGAGGGTGATGAGTGGAAGACGGCCTTCATCACCCCTACCGGACACTATGAAAGCCTGGTCGTCCCCTTTGGTCTCTGCAATGCACCCGCGGTATTCCAACAATTTATGAACAACGTTCTCAGAGACATGTTAGGCCGCTGGGTGTTCGTCTACCTGGACGACATCCTCATTTACTCCCGAACCATGAACGAACACGTCCAGCACGTCAGGGCGGTCCTAAAGAGACTCCTCACCCACCAACTGTACTGTAAGTTGGAAAAGTGCGCTTTTCACGAGCGCTCCACCACGTTCCTGGGTTTTGTCATCTCGTCCCGGGGTGTGGCCATGGACCCGCAGAAACTGGAAGTTGTGAGTCATTGGCCCCTACCCAAGACTCTCAAACAACTCCAGCGATTTCTCGGGTTTGCTAACTTCTACCGTCGCTTTATCCGGGACTACAGTACAGTTGCAGCCCCATTAATCATCTCACCCCTTCCATCTCACCTCCACCGCCATCTCCGCCTTCCACGAACTCTGTCGCCGCTTCACCACTGCTCCCATCCTTCTTCACCCGGATGCTGACAAACCATTCGTTGTGGAGGTGGACGCTTCGGATGTGGGCTTGCAGTTTTTTCTCCAAGAAATTTGACACCACTCAGCAGCGATACGGAGTAGGGGACCACGAGCTGCTGGCCATAAAGTGGGCCTTGGAGGAATGGCGACACTGGCTCCAGGATGCCAGAGAGCCGTTCATCGTCTGGAAAGACCATCAGAACCTCATTACTATCCGCACATTGAAACAACTCAACCCCAGACAGGTGCGGTGGGCATTGTTTTTCGAAAATTATAACTTCCACCTGTCATATTGCCCGGGGTCCAAGAACACCAAGGCCGGCGCTCTATCACGGCAGCACGAAGAAGACGTCCCTCAGACGGACCCCGCGCCTGTCCTACCACCCACCAAGATCCTTGCACCAATTAACTGGGATTTTGAAATGAGGGTTCGCCAGGCACAGACTGCGGAGACCGAACCAGCAGGTGTGCCGCCTGGTCGTCTCTATGTCCCCGACTCCGTCAAGACCGACGTCCTCCAATGGTGACACTCCTCCCCAATTTCGGTGTCGACGGCTCTGGAGACGAGCAAACAACGCCATCCGACTTGCTAACACCCACTACACCGTTCAACATCGCCGTCGACACCCACCGGGACGAATGTACCAAGTAGGTGACAAGGTATGGTTATCAACAAGAAATCTACACCTGCAGACAGAATCACGGAAACTATCACCCAGATTCATCGGACCATACCGCATCAACCTCCGGATTAACCCTGTCACCTACCGGCTCCAGCTGCCTGCGGCGCTCCGGATCCACCCGGGATTCCACACATCTCAACTTAAACCCTTCACTACGTCACACATGGCCAAGAAGTACAAGGTAGATTAATAACATTCTTTTGTGTCTGTTTTTGGGTCGCATGTTTTTACTGAACTAATTGACATGGAATATTTTAGTACGGCTGCTCGTTATTTAACCAAGATAACATAGTGTGTGGAAAGAGTCTGAGACTGCCTCATTTGTCTTCCAGATGCAGAATTATTTTCTGGATAAACTGCACCAAACTGTAATTTCCAAATCTAAATATATACAAAATAGAAGTCTAAAAAAAAAAAGACACACAACACAAATATATTATTATAATATATATTTGATAATGCAATAGATCGATTGGGTTTTTTTATAACACACACAAAAAAAAAAAAAAAACATGGACAAGGACAAAACGTAAATACTAAATATGCAGGACTGTGCAAAAGTCTTGAACTCTTGAATCAATTAAAGAAAAGGGAACAAATGTTTTATTGCAACAGACTGCAAAGTGCATAAACAGCTTCAGCAGCAACCTCATTTCCCCTCTCGTCTGTTTCCACCACACAGCATTCACCACTGGCAGAATACTGTACTACTCACCGGCCTGATCATCTGTCATCATGTGCACCTGTTTCTCACTGGTTCATAAGTAAAGGTGGATGGTTTTTTTTTTAATGCTTTAATAATTTATAGTTCTTAACAAATAAAAACCACGACTCTGAAACTGCTCTAAAGGGACTAGAGCCAAAGTCTTGCCAGAAACGAGAGCCAAAAATTCCTTCAGGAAGCCTGAAGATCTTCTCCATAAGATTACATTAAAAAATACAAAATAATAAGAAAGTCTGTCTCTTTGGAAGCTAAATCTGAAGAAATGAGGGGTGGCACAGTATTGTAGGTGTATTAGGATAACTAGAACTAGAACAAGACACATGATTATTTAACACATACAGTAGGAAAGAGAGAGCTTCAGAATGAGACACCAGAGACATAAGGGATAATAAAGACTGGTGTTAAACAGCTGTTAATGCTCTGGTGACAGTGTGTATAGAGTGGAGTAGTTGTAGAGGAAGATGCCAGCAAGACAACTACTGCATGATCTGTCATTTCATAAAGTAGAAATCAAACTTGCTTGGTTATTATTTTTGGAAATGTCCATCCATCCACCCACCCATCCACCCATCCATCCATCCATCCATCCATCCAAACATCCATCCATCCATCATCTATACTGCTTATCCTGTGTACCTCTAAAGTCTATCCCAGAAAACTTAGGGCGCAAGCCAGATTACACTCAGGATTCTTTGCCAACTAATTGGATGGCACAAGCAAACACTCACATACCCATTCACACATTACGAGCATTTTGGATACAGCAATCATCCGGCAATGCATATATTAAGGCTGTAGAAGAAAACACCTGGATAAAACCCACCAAGCCTGAGAAGAATGTGTAGACACTCCACACAGACATACACACGCACCAGACCTGAGATTCAATCCCCAAACCTGGAGGTGTGAGGGGTCAGTGCTAACCACCATATTGGAAATCACGTTAAACTTAAAGGGAAAACATCTATCCATTAAACATGAAAACATTTGTGACAATTTGTGATTCTGGTGCTTGTTGTATTTTTATTATTCCTGTTTTGGTTTGCCATCGCGGATGGTAGCACTAACACCAATACAATATAGTCAGGTTTTCCTGTAGCTCCTAAAGTTAAGCAAGAGCTTTCATTTAAAGTGGTGTGTTTTTACTGTAAATGATGGCTGAGTTGAATACTTGATCATTAAGAGAAATAACGTTTTTATATGATCTCATATTCCTGTAATTCCTGTTGTGCAAGGACTCTTTACTCAGACTGAAAGCTCTCATGTTCTTCAGTTAGCATTGACAGAGCTGATAATGGACTGCTAACGGAGAAGTGTGTTCCACTTTAAAGTAGAATTTATACTGTAGAGACTGGCTATTCTATTATAAAATGCTATTTATATTGTAGGTTTTATTTGTGGGGCATTCAGGACAAACTGGGGCTTTTGATTGCACAGAATAACAGAACACAGTTATGAGAGTAAAAACTGCCGTATATTTCTCTATATAATCCCCTGCTACACTATTGCACTTATCCCAGTGTCTGACTAGTGCTGGAGCCGTGATCGGACTGCCTGCTTCATATCCGAAATGCTGGCCTCCCAGGAACTCCTTTAACGGCCCAACTGGACATGGCTTGGAGCGAGGTCAGGAGTGTACAGGGGACGTGGCAATAACTCCCAATGTTCAAGTGGTGTTGGAGAATGATTGTGTGTACGGTTCCCACAGACAGCTATGTCTCAATTTTCAGGTATCAGGCATTCGGCTCACTGAATGTTCACAGGACAACTGCAGTGGACTTTGAGCCACCTCAGCCAGAATCATCATTCATGGACATACGGCCTTCTTTAACACGTTTGCACCTTTCCGATGTTTCACTGCAGCTAAGAGTCAAATCCTCGTACCGTGCGTTAAGTCTTCTGTAAACGTCAATAACTTTGTATACCTTCATTCCCAGGAATTTCCAATGTTTGAATTGAACGATGAGGTTTTCTGAAAATACGTGTTTATTATTTTAAACCATATATGAAAGGAGTCAGCACTGTGTTGTAACAGCTTGGCATCATGAGAAAGTCTATAAAACAGATGAAATCCTGAATAAATAAAAAATGGATAAAATATATGGGTTTAAATAATCAAAATGTTATTGCTGTGGGGTGAAAGGAATTCTACTTCACACATCAGTAATTATTTCCCATAACAGCACACTCTGCTACAGTATATGTCATTCCTTTCCTACGTACGTTACCTATTGCTTCTATATTATTACATTTATATATCGGAAAGTCCATTATTTTGTCTTTATGTGTTAGTGGGATAATCAGTCATTCTCTTTTAAAACACATTGCATGGAAGAGAACGCTTAAAATTTAATGTGGGCGAAGTTTCTTCCCTGAACAGATATACTGTAGTAGAAACTCCCTTTATTATTTATATAATGCTCTGTTACGTTAATGCACTTTTCCAGTGTTTCACTAGTGCTTGGATTCCATCAAAGTAGAAAGTTTTGGTGTTCGTGAATGATTGCGTGTACACTTCCCATAGTCAGATATGCAAGTTGGTGACAACTTATCCATTGATTTTCAAGGTTGTACGGCCTTCTTTAAAACGTTTGCACCATTAAAATGTGTTTCTGCAGCTAAGAGTCTCATCACTAGTGTCTTTTGGAAATGTCGATCAATCAGTTATGCCATTCATTTATAAAGTTTGACCTGAATGCTCCTCACATTATATGTTATAGTAGTGTTAGTAACCTCAGTTTATGGGAAAAGAGTTTGTAGAAATAGTTAAAAAGTTCAAGCTAAAAATAAGCTACAGTAATCAGCTTTAATGTAGTCAGCAGGCACAGTACGCTGTCAAAACCCCCGGTTTGTAATCTGGCACGTAAATTCTCATAACGTCACCTCTAATCGACATTTTGATTTAATTTATGGTGCAGGTTTAACTTCAGGCCAGTGTTGGGTGTAACGCGACTATGTTTTTGGATTACTTTTTTTTATGTATGAGTGATGTAACTCGTTAGGTCCGACATTCAAGTACGCAATTATTTAGTTATATTTTCAAAAATGTAATCCCTTATTCAGACTATTTATGTAATCCGTGAGCCAGACAGCAGTCATTCCAATAGTGTGTGTGTGAAAGTCATCCTGCAAGCCCCGCCCCTGATAATACGTAAATGTTGTTTTTCATATATAAAAACTTTTGCATTCAGATGATTCCTTATTCTATTAACGTAATGCGTAATAAATAAACTAATAAATAAATAAATAAATAAATATATAAAGGTTCATCATGATGAACCGTACTTACGGCCACCGCGTGAAACCACCTAGGTGAGATGGGGTATTATTTGGGCGATTATGGGCCAAACTTCGCTGAGTGATGATGGTAGAATAATTATTAAGGTCTTGACTGAAATAACATGCATGAGGAAGCACAAAGGAGTTTTCGTTTTCTGCAATGGAAAAGTACTTTAACTAGTTACTTTTATCAGAAATGATTTATCAGTGATGTAACAGATTACTTTTTAATGTAATTAGTTACTTTAAAACGTAACGTCCCCCAACACTGCTTAAGGCAAATACCAAAGTATGGTTTCAAACTCACAGAAGGAAGAATTAACATAGATTAATCCATCCATTCATCTTTGAAGGTTTCAGTTTTCATAGTCGACTTTTTTTTTTGTTGAGTAAGCCATGCTGTGTCGCGCTTTTGTTTGTGTTTTGTGAGTATTGTGGCGGCTTGTGGGTGCATTACTGTCGTTTCTTTGTCTACCGGATACTCTGTCTATACACAGTAAACTTTGCATTGATTGGTTATTGATGCGTACGGCCATGCCCACCTCGAGGGAAAAAGTGCTATAGTACAGTATATACAGTGCATACCTTCACTTCTACTTAACATTTTAATTTCATTTATGGCGCAGATTTAACTTCAGGCAAATACCTAAGGACTGAAAAAGTTTAATTCAATTATGTCCAGCCAACTTGGCATGATGCTGTGACAAAATCCGGCTGGACAGACATATGGACATATACAGTAGACAGAGCTACAGAGAATATATAAACAGACGGACATACAAACATAAATTTTTCAGAGAGTGGTATGAAACATAAATATATAATTGAAAGAGTGAGTTCTGACCAATGCACAGACAAAACCTTTCTTTTATTTATATAGCTTGACATGTATGGTATCACAAGATTCATTTTAAGTTACAGTGGTGTCATATATTCATATATATATATCTAATAATATATAATAATATATAATATATATATATAATATATATTCATATATATATATATATATATATATATATATTTTCATGTTTTACATTTATATTGGTTATTGGTACACAAAATGTAAACAGTTTATGTGAGTTGTAAATTCATAATCATATTTGGATATTCTGATATTTTAAATAAATCTTTTTTTCAGGAAATGTATAAAAGATATTATTGCAAACCTTGATAAGTTTTATGCAACATTGTCATCACCAGCATGCTCATATCTCAGTGGTAGCAGCAGCATTAGCATTTGTGTTGGTTATTAAAAAAAGATGTTATAAATTATAAATATTGTGCAAACGCAGGGGGAAAAAGCATTGTCTTCAGGGCTATTTGCTAGTCCATTATTTGTTTTCTGACACTTTGGAAATACCATTGCACTTTGTGTCAGTGTAAATACGTGGTGTTAATGGGTAGCTCTGCTGAAAAATGAGTGATGTAATTTTAATCAATTGCCTTTTGTTTCTGCGAGCTATGATGGGTGGAACAGGATGTGGCCTATTAACTAGGTCTGAACACATTCATCTAAAGGGCATTCAGGATTTTATGGAGTCAGAGAACAACAAATGTGTTGGATAATATATTTTTTATTATTATTGTTTTTTTTTACACAGAGTTGTGCTTATGAACAGAAATACAGTAATTCCGTCTCCTTCTCGCCTCCTGTCCGGAATCTCATAATCAGGTTGTGTAAAAAATAAAACATGACAAGGTGTGTGGTTAAAGAAAAGTAATCAATGACAGGGTGGCGAGAGTGGGCTACTGCTACCACCCCAATGTTGAGCATTTCAATTCAGATATGATGCGATTCAACTGAATTTGACACGCAGTGCTTTTTCATATGTTGTGATGCTTTTATGCTTGACCTGGCTGTAAAGAGTGGTTATTTAATTTAATACAGCCTTTCTGTTGAATAAATCCATTCTTTTATCAAGAAGGCACTCACAAACCCGGCACTGGCTGAATGATTTTAGTTTTTTGCAACTCTTGAGTGTTTGTAATTCAGTAGATCAGACGTTTGTGAAATGCTCAAATGAGTCATCTCCAATAACTGTGCAAAAAGTTATTTTTCTAAAGTTTAATTTTAACACTAAAAAGTGACAGGTTTTTAAATTGTTTTTTTATTTATTTATTTTTTACGAATGACGGCAATAGAATAAGGAATAATCAGAATGCAAAACAAGTTGTATACGTTTTTATATATGAAAAACAACATTTATCCAACACTTGCAGTGGTCCAATAATGTTGTTACGGGTACTGTTTGCAGGACGAAAGAGAGGCATAGTAACAGAGGTGAAGTGAACAGAAATCTTTATTGAAAACGAAACAGGGAACAAACGGAACAGAACATGAACTTAAACCCAGGATAAACTAAACATGGAGCTACACAGACTAGGGGTTACAAAGACTGAGAGACAGACAGGCTAGGAGACAGACAGAGGCCAGGAGACAGACAAAGGCTAGGAGAACACAGAACCAGGAGAACGATGAACTAGAAGAATACAGAACAAGGAGAACACAGAGCCGGAAAGAACACAGAGCCAGGAAGAACACAGAGCTAGGAAGAACATACCAGAACAAACAGTAACCCTAGACGAACAGATGCAAGACAAGGACACACTGAACACAAGAACATTTATAACAAAACTAATTAGCAACCTCAGTTCAGGTGAACGCCACATCACCTGACCGAGGTGCATTCTGGGGATTTGAGTCCAACAAAACTAATGAAAACAAAACACAAAATGGAGTCTGTGGGCGCTTTGGCGCCCTCTGGTGGTATCCCCTGACAAATGTATTGCGTTAATACAATGATACAATGATTTTATTAGCTAGCTAACAGTGGCTTATCTGACATTAGCACTAGAGGGCTTCACAAAGTTTTGCTTTTACATTGTAATAAAAGCCAAATCGTTACTATTTACAGACTCAATACTATAGTAGCTGAGCCTCGATCTACCTGATTGGTTTCTTGTGCCTGATGGGAAAAAGTGTAACATCCCAATCCAGTATTCAGCTATTTCCATTTACTATACTGTGCAGTCATACCAATTCGTTTCCAGTCGTTCTCTTTGCAAATGTTTTGGCCCGCCTCCATCTCATTTTGTTTGCTTCAGGGTTTGCAATTTCCTGCTTAACTTTATCAGCGTCTTTTCTGTGTTTTGCAGACTAATCTACCATGCCTGGAGGTGTTTTGCACAGGTTGTGAAACAGTAATAACCTTTGTTTTACGGGTATTAAAGAATATAATGTATCAAATATAATAGATGTAGCAAGAATATTAAATATTCCTATCCCACACAGTAACCTGTAATTTATGAGATGTCACAGTCCATAATTGCTGCCATGTTGAGGACTTAATATGGGTATTTATTAAGGATGGGATTCTCCAGGGACAAACTGATACGATATTTTCATGATACTTACTGTAGGTGCTGATTTAATTCTTATTGCAATTTTGTAGGTATCATGATTTTACATTATTGCATTTTACATTACATTTTCTATTCTGATTTAGACCTTGAGCCTTAAAAAGAAAAGTCATAACTTGAAAGTTTTATGCCTTCGCTGTATTCAACATTTTTACAACTGAACTAAAGATAATTAAATGTAGCCTATTCTTTATGACAGTTTTCAACCTTAAAAAAACAATTGCAGCATTTAAACAATTTCAAAAATTAAACTAACTTCTAGTACAATAGTTTAACATTTAGCTTAAAAAACAAACAAAAAGGAGATTTATTATCAACATTCTAGGAAATTCCTGAAGATTTTAATCAAATATGATACTATATAGAATTATATCATAACTAATTACCAGTTAGTTGTTATTTTAAGACTGATAAAGACTGTATAAGACTGATGATAAGACTGTATTTTAAGATTTACAGAGTATCAGTAGCAGATACATCTCAATATCAACTGCTCAAAGAGATTATTGTATATTTTGGATGCCTTTACTATTGTTTTATGGTGTAGAAAAAACAAAAAATCAGGAAAGACTATGGAAGTAGAAGGTGTTTCCAAACTTTTGACTGGCAGTGTATCTCTGTTATGTCAGCAGTCATAATTTCCAAACAAACAGCAATAATTCACTTTAAAAAAAAATCATTCCAAACAAATTTTGGAACTGTATTATAAATGTAAAACGCGTACATACATGAATGGTGACAAGATATAGTCTTATACAAGATTTAGTGTACTGCAGTATATGTGACCGCAGGCTAATAGCCAGGCCCTCTTACCGCTGGACAGCTCCGTGTTCAAACCACAAAAGGCAAACACAGCACACATTCAGCACCAAGGACAGCGAGGGAAATGCTGCATATACTGTTGATTAAAATATGTAAATAAGGAAAATATGGATTGGCAGTTGGACCTCAAAAGAAATATTAAATTAAGCACTTAATTCAGGAAAAGATACTGACACAGTTGACACAGTCCTGGGTTACTGTAGCTTTGTGATTTAATGTTAGTGATAGGAAGTGTGAACTTGGCTCCAGTGCTAGAGTCCTAGCTTGCTGCATGTGGTAACGAGATCATTCAACACGAAATGCTTTTTAAACAATGTTAAAATCAGTGCAATTTGAAATGTTTATAAGCTAGCTACAGATGGGAAGTTTATGTTAGTGGCATGTATTGCTAACAAAGGCAAAACTCACTTAGCTTATTAGCAGTTATCAATACCTGGGTGTGTTAATTCAGGAAAACACTTTTATGAAATCAGATTTTTTTTTAAACAAATATGGCGAACACAACAGAAATCCAATGTAACAAAAGTGCTTTGCTTTCATACGATAAAGACAGAGAGCTAACACTTTATAATACTTGTGTAAAAACATTTCAGTATCTCTTTTCTACAAAACTAAATTTTAGCATTCCAGTCTTGCTGCTACAAAACTGAGATTTATTTCTGATGGATTCGCGATGAGAAAGTGAAAGCTTTTTGACATCCTATATATATTTCTGTTCTATATCCCCAGTGTCTATTTTACTGATCTCAGCATGTTTTCCTTTATACCTGCGAGAGTGAAGAGAAGACAAAGAGCTCTTGATATACACACGTGGACAAAATTGTTGGTACCCTTCGGTCAATGAAAGAAAAACTCACAATGGCCACAGAAATAACTTTAATCTGACAAAAGTAATAATAAATAAGAATTCTATGAATGTTAACCAATGAAAGTCAGACATTGCTTTTCAACCATGCTTCAACGGAATTATAAAAAAAAAATGAACTCATGGAACAGGCCTGTACAAAAATGATGGTACCCCTAACTTAATAGTTTGTTGCACAACCTTTTGAGGCAATCACTGCAATCAAACGATTTCTGTAACTGTCAATGAGACTTCTGCACCTCTCTGCAGGTATTTTGGCCCACTCCTCATGAGCAAGCTGCTCCAGTTGTTTCCGGTTTGAAGGGTGCCTTTTCCAGACAGCATGTTTCAGCTCCTTCCAAAGATGCTCAATAGGTTTGAGGTCAGGGCTCATAGAAGGCCACTTTAGAATAGTCCAATGTTTTCCTCTTAGCCATTCTTGGGTTTTTTTAACTGTGTGTTTTGGGTCATTGTCTTGTTGCAAGACCCATGACCTGTGACTGAGACCCAGCTTTCTGACACTGGCCTGCACATTTATCTCTAGAATCCCTTGATAGTCTTGAGATTTCATTGTACCCTGCACAGATTCAAGACACCCTGTGCCAGATGCAGCAAAGCAGCCCCAGAACATAACAGAGCCTCCTCCATGTTTCATAGTAGGGACAGTGTTCTTTTCTTCATATGCTTCATTTTTCCATCTGTGAACATAGAGCTGATGTGCCTTGGCAAAAAGTTCCATTTTTGTCTCATCTGCCCATAGGACATTCTCCCAGAAGCTTTGTGGCTTGTCAACATGTAGTTTGGCATATTCCAGTCTGGCTTTTTTATGATTTGTTTTCAACAATGGTGTCCTCCTTGGTCGTCTCCCATGTAGTCCACTTTGGCTCAAACAACGACGGATGGTGCGATCCGACACTGATGTTCCTTGAGCATGAAGTTCACCTTGGATCTCTTTAGAAGTCTTTCTGGGATCTTTTGTTACCATTCGGATTATCCGTCTCTTTGATTTGTCATCAATTTTCCTCCTGCGGCCACGTCCAGGGAGGTTGGCTACAGTCCCATGGATCTTAAATTTCTGAATAATATGTGCAACTGTAGTCACAGGAACATCTAGCTGCTTGGAAATGGTCTTATAGCCTTTACCTTTAACATGCTTGTCTATAATTTTCTTTCGAATCTCCTGAGACAACTCTTTCCTTCGCTTCCTCTGGTCCATGTTGAGTGTGGTACATACCATGTCACCAAACAACACAGTGACTACCTGGAGCCCTATATATAGGCCCACTGACTGATTACAAGATTGTAGACACCTGTGATGCTAATTAGTGGACACACCTTGAATTAACATGTCCCTTTGGTCACATTATTTTCAGTATTTTCTAGGGGTACCATCAGGCCTGTCCATTTTTGTCCTGGCCTGTCCATGAGTTTATTTTTTAAAATAATTCTGTTGAAGCATGGTTGAAAAGCAATGTCTGACTTTCATTGGTTAACATTCATAGAATTTTTTTTAATTATTACTTTTGTCAGATTAAAGTTATTTCTGTGACCATTGTGAGTTTTTCTTTCATTGACCGAAGGGTACCAACAATTTTATCCATGTCTGTATACAAGCAGACTGTCAGGGATAACCCCTAGAGGGCGCCAAAGCGCCCTGTGATTTTTGTTTGTAGTTCTTTTCGTTTCACTTCATTTCCCGTCATGCACTTCGGTCAGGTGACGTGAGGGCGCTCACCTGAACCGACTTGCTCATTAGTTTTATTATAAATGGTTTGTTTTAGTTCAGTTTGGCGTCTTGCATTTGTTGATTTCATCGTGAGTAATGTCCGTTCCGTATGCTTCGTGTTTTTGGTTTTGGTTTCAATATTAAAGTATATTTGTTTGGTTAAGAAGTTTGTCTGAGAAACGAAGAGCGCATTCGTGACCTGCGGGAGCAGGTGGCCAGGCTCCAAGGGCTGCTAGCACAGCTGCACCGCGCCGCTGAGCACAGCGAGCTGCTGCCGCTGCACTGCGGCGAAGAGGAGGGCGAGCTTCCGTCGCTGCACTGCGGTGAAGAGGAGGGCGAGCTTCCGACGCTGCACTGTGCCTTCGTGGACGGCGAGCTTCCGTCGCTGCACAGTGCTGCCGAGGACGACGAGTCGCCTCTTCCTCCGCCGCCGCCTTCATGCGCCGCCGAGGATCACGAGCTCCATCCTCTTCCTCCGCCGCCGCCTTCATGCATCGCCGAGGTCAGCGAGCTTCCTCTTCCTCCGCCGCCGCCTTCATGCGCCGCTGAGGACCGCGAGCTTCCTCTTCCTCCACCGCTGCCTTCATGCGCCGCTGAGGATCGCGAGCTTCCTCTTCCTCCGCCGCCGCCTTCATGCGCCGCTGAGGATCGCAAGCTTCCTCTTCCTCCGCCGCCGCCTTCATGCGCCGCCGAGGATCGCGAGCTTCCTCTTCCTCCGCCGCCGCCTTCATGCGCCGCCGAGGACCGCGAGCTTCCTCTTCCTCCGCCGCCGCCTTCATGCGCCGCCGAGGACCGCGAGCTTCCTCTTCCTCCGCCGCCGCCTTCATGCGCCGCCGAGGACCGCGAGCTTCCTCTTCCTCCGCCGCCGCCTTCATGCGCTGCCGAGGATCGCGAGCTTCCTCTTCCTCCACCGCCGCCTTCATGCGCCGCCGAGGACTTCGAGCTTCCTCTTCCTCCGCCGCCGCCTTCATGCGCCGCTGAGGATCGCGAGCTTCCTCTTCCTCCGCCGCCGCCTTCATGCGCCGCTGAGGATCGCGAGCTTCCTCTTCCTCCGCCGCCGCCTTCATGTGCCGCTGAGGATCGCGAGCTTCCTCTTCCTCCGCCGCCGCCTTCATGCGCCATTGAGGACAGCGAGCTTCCTCTTCCTCCGCCGCCGCCTTCATGCGCCGCTGAGGATCGCGAGCTGCTTCCTCTTCCTCCGCCGCCGCCGTCATGCGCCACCGAGGTCAGCGAGCTGCTTCCTCTTCCTACGCCGCCGCCTTCATGCGCCGCTGAGGACGACGAGCTGCCTCTTCCTCTGCCGCCGCCCTGCATCACGGAGGATGGCGAGCTCCCTCTACCACCGCTGCCTTGCATCAGTGAGGACGGCGAAAGTCTTCTGCCTCCGCCGCCCTGCTTCAACAGGGGCATCAGGCCACCTGAACCACTGGCCATAGGTGGCAGCCTCTGGGTGAGAGGGACGGACATTGGACTTTGGGGGGTATGCCCTGGACATGCCCCGGAGTTGCGCCCTTTGAGGGGGGGTTATGTCAGGGATAACCCCTAGAGGGCGCCAAAGCGCCCTGTGATTTTTGTTTGTAGTTCTTTTCGTTTCACTTCATTTCCCGTCATGCACTTCGGTCAGGTGACGGGGGGCGCTCACCTGAACCGACTAGCTCATTAGTTTTATTATAAATGGTTTGTTTTAGTTCAGTTTGGCGTCTTGCATTTGTTGATTTCATCGTGAGTAATGTCCGTTCCGTATGCTTCGTGTTTTTGTTTTTGTTTTTGGTTTCATTATTAAAGTATATTTGTTTGGTTAAGTTCCCTGTTTTGTGTTTAATAAACATCGTTTTCCTTTAAACACCTGGATCCTCTGCATATATGCCTCGCAACCCACCCGAAACCGTGACACAGACATACAGAGAGGGTTTAAATGCTTGAGCTCAGACATGCAGTACAGTATGCATTCGTCATTTCAGAAGATAGAAGTGAACATGAGCAAAAGCACACACCCGGTACAGTAGCGTTAAAATACTGTGCCCTGATTTATTCAGGCCAATTTTACACTTGGCCCAAATACTTGAGTCTACACAAAGAAATGATTCTGGGTTAGTTTGGAGGAGGGGCTCATACTGTAAGTTGATCCAATTACAATTTAGTGGATAGCTTCCACCCTGCACCATGGTTTGGCAGAGTCTCCAGAGTAGCAAGGATCAGGTCCCTGGACTACTCCTGAATGTTTGAAAAAGACCGTAAGGTTATTTTTTATTTATTTATTGCCTATTAAGATGCAAATGGATTCATGGCAGAAGCCGGATTTTTCCCATAAATCCCATTACTGATTGGTTTTGAGAACTTGCGCTGCACGACTGAAGTATTTTGTGTGTTTCAGCATACTCTAATGTTAAAATGATGAGTTCCTATTCAAAATGTAATAAAAACTACAGTTCCTGCCATTGTTATTTTACCTTCATGAAAATAGAAATCACTCAGATATACATTATGGCTTTTAATTTACCTAATTGTTCATCAAAAATAACTTGTAGTTTGCGTATACAGCCGTACTTCAACATACGAATTTAATCTGCTCCAGAGGCGAGTTCTTAAGGTGCAATTACTTATTGCGAAACACATTTTCCTAGAGGAAATAATGTAAATGCAGACAATACTTTCTAGCCACCCAAACATATTACCAATTTCCAACACTATAATTAAATGTTTGCATATAAAAACAATCAAAACATTTTGAAAACAAATATAAGTAAAATTAAATATGAAATAAATAGACATTAAACATCATTTAATTTATGATTCCTCTTGGCACTGGCTGCTTTAAAAACGAAACCGAAAAACTGGCTTCCTTTTCCTCTTGCTGCCGTCTCTGATAACATTTAGCGCATCCACATAGAGGGTTTTTATAAAGCTGCAGATATATATATATATCGATCGATTGATAAATTAATTGTTATTCAGTGTACCAGCAGGCACCTATTGCTTTGTGATTTACAACAGAGTACAACAGAGGTGTCCCCGAATTATTGAATTTTTTTCAGATAATATAAAGAACGAGGCGCTCATATGGAAGAGGAGACAAGCGCCATCAATGACATCACATTCTAAATACTGGTCCACTTCTGTGTATTGGTATGATTACTGTACATACACGCACATCCATGACTCGAACGTTGTCAAGTGTACTCGAATCCATTCTCAAGTCCCTCGTGTGAAAGCAGCCTTTCTGTCACCTGCTACAATACATCTAAATATAAGAAAGGCTGTTTTGTCAGCCTTTAAAGGAAAATGCATTACTTCATTCAAAATGTACCGAATGCTGAGCAGGTAAAAGCTTGAGTCTGATATGTACTACTAAGCATTTTGTGTTATCCTTATCACGCCCGCTCTGCTGTTCAGGAGGAAGGAAAAGAGCAGGTGCATCGCTCGTACATAATCCATTTACTGTGCTTTGCATATTGAAGATGCTATTGTCAAGTGTGTTGCTCGCTCAGATTACTTTAGTATTATGCAGCAAGTAGAATGTGGAGAAGAACAAGGATAAAAAAAGGCTTAATGTGGAATCGAAAGGAACGGAGCTATAGAAAGACAGGCAGGTTGTTATAGAGACTGTTCACTTTTAATGGAGGTAAAGTTCACTGAAGTTCAGCGAAGGTGTAAAGATGTGTCTGATGAAGAATGTGGATTGACATGTAACATAAATAATATCATGGGCATTTTTGAATGTTCACACAAAATGGAAATGGTGACTTCAAACTACAGACCTTTTATGCAGCTGGCAACAGAAAAGAAATATATATATATATATATATATATATATATATATATATATATATATATATATATATATATATATATATAATGCTAGATTCTTTTTACATCATTATTATTATTATTATTATTATTATTATTATTACATTGGACCACAAAATATGCTTCTTTGGTCAGCATGTTTAATTTGTTTTTGTTTTGCAACTGCTTGTGTGGTCCAGTGCTGAATCCCATCTCTGATACTTCTATTATAAAAAATATATAAAAAATAAAAATAAAATCTGGCAACCTTGGAGGTATGAATGAACACACATATTGTATTTGTAGAATCTGAATAACAGACCCAGAAAATTGCCCTTTTCATTTCCTTTTACAGAGAAGTGCAATGCTTTAAATTTCCTGTACTGCTGCATTGCCTTTTCTTTTTTTCTGTCTGTGTGTTTGTTGCGATACTAAGACAACCGTTCCTCTGGCACTAACCTGTGATTGTGTATCTCACACAATCTAACTTTTGGAATTGAAAGTGAAACCTGATGGTAGGGTTATGTGGAATTGCCACATCACCGCTCTCGGACCACACGCTCTCTATCTTCTTGTCCATCTGCTCGGATTGAATGACGCTTCCTTGTGGTCTGGGTCTGAAATAAAATTCAACCGCTACCCTAATTTCCCCTGAAGAGGAGGAGCCGATGGCAGATTAGTGTTGAGAAGGAAATTAAGGCAACAAATCCTTTGCAAATCCCTACGCAAATAATTTCCTTTGCTTTAAAAAAATAAATAAATTGAAAAAAAAAAATCCTTTATCTATGATTCTCTGAAAGCTTTAAATATGCTTGTCATTTGAAGGTTATATCCACCACAGGATTTTATTAGTTGGGAATATTTATGTAATAATTATTTATAAATGAGGTGCTTAGTGATTTTAGATTTTTATGATTAAATAACCTAGGCTATGGATTTTTTGTGAACAAGGTATTTATTGTGTTCAAGTCAAACCAGGACATTTGATTCTGCAGAACAGAGTTATGAGAGTCAAAACTATAGTAATGCACATTTCACTAAAGCTTGGATACAATTAAGTACGCTCAGTACACTGAGCCGTGTTCGGACAGCCTGCTTCACATCTGAAACACTGGCCTCCCAGGAACTCCTACCATGGCCCAAATATGTGGAGCGAGGTCAAGCCTATTTGGGTATGGGGCAATAACTCTCAACCGAGTTCGTGTAATGTGCAAGTGATGTTGGAGAATGGCTGCGTGGACATTTCCCACAGAAAGACATGTCTCCTGCTCACATTGTGACAAGTTATCCATCGATTTTCAAGTGTTTGCATCATTCAAATGATTTAGTGGGACACTGCACTGCGCTTGAAGTCTTCAGTAAATGAGTTATACACCATCAGTATACAAAGTTCATCACAATTCCCGGTTTGACTTGAACACCCCCGTAGTATACTTGAAATCCATGTTCACTTTTTGGAATTAATATTTAATAATTAATTCATTGATATATAATAGTTTATTCAGCCAATTATAGCAAGATGGAATAAGACAAAAATAAATAAATAAATAAATAAATAAATAAAGATGGAATAAAAGCTAAAATATAACTTTCAGTTATATAAGTCATTTTGCTATTTTTACAGAAAATAAAAATTAAAAAAATCTGCAGTTTTGGGCATCAAGAAGGAATTTGAGAATTTTTGTACATTCAAATGTACAAACCTAATATGTGCATGATATTTTATTACTTTAAATAAATAAATAAATAAATAAAGCTTTTGGGTTTTGTCATGATCTTTACCCATAAAAAATACCTATAAACCTAAAAATATCCAGTGTGCCACGGCTGTGAAGCGAAAGGTAGTTTTCTGCAGTGCAGCAGCAGCGTCCCTGTTGTGATCGTGAGCTTGGTTTTGCTTGGTCTTAAAGTGTTGCCAGGTGCAAAAAAATGAGCTAGAACAAGTGAAGTAATGAATAGAACCCTTTCAATTTCAAAGGCTTTCGACAAGAAAAAAGGATGCACTTTTTTTTTTCTAATTTTTTGTCTGTATGAGGTTCTGGATTTGATTCTGAAGTTTTCTCTCGACTTCCAAAACATATCCACTCAGTGTGAATATGTTCAGAGTACAGAGTGTGTCTCCAGGATTGGTTTCAGACCCACCGTGACTCTGACTAGAAATTATTATTTTTTGTTTAAAAGTAGCTGGTGGAACTAGTGATCTAAAAAAAAAAATCGAATTTGTCTCTAGTGCATTTATACTGTGTTCATTGTAGACCTATGCTGCCCTATACTCGTTTATAAATATGCTTAGTGGAGGATGTACAAAAGAGGATTAGGGCTACCATAAAAAATTGAGTTCTGACTTTAATCTAAGAATTCTGACAGATCAGCAGACAGGACTGTTAATAACAGGGTTGCTAGGCTAGCAGTTTCTGCACCAATTTGGCAATTTAAAAATACTGCACAGTATGCAGCTGGCGTAATTCTTTAAAAGCAAATAACTGGAATTAAACGAAGACAACGAGTAGGTGATTATTTTTTGAGATACAGAACTACGTCCATCAGAAGGTATATTGCAAATAAATTTGTTTGCCTCACTAAAATTTGTTTTGAAGCAAAGGCCATGAAAATTGCGGACTATGCTGAGGTGAGTCTACATATTCACCACAGAGGAGCCTAGAACATAAATCATGTGCCATATCTTCTCCACCAAAATCTTATAGTCATGACACAAGGACGCTGAAGGGTTAGTTCTTTATTTGCCATCTTAAACGGTTGCCATGTGCAACAAAATCAGCTTGACTGAGCAAAGTCGTAATAATTACAGTACTGTATACTGTATGACCCTTTCAATTTCAAAGTCTGTTGAGAAGAAAAAAATCCAGATTTAGAAATAAAAGAAAGTGATTTTTTTTTTTTTTTTTTTTTTATGGCTGAGATGGGGTCAAAAAAAAAAAAAAAGGAGGTAATGGAAACATCTCGTCACTTTAGATGAAATGGTACCTAAAAATAAATCGTAATGTCCTAGTGAAAAGAAAGAGGAACAGACAGCACCGTTTTATTTTCATAAAAGCCCATTCCATAAAAAGCCAAGTGCTGAATCCTCTTTCGTTGTATTTAATGACGGAAGAAACGCTACTGAGTGTCACTTTGATTCTTCAGCCCAGATGCTTTGTGGAATAATCCAATCTAATCAGTAAATAATCACTCATTGACTCGTCTTTACCTTTATTCCCTCACAATGCCTATTTCCTCTTAATTGATTTAAAAAGACATTTTCATCGTGTCTTTGAGTGTGGCCTCTTTATTGATGGCATTCGTTTAAACCCACTTCAGATTGACAGCTTCTATTAACTTGTCTAATTAGCCGTCTTGATGTATGAGATGCCTGTGGATCTCTAGTTCCTATGGAGAAAATCTGTTGCCTTAAATGTTTTCTGCTCCTTTGTTGGCAGAGCAATTCCCCCGAGGCTGCAATAAACAGAGCCGGGTGGAGCATGGTAGGTGGGTACTACAGTATATGGCACAGTTGTAGTTTAAGGCATACTTCATGATATCACGTCTCTGATTTACATAACTGATTGTGCTACATTGTTTGAAGTTGGATCTCCAAATACACGACATCTAAAATTAACCTTAAGTATGAATAAACATTCTAAACTGAACAAATCTTTAACTACGCTGCCCAGCCAAAAAATAAATAAATAAATGTAATTCAAATGATTAAAAAGTTCCTGCCTGGATTTAATTGCAACGTGATTAATATGGTTCAGCTTTCAACATGTTATTTAACCCTAACTGACGCAGTGAGTAGCTTCTCATTTCTTAAGAATGAAGACATACCCTTGCATCATGCAAAGAAAACTACTAAGGCGATTGCTGAAACTACTAAAATTGGGTTAAGAACTGTATTATAACTCATTACAAAAACCTGGAAAGATAGTGGTGAAGCATCATCTTCAAGGAAGGAATGTGGTTGGAAAGAGCTTTTCCACATGCTCAATGCAAAGAGAATTCAAGGGATTGCAATAAACAGCTGTGCCTTAAGACAGCCTTAAAAAAAAAAACTACTTATCCTAAAATCAGGGGACAAAAGGTTTCAATTCGCTAAGGAGCATTAGGAACGGACTGTGGAGCATTGGAAAAAGGGCATGTGGTCTGATGAGTCCAAATCTACCCCATTCCAGAGCAATGGAAGGGTGAGGGTGAGAAGAGATGAACCCATCATGCCTAATGCCTACACTGTAAACCCTAATGCTCAAAGTAATGAAACACATTGAGTACTGTTAACTTAAATAATTGCAATTAGGTCAAATGAATAGACCTTTTTGAGTATTCAGAACTTTTTTGGCATTCATGAGTTTGTAGAAATGACACTTTTCAAGTGAGCTGACCAAATGTGATATTTTATGTCATCTTAAGTACTTAAGGAACAATAACTTAAGTAAAACTTCCAGCAATGCAAACTATATAGAGCACTCGTGGCGCAGTGGTAAGTGTTTCGCGCGGAAGGCCCGGGTTCGAATCCTGGGCCGGATGGAGTGCGAAAATATTTTTGATTTGCACAAGTTCAACAAACTCAAAAATTGATAGTTCTTTTTACTTAAAATTGGAGCCATCATTACTTAAAAAAATTGATGTAACTGATTACCTCAAATATATTCAGTTTTGCCAACTTAATCAAGGTTTACAGTGTACGTGGGGGCAGTGTTATGATCTGGAGTTCCAGGATTCACTGGGCTCAAATTGGGAAAAGAGTGGTTCAGGGAGCATCAGGCATCATGTTTAGACCTTATCCCCATTGAAAATGGTCCAAGTCAGTGGTCCAAGTCTCCCATCATGAATACAAGACCTTGGAGAGAAGTTTATTTGACTTTGCATACGCTTATTGAAACATTGCCACAGCCATAATCAAAGCAAATGGTGAGTCTTTAAAATATTATTATTATTATTATTATTATTATTATTATTATTATTATTATAGCCTGGCAGTGTATTACTTTTATGCTCCCCAAAATATGTATGTTTTCTCCTAATTGACAATTTTCACTCTCATCTAGCCCTAACATAAGACCCAGCAATTTTCTGTTTAGGTAAACATAGAACAAAATGATACTGTGAAATTGTAATCTAAGACTCCTAGGATAAGCACATTTCCGATAAAAAAACAAACAAACGAACAGCAAAAAAAAAAAGTGTTTTATTCGTAGTTTTAAATGTGAGCAAACAGTGAAAGACTAAAGAAAAGGTCAGTGTATACAGTAGTTTGCATTGCCTTTCTACTTGTTCGTCTGTTTGCAGCAGGTGTCAGATCAGTCAGCATGGTTTTTCACATAATGTAATGAAGCAATAAAACACTGACTGAAACACAGAGAGAAAGAGGGAGAGAAGGACAGACAGACAGAGCTTTGATGGATCAAAGTGGCCGGAATAAATCTCACCAGCTGCTTGTCAAAATGACCGTTTGATGAATTCAAAAGTCTGACTGCATCAGAAAATGTATTATCCTTTTGAAAATAACATATGAAAATGGTCCCCCTGTTTGTGGGATCCATGGGAGAGTAAGGAGTCAAGGTTAGCTTCCTAAACTGGGATTTACAAATGCAGGATTAAACCTAACCAAAAAGCTCTTTCTACCTATTCACTTACAAAAAGACGGTTCCTCTAGGGTTCTTTAAAAATTTAAGAGTTATGGATGAGCTTATGACCCTTTACCAAAGTCTGTTCGTCTTTTGTTTGGCTCCTGGATGGGAGATGATTGGACAGATAGGACTTAAGAATCTGATTTTATCTGAAATCATTTTCCAAATGGAAACGCAGGGTTCTGCATCAGCGGTTTTCACTCCTGGTCCTGGAGGACCACTTCTCTGCAAACTTTAGTGCCTTCTCTGCTCAAAGCACACCTGATTTAACTAATCAAATAATGAACAGCCTTTTCTTAATTGAAGTGGGTGTGCTAGAGCAAGAAAAACACTAAAACATGCAGGGCAAGTGGTCCTCCAGGTACAGTATAAGGTTGAAAACCATTATTCTATATGGAACATTTAATTAACCATTTTTATGTGTTGAACAATCTAACTTAAGGAAATACTCCTTTGCAGAATTCTACATGGAATTAGAAGTTCCATAAGAGTGATAGAATGCATGAATATTTGTAACTACAGCATGTTTTTTTTTTTTTGTGTGTGTGTGTGTGTGTGTGTGTGTGTGTGTGTGTGTGTGTGTGTGTGTGTGTGTGTGTGTGTGTGTGTGTGTGTGAAAATCCAAGCTACTTCCCAGACAAAGTGCAAGGTTCAACATGGAAGCTTCAAAAGTTGCAAGAAAAATAATAGTTCCCTTTCAAAAGCTACACTCGATGCTGCGTGAAAACGCTATGGGAACATCTCTTTGTTGCCCGGTTGTGAAGCTTGTGCATGTCAAACCCGCCGAATACCTTCGGCTTATAACCTGTGCAGGCATGACGTCACCGAACAAGGTGCACCTGCAGGTTATAAATAGGAGTGAACCGGAAACATCCTCAGATCTTTTTGTCTTCAGGACCGCTTTGTGTTTGCGCGTGCATGCAAGCCGTAACGAAAGCGAAATAAAAATAACAGCATTAACTCACCGATATGGCGGAGTTGCTTAAGAGATGCGTGCCTCCGTGTGATATATCTCTTTCGGAGGGCGATCATCACGAGTTGTGTCTCGAGTGCTTGGGGAAGAACACGCTCGCCTCGGGCTTCAGGGAGACTGTGAGTACTGTGATCTTCTCCCTATTAAGGTGCTTCGCGCGCGGCTCGCTTCTTTAAAGAGAAACCGCGAGCCGCGGCGCATTCCTGGGGCTCGCGTGCTGATCTGGCAGACGCGCACGAGACGGAATTTCCCCTTTCTCTCGCGCTCTCTCCGGATCAGGAAGTTTTAGCTTCCGCTTCGCAAGCGCGCTCCGGCGCTTCTTGTGAAGGAGCGGAAGAATCTTCCTCTCTCGCTTCCATGGAAGTAGCCTCCTCACAACGCTCCTCCAGTGCTGACAGAGCTTTTGAGGAATTATTAGAGGTTATAACGCGTGCGGTCGAGCGATTGCATATCGACTGGCCGCAGCAGCGAGATTCCCCCAAGCGTTCGAGATTGAACGACAGGTGTCTGTCGGGTGGCCGGGGGGAGGAGCCTCAACGTCTCTCTCTCCCCTTCTTTGGTGACATCCATGATGAATTAACTCTTTCATGGAGCAAGCCGTATTCATCGCGTGTTTTTGTACCATCGACTTCGACTTATTCGAATATCGTTGGTGCGAAAGCACGCGGTTATATGATGATGCCCAGATAGAAGAGACGCTTGCGGGCTATCTCTCTCCTGGGACATCATCCTCCCTGAAAAAGCCTATTCTCCCCTCCAAGCCGTGCAGACTGACATCTGCTTTGGTGGGTAAAGCTTTTCAGGCAGCAGGACAGGCTGGTGCTTCACTGCACACCATGGCGGTTTGGCAGGTTACCAGGCTGACCTGCTGAAGGACCTGAGCAGCGGCGGGGCTATTGATGACAGGGCGTTTGCAGAGCTGCGCCGAGCCACAGACCTGTCTCTCCGTGCAACCAAGCGGACGGCCCGTGCTGTGGGCCGTTCCATGGCTGCCATGGTGTCCACGAAGAGGCCTCTGTGGCTGAACCTCACGGGCATCAAGGATAAGGATCGTGTTGCCCTCCTCGATGCCCCCATCTCGCCTTCCGGCCTTTTTGGCGACGCTGTTAATTCCGCCGCCACTAGGTTCGGGAGGCAAAGCTGTATGAACAGGCCGTTGGGAGGTTCCTTCCCCGCCGTGCTCAAGAACCGGGACCGTCGGCCACCCGGCCCCGGCCAGGTCTGGCCCCTATCAGGCGTCAGGTGCAGAAGGAGAGTGTGACCAGCCGCGCACCCCCCCGTAAGGCTGGGGTGGGGCTCGCCGCTCTTCTCAAAAATCTGCTTCGAAAAGACCGGATCTGAGGAGCTTCCTCTCTTCAAGAAGAAGCCCTGAGTTCGTACGCCTGGGGCTGTGGGGGTGTCTCCCCCCGGGGAGGGGCGTCTGGATTTTCATCACAAAACAGGGCCTCCTCCCTGGCACTCCCGGGAGGCCGGTGTTCAATCCCCGCCACCACTGGTGTTTCGGGGAGCGCCGGTCTCCAACGAAGAGTTGGGTGTTTGGGTATCTCCTGCCATACTTCAGGATACCCAACACCTAACACCCCCCCATCCAGCCGAAGTGTCAAAGCTCGTGCCCCTTTCGGAGAAGCTGGCAGCGTGGAAACTACTGCCAGGCATATCTCCTTGGGTAGAAAAGACTGTAGGCACAGGCTACAGGATTCAGTTTGCACATCGTCCTCCGCGTTTCAACGGCGTGGTCTCCACTTCCGTGAAACCGGACCGAGCACATCTGCTGGCCCAGGAGTTAAAGACTCTGCTGGGCAAAGGGGCCATAGAACATGTTCCCCTTCCAGACAGAGAGTCAGGCTACTACAGTCGGTACTTTTTGGTGCCCAAGAGAGGGGGGGGGGTTGCGTCCGATCTTGGATCTTCGCGGCTTGAACCGCTATCTCAGGAAATCCAGATTCAAAATGTTGACTGTCAAAATGATTGTTCTCAAATTCAACTAGAGGATTGGTTTGTGACAATCGATCTCAAGGACGCATATTTCCATATAGAAATATTGCCACAGCACAGGAAGTTCCTGAGGTTCGCCTTTGGGGCGAGGCTTACCAGTTCGGGTCCTTCCATTTGGCCTAGCTCTGTCACCCCGCACATATACAAAATGCATGGATGCGGCTCTGGCTCCTTTACGACTCCAGGGCATCCGTATTTTGAATTACATAGACGACTGGCTGATCCTGGCCCGGTCTCAGGAGCTAGCGCTTCGACATCGGGATGTCGTCCTAGCCCATCTTCATTCTTTAGGATTGAGACTCAACGCCACGAAAAGCGTTCTCCTTCCTGTTCAGAGGACAACATATTTGGGTGTCACATGGGATTCGGTCACGATGCGGGCACAGTTGTCTCCTGCTCGTGTCGAATCCATTCTCAACACCCTGAAGGAAATCAAGCTAGGCCAGAAGGTCACTGTTCATCACTTTCAGAAATCTTTAGGCCTCATGGCGGCTGCGTCCACGGTGATACCTTTGGGCCTTCTGCACATGAGAGCGTTTCAGCTGTGGCTAAGAGCCAGGGGGTTTCATTCAAGGGCCAACCCCCAGAGGCTAATAAGGGTTACGCGCCTGGGGCTTCGTACCCTTTCTATGTGGTTCAGACCCCGGTTTCTGACTTTGGGTCCCACTCTAGGTCCGTCTTGTCGTCGCAAGATGCTAACGACAGACGCTTCCCTCATGGGCTGGGGTGCGGTCTTGGATGGCCGTCCAGCACAAGGGAACTGGAGAGGTCATCTTCTCGCGTGGCACATCAATTGCCTCGAAATGATGGCTCTGTTTCTGGCCCTGAAACACTTCCTCCAGCAGTTGAGAGGCTACCATGTCCTAGTGCGGGTGGACAGCACTGCGGTAGTCTCGTACATAAATCACCAGGGTGGACTGCGCTCGCGCCGCTTGAACAAGCTAGCGCACCAGGTTCTGCTTTGGGCACAGGACAAGTTCCTGTCCCTCAGGGCGATTTACATTCCAGGGCACATGAATGTAGGAGCAGACTTGCTATCCAGACAAGCTGTAGAACAGGGGGAATGGAAGCTCCACCCCGAAATAGTCAGTCAATCTGGGAAAGATTTTACGTAGCAGAGGTGGACCTCTTTGCCTCACAAGAGACAGCACAATGCCCCCTTTACTACTCTCTGACTCCTCCAGCTCCCCTGGGTCTGGACGCAATGGCCCACACGTGGCCCAGGTTACGCCTTTATGCGTTTCCGCCTATAGTTCTGCTCCCGGGAGTCCTGGCGAGGGTCCGTCAACAAGGGTTGCGCCTCTTATTGATAGCGCCCCATTGGCCGACCAGAGTGTGGTTCTCGGATCTAATATCTCTCCTCGACGGCTCACCCTGGGTGATTCCAGTGAGGAGGGATCTTCTGTCTCAGGCGCAGGGGACAATACTTCATCCCCGGCCCGAGCTCTGGAACCTTCACGTTTGGCCCCTGAACGGGACCAACTGAGACAGGCTGGGCTTTCAGCCAGCGTAATTGAAACCATTTTAAGTGCCAGGGCTCCCTCCACTAGGAGAACTTATGCCCTCAAATGGAGTGTGTTTGAAAATTGGTGCATGACAAGACACATAGACCCAGTTCACTGCCAGATTGTTTCAGTGCTGGAGTTTCTGCAAGAAAAGTTGTCCTCGGGCTTATGCCCTAGTACGCTCAGAACGTACGTAGCCGCTATTTCGGCCTGTCACGCTCTGAACGACGGGGTTTCTGTGGGCAAGCACCATTTAGTTGCCCGTTTTATTCGTGGAGCTAAACGGTTGAAGCCGCCCACTAGAGCGACGGTCCCTTCGTGGGACTTAACTATCGTACTCGAAGGCCTGGCTGACACCCCGTTCGAACCACTAGAGTCAGCGCCTGTCAAGCTTCTGTCTCTTAAGATGGTTTTTCTGATGGCTATTACTTCTTTGAAGAGGATTGGGCATCTGCAGGCTCTGTCAGTCTCCCCATCCTGCCTAGACTTTGCCCCTGGGCAAGTCAAAGCTATTCTGCATCCTCACCCGAACTATCTTCCCAAGGTTCCATTCTCAACCATGCACCCAGTTGTTCTCAAAGCCTTCTGTCCTCCGCCTTTCACAGCTCCGGAGCAGGAAAGACCTCACTTACTGTGTCCAGTACGTGCTCTTCGGATCTACGTCCACCGCACTAGCCAGTGGCGTAAATCAGAGCAACTCTTTATTTGCCATGGGGGTCGCAACCGGGGGGCGGCTGCCACTAGACAGACTCTGTCACACTGGGTGAGAGATGCCATTGCCCTAGCCTATGAGGCGCGTGGTCACACTTCGCCTCTGGGAATCAGGGCTCATTCAACCAGGGGGATTGCCTCATCGATTGCCTTGGCAAGAGGCGTACCCCTGCAGCAGGTGTGTGATGCGGCGGGCTGGTCCTCTCCACACACGTTTGTTAGATTTTATAGTCTGGATGTCAATGCTACTCCAGGTTCGCGGATCCTTGAGTCAGCATCCCAGAGCTAGGTCTGAGACCTCCTCGGCTTGTGCGCACACGCTACACAACCTGGGGGTCCAGACACTTGCAGTGCGGCGGCGTTGGTATTCTCGTTCCCATAGCGTTTTCACGCAGCATCGAGTGTAGCTTTTGAAAGGGAACGTCTCGGGTTACTTGGCTGTAACCCTGTTCCCTGATAAAGCGGGAACGAGATGCTGCGCTCCGATGCCGCACTGCTGGCGTGCCTGGACGTCCTTCAGACAAAATTGACCTGAGGATGTTTCCGGTTCACTCCTATTTATAACCTGCAGGTGCACCTTGTTCGGTGACGTCATGCCTGCACAGGTTATAAGCCGAAGGTATTCGGCGGGTTTGACATGCACAAGCTTCACAACCGGGCAACAAAGAGATGTTCCCATAGCGTTTTCACGCAGCATCTCGTTCCCGCTTTATCAGGGAACAGGGTTACAGCCAAGTAACCCGAGACGTTTTGGTTCATATTCTATCCATTCATGGCGTTTTAATGGGTTTCTGGCTTTGAACTAAACTCCTATTTGGAAGGTGTAGATGATGTGCAGATGATCTCCAGGTGCAGATGATGACAGATGATCAAGCTGGTGATGCTGAATGCTGAGTGGCTGAAACAGCTGAGAGGGGAAATGAGGTTGCTGCTGAGATTGTTATATAACAAACCAATTTTTTTTTTTTTTTTTGCATTTCCTTTTTCCCCGGCATGAGGCGGGATACACCCAGGATTGGGTGCTAAACCTTCACAGGGCACAAGTACACACACAATAGGCAATTTAGAAATTCAAATTAGCTTACTCTATATGCCTTTGGACTGTGGTAGAAAACCTGAAAGGAACCCACCCAGCATGGGGAGAATGTGCAAACTCTACCTATGCCACCAATCTACATAATATATAATTTTATTTACTTTAATATAAAGAAATATGGGGTGACTCAAGCCTTATATAGGAGATACATCTTCTAATGTAATAGTTGACTGTGTAGTCCAGAGACTTTGTTCAGTGATGCACTTTGAAAGATGAGACAGAGAAAGAAACACGAAAGCTATTAGTTGGATTTTGTTATATGTCTGGTGCCTTATAGTCCGGGACATAAACAATTTTATCTTCTATCTCATTGTGGTGTTAATGTAAGAGTGCACTAATGATAATTGCACATTTTAACACTCTACTAATAGTCACCGGTCATTAATCCACATAAAATTCTTAAGACGTTAAATTAATTTAATAAATACTTTGAAAACTGCCGGTTTTTAAGAGCATAATCGCTTGCACCATTTTGCCATTTGTCTCCCACACTATGGCATTGTGAGACAGAAACATTAGCTAACCTTGAAAGATTGGTCTGCTCGACTAGGTTTCTCTGTCCTTGTCTATAAAACCGTCTCTGTATGAAATATGTTCACATCATCCCGAGAATTCATCTATAGAGAAAGAAAATTTAGATGAAAGAAGTGTATCCACGTTGTGTCATGTGATGATTTGTACGGTAAGGGTTACAAATGAGTTGCAGTGGCAGATGGTGCTGATGGTAGTGTTCCCCGAACCGTGATATCGCAAGTCTCATTAAAATAAATAAATAAATAAGTAAATAAATAAATAAATAAAAACACTTATTATTAGTATTAGGTCAGCGGTACAGTGGCATAGTAGTGAGCACTGTGACCACCAGGGTCGAGGGTTTAATTCCCATCTCGCGTCTGTGTGCATGGAGTTCGCACGTTCTCCCTGTACTTGGTGAATTTCTTTCCACAGCCATAGCCATGCAAATTAGGCAAACTGGAGTTTCTAAATTGTGGTCCGTGTGTGTGTGTGTGTGTGTGTGTGTGTGTGTGTGTGTGTGTGTATGTCCTGCAATGATTGGCACCCTGTCCAGTGTTTGTGTGTCTGAAGTCTCCTGGCCTCCCAGGAGAATGATAAGTGGTATTGAGAATGAATGTATGAATAAATAGTGTTTCATATTCATATTGCGTTTTCCTCTAATAGAACGACTTAAAGTTTTTATTCTATTCTACACTCAGCAATTATTTTGGCCTTATGTACCGTACCTTTAACTGTACTGTATATACTGATATTATGCCTATGTCACTACAAGACATGAAGGTTGTAATTGTACATTAGTTTATTTAATGACTTTTACATAAACATGTCATTTCTTTTACCATTGTTTATCATTATTTATTTCCGTTCAGCTTGTGTATTTTAATTAAGTAGAAATTATCTTCCATAATGACTTTTTTTTTTTTCTGTTCTGTAAATAATAAAAAATTTTCAAAAGCTCCTGAGAATAGGTCAGAATAAAAAAAAAAATTAAAAAAAGGATATTAACAATTATGAAAAAGGATTAGATCCACCATTTATTATTATATATAAAAATATATTTGAGTTCTGATTTTTTTCTCAAAAGTCAGACTTTTTTTTCAAGTTTTTTTATGGCAGTTCTAAACCTTTCACATAAACCATTAATTCCAAGCGAATGAAAAAAAAAATATTTAAAAAAATTAGGATCGAATGTTTTAAAAAATGTCAATTTATTATTATTTTTTAAAAATGTGTATTTAAACAAAAGGACATTTTTGTTTAAATACATAATAAGAAAATATTTTACAAGAACATGTTGAAATCGCCCCCATTAACAAAATAAGCATTTACTAATCTGACTTATCATTGTAATTTACCAGACAATTGTTTCTACTATACTCCTCATTAAGCTGTCACGGGAAAAACAAATTACTCCTCATTATTTGGGATTTTAATTACTCAGAGCCTCTATAAGGAAACCTCTACCTGTTTATTGTAGTGCTACAAATGTTTTCACATTCGATCTTTCTTTCTTTCTGGTGTGATATTATTTATACACAGCACTTAAATTATATAAATAAATGATTGTTTATTCTGGTTTAATACTGTGTTTCAAATATTTAACAGATTTTTACACATTTAGCAGTAATTGAAATTATTTGTCTATGGAAATTTCAAACTTTCGATAGGATTCGGACACTGGTAGTACTTAAGGCAACTGGTGAACGCATTTTATTATTATTATTATTTATTTATTTATTTATTTATTTATTCATTCTTCAGGCCTTTCTATTTAATATTGTTATTATTCATTTATTAACTTAAAAAAAAAAAAAAGAAAAAAGAAAATGTAAGTTTGATGATGAAATGACACGTTTTTAGTTGTTCTAACATGATAACTGATAACAGTTTTTGTTTCATGGACGTTCCATTATCTACACATATAATAAGATTGTAAAGTTGATGTGCCTGTAAAGATATTTGCAAAAAAAAATATTTGTGGTGCCTCCGAGTGGCGCAGTGGTTAAAGCGCTCGCCCTATCATCCGGAGATCGCTAGTTCGAATCCCGGGTGGTGCTGTAACCTCTCGCAGCCGGAGGTCTAGAGAGAGCTGATTGGCCGAAGCTCTCTCAGAGGGGAGGGATGAGAGGTACTTAGTGCTCCCACATTAATCACGGCTCTACAGCCAATCAGGGGCGTCTGTGAGCTCGCGCAACGGAGGGAGTAGATAGCGCTGTCCTCCGAGTGTGTTACGCCGCCCCCAACGGTGCGCGAGCGAGCAGTTCGAAAAGATGTGGTCGGCTGGCGTCACGTGGTTCGGAGGAAACACGTGATAGTCTTCGGCCCTCCCGGCTGAGTGGTAGTAGTAGCCTTAATGTGGGAGCCCCCTAGTGACGGGGAGGAATTGGACACGACTAAATTAGGGAGAAAATCGGGGAAAAATCCAAAAAAATAAAAATAAAATAAAAATAAATATTTGTGTAGCAGAACACATTGAGGTGTTTTGGGGAGTTTTTGTCTGTCTGTTTGTGCACGCGTCACATAAAAACTACTGAATAAATTTGAATGAGGTTTTTGGCCGGGCTTGAGGTGCCATATAGGCTTTGTTTCATCGCAATCGGCCCACAGGAAGAGATGATATAACCTAATTTGAAATTTAAATGGAAAACGCCCTTATGTCATTAATAAAAATCATTATTTCATCTCAAAATTCATCACATGGTGCTGCGAATTTTGAAATGTGCTTAAGAGTGAGCAAGTAAATTCCGTGTGAACAAAGTCGCAGGCACATCTAGTAGTAAATACAACTACATATGAATAAAAATTGTAATGTTCCATTTTAACATAATTGCAATTGTTTTCCAGGTATTAAACGAAAGAAACACTTCACATTGTGGAAAATAATAAACATCCCATGAAAGGAGTAACTCAGCTCAACCCACTCTAATGCTGATTACCTTCCTATAACACCTGGCCTAAACTGTGTTTTATTCCTTACATTATTATGGCTTCAAAATGTATCCAGGAGAAGCCAGACACACACACACACACACACACACACACACACACACACACACACACACACACAAGCATTTTTTAAACAATGCACATTCCCCCTCGCATTAAAACCAGCCGAAACACGAAAAATCAATACGATTTAAGGGATACAAATGCAGAACAAATTTACGTGTCATTGCTGGAATACATAAAGCTCCAGGCAAAACCCACAGGAATATTTCAGAAAGCTCTGTAATTGGAGCCCTTGTGAAAGTATGATATGAAAATCACGTTTCACAGAGAGAGGGGGGGGAAAAATAGCCTGTTTGGGAGATATTCAAAAAGTGATAGGAAATTCATTTTGGGCATTACTTACCTACCGTGCTAGCAATACACTTCTCTGCTCTTCAAATGAGCAAGGCAAAACTATTTCCAAGACAAATAGTTCAGATAAAGCATGACTAAATATAAATCACTGATGTGGGACTGGTCCCAGGGTATGTAAAAACATCTAGTGTCTTTCTTATTTATTTATTTATTTATTTATTTATTGTAGGTATTGTGCGTATGTAGGTAGGTACCTGTATATACACTACAAGTCAAAAGATTGGACACATCTTCTAATTTCATGGTCTTGACTTTCGTTCATTTCTTTCTGCGCTGTAAAACAATCCTGAAGGTGTCCAAAATATACTGTACAATAATCTCCTTTGAACAGTTGATATTGAGATGTGACTGCCATTGTATCTGCTACTCATCATCTGTAAAACCTTCATAACGGCTCTAATCTGAGGTGCTGGTTGTTCATTGGTGATTTCTGAGGCTGGTGACTCTAAATGAACGTCTCCCCTGCATCAGAGGTCTTGCTTTCCTGGGAAGGGCTTCATGAGAGCCAGTTTCATCATGGGGCTTGGTGGGTCAACTGTTCCACAACAGCTGACCTTCGTGTCTTAAAATAACAACTGACTGTTGTTGTTACTTAATACCATATGTGTTATTTCACAGTTTAAAAGAAAAAAAAAGTATTGTTTTAGTATGAATCCAAAGTTATATTCAATGTCTGTGATAATTTTTGGTGTTGGTCCACTGTGATTTATCAAGTACAAACTCAACACAGCCGTCTACCAGACCAGAAGATTCATGTGTCTGTCTGCTGACAAGCTGATTAGATCCTGATGACCTTTTCCAGCAGAACGTATCACCTGTCGACAGTGCCAAAGCTACCACTAACTTGTTTGCTGACCATGATATTACTGTACTTGATTGGCCAGCCAACTCAACTTCCCTGAACCCCATGCACAGTTGATGGAGATTGTAAAAAAAAGAGAAAAGACAATCAATACAGATCACAAATCAAAAACAGTACAGATGAGCTGACGGCTGCTATTAAAGCAACCTGATCATGAGTAACACCTCAGCAATGCCACAAGCTGTTTGTCTCCATCCCACGCCACGATGATTCATGCTTAAGCAGCCTTGACCAAGAAGTGAGTGCAAAAATATACTTTTTTTCTTTTTCAGAAAGTAGACGTTTATGTGTTTTGATAGATCTTAGCCATAATTTAATATTTAGATTTTTTTTATTTTCATGAAGTATAAATCTTAATATATTTCAAGACTTTCCCCAATATGACCACCATATATATATATATATATATATATATATATATATATATATATTTTTTTTTTTTTTAAGGCTTTAAGGTTCTTTTGCTTCTTGCTCGTGCTTTACTGAGCCTCTTTAGTTATATTCTGCAGATGGAATTCTTTCTAGGAAACTGCCTGATAGTACGTCGCAACAAGCTATTATACGATCCGTTTTACTAGGTGTAATTAAGTTATATAGCACAGAGATTTGTTACTTTGTTAGGAAAAGAGACGTCATTTGCATTTTATTATATGGTACGAGAAATAAACAAATTATGCAGACAAAGCAGCAAATATGACATTATCTTAATGTACAGTATATGTTTATGTGCAGTGAATAGTGCATGCTTTATATTTGGTACATGCTCTAAGATTATTTATTATGTAGGGTATTATTTAGTATAGTAAAACATGCTAAATCCAATCAAAAGTCTGCACTGGATTCACATTCAAGACCCATACAAAGGTTACCCAAGATGGAGGTCAACATACTAAAATTGGAATCTGAAACAGAACCAGTAAAAACTGAATGTGCCAAATCCCTAAATCAAGTCTTTATAATTGCTCAGATACTCAGTTTTCAATTCTAAATCAGATTTTTTCTAATATCCAAAAAAAAAAAAAAAAACACTACACCCACTTTAATATGCAAAATTAAAATATTTTGTGTTCCTTTGGAAACCCATGCTTATCTAAATGCCAAGCTGTTGAGCCCTCTTATTTCAGAGGACAGTGGAGGTCAATGGGAAACCAAGTGGGTAAGGACAAGTAATTGGTTGACCATGTGCTTGACCATGAATTAAGTATGATGGATGCTGGGGAGATTTCAGTCCAAGTGGAGCCACTACACAGTGGCATCTATCATCCGTACATTCAGAACAGTCTTTCTGGTAATAGTGCCCATAGGCAAAATGTGGCTGTAATTAAGACAAACAGGACTTAAACAGGAAATTCGTGGCATCAGATCAGCTATTAAAACACATTTTTGGTGATTTGAGGAATGCATGTTTTCAGATTCCTGGTTCAATAAGCTCCATTTAATACCAAGTGTATACCTGTATCATGCCCGGTTGCTGAGATATGGCCAGTGTGAATTTGTTTACAAGGAGAATAGGAGACGTAGTAAGAAAGAGAGAACCGTTAGCCTCATTATGACACCAGGATTGTCCTGCTACCCCAAAAAATAACACCACCAATAGCGTGGGGTTTATAGCAGAAGAAAAACCCTGGAGTAACCAGCTTTGATAGTGTGTTAGAATAATGTTTAGTATTAAAACATTCTCAGTTCTGTTTGGCAGACTAGGTCAACTAGATTTCAGCCTGTCCCAGGTTCAAATGACCAAGTTGCCCCTGTTTGAGCAAGGCCCTCAACTGTGTGTTGAGATAAAAAAATAAAAATAAAAAAAATTAAGTCCCTCTGGATAAGGGTGTCTGCCAAATGCTGAAATATAAATAAGGTATTAATCAACTGATTTTGCCAGAATTTCAGATATGATACATTTCCCTCTATCTTTCCCTGTCTCTCTGTTAAGGTACTGTACACATGTCGCTCCTGAGTTGCCAGTGATCCAGACCCCCTCTGCCCTCTGGACCTGTTTGATTTGTCCTGGTGCCCCACTTCTTGTATGGATGCAGACAGCTGTTCTCGGAAGACTCGTGACTGCAGTCACGCGATAGTTCAGGATGGGAATTTTCTACAGTCTACCTGAACTTCCAATCACGAACTGGACTCCATATTAACTTAAAGACGTCTCTTATATATTGAACTTCCAGCTGCCTAACACAATATGACGGCAGGTCAATCCCTGTTATCCGTTATCACCCAAATGAGGATGGGTTCCCCGTTGAGTCTGGTTCCTCTCAAGGTTTCTTCCTATTGCCATCTCAGGGAGTTTTCCTGGCCACCGTCGTCCTTGGCTTGTTCATCAGAGGCAATCTGATCATTTTGATTCATGCACATTCACATTTCATACAAACTTCCATAATTTCTATTTAATAAAATAAATGTAATTAAATGAATTTCACCTACCGCGCATTATTGGCCGTAGCTCAGAAGTAACGTTAACACCTGACTTGATATGACAAGTCACGTTTGCGTTGTGATAGCAAAACAGCTTAATATTACTAGAGTTTTAGGGGTGTACCAAAGGTGCCATTGAAAAGGTCAGTGCCCACTTTGATCATAAAGTGATGCCTGAATCGGCAGCTGCACTTTTCACTGATGAAAAGTGCACACGGCGAGATGGAGTGGCCGTGATGACGACGCTCCATGGTTGTTTTTGTTTAACTTTTGCAACAGCTTGTGAAGTGCCTACAAGTATTTCTGGATTCATTGAGCTGTACCCTGACCTAGTCCATACCGCCTAAAACTGCCTGGGTGTCTTTCTGCAGAATCAAATTAAGACCCTAATGCGAAGTCGTCTGGAAAAGTAGAGAGTCATGCACCTTAAGCTGCAACGACACGTCGGGCATGTTCAATTTCAAGTGGTATTTGCCACAGTGTAAAAAGACATTTTTCTTTTTTTAACAGGTTACAGATTTTTTCTAATATCCGAAATCTTGATGGTCATCTAGTGAAGGGGAAGGCCGGAAAAAGTTTTTTTTTTTCTTTTTTTTAAAATCTGTTTTAAATCAAACTTGTCCATTAAAGTAAGCCCTGGTCATTATAAACTGTCCTACTCTACACACCGACTGTAAAGTCTGTCACCCGGACCGTGAGTGCAAAGTAAGTAATCGCTTCCAAATTCCACAAACCCTCTTTCCGTGCAAAAATGTATTCCAAAGTTCAGATTAGAAGCAAATGAAGCTTCTTGAGTTGGTATCTCATCAAAGGTATGGTGTATTAAGTGCAAATTTAACTCTATTCCTTCCCCAGAACTAGCTCTTTAGCACCCAGCTATTGTACTGTAGTGTACATCCGACATGAAAAAAAATCTGAACGTCGTCTTTAAAGTTTTAGTCAATTGTTAGTTTTCATTAAATTATCCAACTGATTTGAAGATGTTGTCATTTTTTTGTCAGTCTACCTGGCACTGTTTTTACTTTGCTTCGGAAATGTGGCAGTTTTTACGGGTAAAATAAATTATTTTTGAAAAGTGCGATGGTGAAAGCAAAATTCAGCTTTTCAGAAATGAGAACCCGTAAATTACCTACAATTTACACTATGCTACTGCTTTTTATGACTGTACTGTGTAGTGTAATATAATGCTGTACAGCATTAGCCCCGTGTTACTCAACTATTTTTAGCCAGAGCTACAGTAATGCTATTTCATTTAAGAATAATTATTCGTTTAGTTTAGTGTAACCAATCATATCAAACTTTTGAAGGTGGGTTAGCCTATATCGTCTACCCTGAACTGGGAAAAAACAACAAAACTGACTTCAGAGTAAACTGGTCTAAAGGTTGCCACCTGAGAGAAACCCTGAGAGATCGGTTAATAGACACATATGGAGACACATTGCAGTACTGTAATGCCATGTTTTGTGCTTCATCATATTGACTGCTTTTGTTCTATCTCTTATTGTCTTGTCTGCTTCTGAGAGTCTTGGAAGTGACTGCTCCTGCAATTCAGCACATTTAGGTTTTTATTGCCAAGGCTCGTCTTATACCTGGGCAAAGAAAGGGATTGGGGTGGCACATTATTTTTCACCATTCTGTTTCGATTGTCCTTGGACAGCATGGAGGGAAATTTAGTCAGAACGGTGTCCTCCATCACCATGCTTGGTCCCTACAACACAATTCTTCTCATCACGTTACTGCACGCGCTACACAGCGTCCTCATTCCAGCTGAGCGAAATGAGGACCAGAGCACCCCAGGTATGTTGTCTTCAGAGACAGTGACTTTCAACAAACGATTTTTTCCAAGACCTCCCACCATATTCACCATTGCTAAACCTAAATTGAAAAGCTGTATGAGTTCCCTCCCATTTCACACATGCCTCTTCTCCTTTTCTGAGAAAACCTTTTGATGTAAATTGAACTGTAACACCTTTACCCCTGACTATTCCTGATTGGACTAGAGGTACACCACGAGTAGTGATAATAAATGGTAATAGATGGACTTTTAACTTTATCAGTCTGCATCACAGGTGTTCTAATACCAACTGCCTGCAAAAAAAACAACAACAACAAAAAAAACAAGTTAAAACTAAAACACATTTAAAACTATTCATGTAAACACTTTTAGCAATGTTATGACATCTTAAACTACACTTTCAACTTAGCTCTTAGGTCTTAACTTTGCTTCTTAGGTTTGTGAATCAACTCTAAAATTACACCTAGCTACAAAACTAACTAGTTTCTAAACCAAGGCTGTCCCCAAAATCACTCTTTAACCCCTAATCAAGGGAACTACTTAGTATGTAGAAAAAAAGAATTGTACAAGCTAGGGCACAAGCTTTTAATTTATAGGTTGTCCCCGACTTACGAACTAGTCTGTTCTGAGAGCAAGTTCATAAGTCCGATTTGTTGTTAAGTCTGACAAACTGAGACTTGAACATGAATTTGACATGAATATACAAAGTAAAGCATACCGATCCACAGTACATGACTAACATGACTAAATTTGTCACCTTTCCCCACACTGCTATCATGTTGCTAACAATCGTAATCATGCCTAGGGAAATGAATCTCAAGCTGAAATGTTTAAATGGCTTTAAGTCACGAGGGGAATCCCGGATGCCATTTTGTCTCAGAGCTGTTTTCCACTGTATTGGACTGTCAACTCCTTTTTGTTGAGGATTTTCCGAAATTAGGATTATCCTTCATCAGGACAGCTTTACAGGACAGACATTTTCTATCATCGTGCTCCCGGATTTATTCATTGAAACCGGTGAGGCAGACTAATTCTCCATCACCCCCACATGCACACACATACAATACACCGTAATTTTTATACAGACATTTTATACAGTACACTCACTTACACACTGAAAATCACTCACTCACTCACTCACCGTCTATACCGCTTTATCCTGTATTCAGGGTCGCCTATCCCAGGAGACTTAGGGCACGAGGCGGGGTACACTCTGGGGTACCGGGGTGCCAATCCATCGCAGGGCACACATACAAATACACTCAGTCATACACTCATTCACACATTATGGGAAATTTGGGAACACCAATTAGCCTAATCTGCATGTCTTTGGGAGTACCCGGAGGAAACCCACCAAGCATGGGAAGAACATGCAAACTCCATGCACACAGAGATGGGAATTGAGCCTGGCCGGGAACTGAACCCGGACCCTGGAGGTGCAAGGCGACAGTGCTAACCAATACACCACCGTGCCGCCCACACCGAAAATATTGTATATAATTGTGAATTTTTTTTGCACAATACACGCAAGCTACTTCCGTGATTGAATCGGAAGTAGTATCGCGGTCCGTTTGTATCTGCGGAAATTTGTAACTCGAATGTTCGTAAATCGGGGACTACCTGTACTGCTAATTAGTATTTAACACCAGAATCCAGAAGCTAACATAACTCATATCCTATAGCGGAATGAGGGGAAATATAAAGAGGAACTTTGATTTACAGGCTTGTCCACAATCTCCATGGTTTAATCTCCTCACCTTTTGGCTACATAGACACAGCAAGAATTTAAAACTACCTACACCCGTTAATTACACTTAATGATTGTCAGTTACCAGCTCATGATGAACCGTACTTACGGCCACCGCGCGAAACCACGTAGGTGGGATAGGGGTATTAGATAGTGCTGCCAGTCGCAGAAGAACATGTGTCGGCGGAGCAAAATAACAGGTTAAATAAACAAACCAATCATAATCTGTTAATAATAAATGGTGTGTGGAACTGTTGTATAAAAGCAGGGCTTCACCCTTATTCCTATGACCGTGAGTGAAGTTACAGTATATAAACCTGCAGCTGGAACTACTTTCAGGGCTGCCATTATTTAATAAATAAATAAATAGATGAATACATAAATAAATAAAAAAAAACACTGGCCAATCAGAAACAAGAATCCAGTAATATTTTAATTGAAAAAAATTGTCTGCCAAAGTGAAAAAGGGAAGAAAAAAAAATTGCTAGAACCATAAGGATTAGAGACTGCATTCACATTTAAGACAAAGAGCTCTGACTTTACTCTACTGCATCTAATTCCTCACATGGACGCTCCCTTAAAGTTTCTGTTCTATTCTAATTCCCTTTAACAGTTGTCTCCCGGTGCACTGTGTCATAATGAAGCTGGTCTGCATAAATTTATCAGCCTCGCTTCTCACTGTGTGAAAGGTCAGTTTGAAAATTCTTCTATTGTATCACAGCGGAGTGAGTGAGTGAGAGAGTGAGTGAGAGGCGGAGGATGGAAGTGGAAGTGTTCAGCTGTACATCTAGCAGGGGTTTGAACACAAGCAGGATAAAATCGCAATCATGAGTGAGAGTGGGCCGGCAAAACTCAAGCAGAGAGCGCGAGGAAGCAGGACGTTGAAACGGGGAAACGAGTGTAACAAAATGGAGATAACTAGACTCAAATCACATGTTCGTTGATTTCAGAGTCAACTTGACAAAAGAGAATAACATTCAGATCATTTCACTAAGCCCAACCCCCTCTTGGTGTAGTTCTGTAGGCAAATAAGAATGCTGCAATCACACTAGGGTCCAAAATGTCTCGGTCCACATTTTGATTGAGAATGTGATTCATATAAATCATGTATTTTGGGTCATGTCAGTTCTTGTAATGCAAGTCATACATACAACACTCAGCCAGTGTTTATTTTTTTATTGTCTTTCATTGAGAATGCATACAAATTTATTTTGAACTTTTTTTTTTTCATTAAACCATAGACAATTCAAACCCTAAATGTTTTTGTTTATTTGTTTGTTTATTTGTTTGTTGAATACATTTAGTTTGGTTCATTTAGTTTCATCCAATATATATAATTTAATGTTTCACTAAGCCCATTGTTTTCAGGTTGTGGTTTTGTTTCTTGTTTGTTTGTTTGTTTTTAATAATGCCATAAACCACATATTGACAAACATTATTATTTTGTTTTTAGCCCCACACAATGTTTCTTTGTTTGTTTGTTTGATTCAGCCATACTGTACTGTATGCAACACTCAATCAACATTTAGATTTTTTGAAACATTTAGTTTTGTTTGCCATTTATTACAGCTGTAAATGGTTTACTGCATGTGTTTGTTTGTTTGTTTGTTTGTTTTTGCCTACCTGCTTGCTTGCTTGTTAATTTGTGTAATTGCAACCATAGTCAACAGACAGGCAACATTTTTAAAAAATGTTTCAGCTATACACATGCCCAGTCAATCTTTTCTGTTTTTGTTCACTTGTTTTGTTTTAGCCAAACACAAAACAACCAACATCTGGTTCCATACACAAGACAAAACATCACGTTCTTTGTTTTTTGTTTCAATTTGTTTCAGTCATAAACAACATTAAGCTAGCATTGTTTTTTTTTTTTTGTTTGTTTTAGCCATTCTCACCACGCTCATTGTTTTTATTTCATGTTTTAGCTTGTGTGTTTGTTTCCTTGCAGCCATACAGCACAGGTAGACATTTTTAGTACACAAGACTTAGACAACTTGTTTGTTTTGTTTCAGTTTTACACATTCAGCCACATTTTGTTTGCTACAGGTGTACACATTGCTAAATGTTTCCTGTTTTGTTTGTTTTGTTTCACTCATATACAACACCCAGCCTTTTTATAGAGTTATTTATAGTTGTTCTTCTTTTTTGTTATTGTTATTTCAGTTGGACAATTGGACAATTCAGTTGGACAATTCTTTTTTCATCTGTACCCTTGTTATTCTAGCCATTTCGCCAGAGTACCTACTGCCTTCTTTTTGGCAGATAAACTGTCTAATTAAAAAAAAAAAAAAAAAAAAAAAACTGCTTTTGACCTTGTGCTCATGTTTATTTATCCTGTATTGCAGCCTAATAGTGTATTTTGTAGGCTACATGTTTTAAATGGACTGACTAACAAAGAAGAACATGTCTCGTCACAAACAGAGCTAACGGTAAACTCAGATCTGATTCCAGGACACTCTCTGTAGATCAGGAGAGTAGCTCGAATTTGCATGGTGTAAATATTCATGAGCGGAGAAGCCACCGGGACTGTCTACTTTCTAATTTCAACAAGTCCCAAATAATTCAGACTTCAGTCCTTGCGGTGCGACTTAACAGATGCCAAATCAGACGCCTCCATGATAGCAAACACAATACCTGCTTTGATATGCTAAAGACCAGGACTCACGCTGGGACACATCAGAAACAGGTTGTCAAGGAATTATTAGCATAATGCTAATAAAACTGATTATAATTGGTAATCAGAGTTAAAGAAGCACAGCAGCGTAACTGATTTGGTCTCGGAGTATGTTTAACCGTGTAATGAACAACCGCTGGTGTTCCTTTGCCTCGGATCTGAGCTTCGATGACATCAGCGTTTAGAGTGAATTATGAAAATACAACAACGAGGGAATAGAATAGTATAGACACAGATGTGCGTCTGGGGGTGTTTTGAATGGTTCTTTTTTTTAATTTGGGTATTTAATCTGAAATAACTTTTTTTTTTCCATTTACTCATAACTTGTTACAAATATTTATTACAAGTTTAACCGTACAGTATAATAGTATACTAGTGTCTTATCTGTCACTTTTTTGCACACATAGAGTATACTGTACGTGCGCTGGCTATCCAAGTATATTGATGGTTGTTTTGCCCACGCTTTTAAAAATACTGTCAGAGAGAGCGATGCGATCCACAATCGATGAACTAGTAGTGAACAGTTCCCTCTCACACTAACACTCCTGTACCTGTTTATTCTGCTACCGCGAGAACAGTGTACT
>CM059214.1:5856071-6096071 GCA_030347435.1 Clarias fuscus | reverse complement strand
GGTCAAAATAGTATTTTTGCAAAACTCTACAAGTCCATTTTAAGTTATAAAAAAATTAAAAAATTTTGTTGCACAACCCTATTACTTGAAAATGTGAACTTTTATAGAACATTTATCTGGAATGCTCAACAGGAAAATCATTCCAGATCAATTCATTCATTTTCTATACCACTTCATCCTATATTGTACATAGTCGCAGGAAGCCTGGAGTAGGAGTCCCAGGAGAGGTGGTGTTAAGGACAGGGTGCCAATCCATCACAGTTCCAATCGGTGAGTAGTTCCCTGCGAAGTGGACTGCACAGGGTATTTAGTCATGTTAAGTGCGATTCCAAACCACAGGGAGTGAGACTGTTCAAAGGGAACAGTGAATGGTGTAGGGAACAATGGGTCATCACTTCGCCAGAAATGGACATGAAAAATTCAGTCCCATCAGTCCTTGTGTCGTTGGTGTGCAAAAATAGGAGGCCGAAAAGGGACTTATATATCTAATATCATTATTATCGGGGACGACATAATATAAATAGGATAAAATTATTTTAAATTAAATTTAATCAATAAATCCTAACCGTCACATAAGCTAGTACAGTGGAACCTTGGATTACGAGCATAATTCGTTCCGGAAGTGGGCTCGTATTCCAAAACACTCTTAAAACAAATCATCATTTCCCATAAGAAATAATGAAAACTCAAATTATTCGTTCCACAGCCCCAAAAAATAAATACATAAAAATAATTAATACAATCTATAAAATGAAAATAAAACATTAATCTGCACTTTAAAAAAAGTACAAATAAATCCTGACAGATAAGTGTTTCTATTGGTGCGCGCAGGCGCCATGTGTGTGTGTGTGTGTGTGTGTGTGTGTGTGAAATTAGCCCCTTCCCTCGCCTAGTTTTACACAGTAACACTCCTCCTCCCACTCCCCACCTCGCTTTTTAAGATTCACAACAAACACACACACACACACACAACGGAAACACCGTTTTAACAGGAAAGGTGAGAGAGTGATGCTCGGTGTCAAAATAAGAGTAGCATGTGTGAAGCATGATACTCGGCGCTCGTAAACTAATACTTGCCCGGTTTCCGAATAAAAAATTATTAAAAATCTTTGCTCGGTTTGCGGAACACTCGTAAACCACGTTACTCGCAATCCGAGGTTCCACTGTAATCTGTTAATAAAACTACACAATATTAATTTGTCTGTACATTTTGTGCACTGTAGAAAAGGCCTAACTTTATGACAACAGTGCCACCCTTTGGACACTCTAAGTTACTACGCTTAGAATTGCTGTAATCCAATTGGTTAAAAGCAGGACACGCCCAGACACATACCAAAGCGGCTAACTTCCTAGATGGTTCTGTAGCAATCTGTGTGCTCTCCTGTTCCCATTTTCAGTCTACTTTATTATACTGTGTGTGTAAATTCTGAAAAACCACACACACCTGAACGTATGATTACAGTAAAGCTTCTTAATGGACATGGACCGTGTGATTTATTCAATAGAATCTGTAGCGGGTGCCACCGAGATTGATAATTGAACCGCCACATTCATACATGCACATTTACAGTATTCACATTTTAATAGTATACGTTTCATATTGTATCAGGTTTTATTATTATTATTATTATTATTATTTAATTTAAAGTTAAATTTCTACTTTGGCACCGACAGGTCTCTGAGATGCTTATGTTACCAGGTTAACGCATAGAGGAAGTGCCGTCTGCATTGGTGATGTTGCACGGCTGACATTCCCTAAACAGGAAGCAGGGAGCATACTTTAAAGTATAATGTGGAGCAAAATCCAGCCAGTGTCACACACTCTGGGCAATTTGGAAATGCCTGATAGCCTAACCTGCATAAACTTGATCATGAGGAGAACATAAAAACACCACTAACCACTAGTGGCTAACCACTACGCCACTGCGCCAACTTCAACAGGGGGTTATCATCCAATTTCTAGAAGATGGTGGTGAGAACAATAAGTTCTCTTTCTTTAGAAACCCCTTTTTTTTTTCGTGTGCCTTTAGGATTAATGCAAAATAATCACATTGTCTGTTTTTTCTGAAAACACAATGCAACTATTTGTTCACAATGAAACTTTGTATAAAATGAAATAACATCGGCCTTATTTCTTGAGCATTGCCATGTTTCCTTGAAAGGTTAGAAGTTACAAGGGCTAAAATGCACCTCAGTCACGAAATCTCTTTTAACACGTCCGCTGATTGCTAATTATACCTTGCGCTCTATCGACCGACTAGCCCGTGTTTATTACATGCTTTCTGAAAGCATCAATTTTGGATGATGATGTGTGCTTACTGTTGGAGGCAGCCGCTTTGATTAGGGTCTCCTGCTTGCTCTTTCTCCTTGGTTCAATAATCAGTAAAGCCATGAGTTCCCACATCTGTCACGTCTGTTTATGTCGAGTCAGGACCAAAACTTCCGCTTCATTGGACCGTTAGCCTTTCTTTGAAAATCACAATGCAGGCTGAAAGAAATAAACAGCAGTTAAAACATCGTTTTTGATTGTAATAGCAGGTTTAGGTGCATGAGGGCTAGTAATGTACATGACAAGTGCTTTAACTAAACATTTTTTTTTTTTTTTTTTAACAAATGTTGTACAAATATCCAGGAAGTCAGTCTGGTATTGTGGGGGGAAAAATGGATAGAGCAATGGCTTAGTTAATAATGGAGGGCGGAGGAGAATAACCAGACAGGTTTGAAATGAGAGGAGGAAGGCTACAGTATCTCATATTATTAGTCTTTACAATTGTGGTGAGCAGAAAAGCATTTCAGATCGAATGAGCTACAAAAACACATCACCATTTCTCATACAGTATTTCTATAAATTTAACTGAAAGGCGAAACGGAAATTCGTTCAGCCGCGGATCACAAGTTTGATTCCCAGGTCATTCCGCGTACAAGCGGAAGAGGCAGATAGCCGTGTTACACCGCCTCCAACATGGGGTTGGGTCATGTCTCTCAAAGGAAGCACGTGATGGGCGAGTGCCCAGGGAATCGGCTTCGACTAAATTAGGGAGAAAATCAAGTGTATTTGAAATCAAACTGAAATACCTGTTTTTCGTTTCTGCATCTCATTTCATCCAAAAGTGAAGATGAATAAAAAAATGTTCTCATCCATGAAAAAGTGGAAAGGGAGAAACATTTCAATTGTATTTTACATTAACATTTTATAACCGAGAGGCTTATTTTCTTTTAAATCAAAACACCTTCACTGCCCTTTATATGCCTTGTAATATAAATGTCACACATACAACCATCATAATGAACCCGTCATCAAACTCTTACCGGTGTGTGTTGTGTCTGCTGATTCAATAAACACACTCAATAGCACCTGCATTTCCCCAGGTTTTACTCATTTGCCATTTTCTCTGGTCAAAAATGAATGCATCAACACTGATATGAGTAAAAAAAAAAAAATATATATATATATATATATATATATATATATATATATATATATATATATATATATAATAATAATAAAAACGGACAAAATTGCCTGGCTGAGTGCACGGTGGTATTTTAAAACTTGCCTTAATACAAAACCACCTCTTAGAACCATGTTATTTCCTTAACACTTACATGTCCGTTCCTTTTCTTAACAACATGGGTTTATGGATTTACATTATTCTTGTTACATCGCTATAATACAAATATCTCTCATCACCAGTCTACTTCCTAAATACAAGGAAGTCTGAAATTTCCTGATTTTTTTATTTGACTGTGAAGATGCTCTCAAGGAAAATCGTATACAGAACATTCTTCCATCCATCCATCCATCCATCCATCCCTCCACCTATCCATTATCTATACTGCTTATCCTACTGTATGTAGGGCCCCAGGGGCCTGGAGAATATCCAGGAAACTTCAAGCACAAGGCAGGGTAGAGCCCGGATTGGGTGCCAACCCATGGCAGGGCACAAGCACAGACACTACAGGCAATCTGAAAACAACAATCCCTGCATGTTTGTGGACTGTGGAAAGGAAACCATAAAGCCACAATGCCACCTCCTTGGCCAAATAGTTTGCTGGAAACTGACTTTACTGATAAATGATGTTATGTTATTTATGTAGTGTTTGAATATATTGATGAATTCACATGATGCAGTGTTGGCTCAGTGAGTTAAGGCTCTGGCCTGTCCGCTCCAAGTCTGCTGTATCCTGGCTGAACCTGAGCTCTGACCCCATCTTGCATGTTACATATGCAAAGGAGATTATTTCACTGTGCTGTAACGTATAGTATATGTAAAAAATATTATTTATTATTAATATATTTAAAAAAATATTTTTTTAAAAACACACACACACAAAGGCTTCTTATCTTCTGTTGATAAGTCAGCATAGTGGTGTAGAGGTTGACACTGTGGCCTCGCACCTCCAGGCTTGAGGGATCAATTGGCACCTCAGGGTCTGTGCGCACGGAATTTGCATGTTCTCCCCGGTTTCCTCCAAGTACTCCAGTTTCCTCCCACAGTGAATATTGATACATGATACTGTATATGATGACAGGATACTCTGAAGTGGGCGGGGTCTTTTAAAGTTAGTGCATTTAAGATAATCCAGAAATCAGTTGTCTCAGTCTGTGCGGTTGAGTCGCAGTGATATCTTTAATCTCACAGTTAAAGATGAGAAATATTATAATATAATGTAATTTTTAACCTCCCAGTGAGCTGTCATGATATTTCCAAGCATGATTGACATTGTTAGTGAAGAATCGTATAGTGTGAGTCCCTGTAAAACAAGCAGCAAGAGCAGCACTGAGAAACAGCCAATGAGAGTCTAAAAGGAAATCAAATGTATCTGCTGTCACATGCAGCACATCCCTGGATTCTGTTTACCATCCATCTGTTTCTGTGGGATTTGTCTGAAAAGCATGATAATATTGTTTCTAGGAGAGGTTGCTATATTTGTCATGTCCTACCCAAAATGGATGAAACAACAAAAATAGATACATGAGGCGTGGGTGGGTAGGGTAAAAGAAAGATACAACAACTGTGATTCTTGCACAATAATGACAGTCCTTACTGCCTGTCTCTTTTCACCTGTTCCTCCTTGACTTTTTCAATTTTCCATACAAAATAAAGACAACTGATAACACTCTAAAGGTGGCATATTGGTCAGCGCTGTGACCTCACACCTCCAGGGTCAGTCAAGGGTTCGATTCCCGAGTTTGCATCTTATCCGTGTGCTTTGTGCGATGGGGTTAACTGGCGTAAGTTGAAGGATAATTTGCAGAAGAGATGCATCTGTCTGTGGGAACTGCGCACGCAATCTTTCACCAACAGCACTTGTACATTACAGAAACTCAGCTGGGAGTTATTCTTTCATCTCCTGACCTCGCTCCAAGTCATTTCCACATGTTTGGACCTTTAAAGAGATTCCTGGGAGGCCGGCGTTTCAGATGTGAAGCAGGAGTCCGATCATGGATTTGGTGTACTGAGAATTATTTCGACCTTAATGGTATCCAAGCACTGGTGAAAAGCTGGGACAAGTGCTTTATTGTAGCAGGGGATTATATTGAGAAATAAAGGGAGGTTTTCACTCTCATAACTCCTCCATAAAGCATTATGCACCGTATACCTCCACTGTACAGTCGGACAACATGCGCTGCCTCAGCGTCCAGGGCTGCTGTACTGTATGTGAACACACATGAACGCAAATCAGGTTGGTGGCCTACATCTTCAAAAATCCCAGAGAAAAGGATCAAGAGCAATCAGCAATCATTCTGGGGGCAGTGAGGTGTTGCTGCAGTCACTCTTGCAGTCCTGTCCTCTCTCAGCCACCACTCACAGCTCAAAGCACAATCACTGAGATTACACAAGTGCCCGGGTAATATTTGACCGTTTCTGACAAATCGATACGGTTCCCGAAAGCAAAAGAAGGAGGAAATTGAGAGGAGGGAGGGATGTGGTTGGGGGGAAGGGGGGGGGGGGGGGAGGGGAGGGGGTGGTATTCTGCGCACTGTGTGCACCCATGTAACACAGCACTGCATTTCCCCTCACCAAGAATGCGATACATGGTGAACTTCTGTTTCGGCAGTTGTCAGAGGAATATTTAGAATCTTGCATGGAAACATTAACAGGGTAACATACAGTATAGAGCCATACTTCTACAACTTCACAACTTCTACTATTAACTGTTTAAAGTACTTATAAAATGACATATAAAATATATATATATATATATATATATATATAAATTCCTACTGTATACATAATACTAAACTGTTTCCTGTCTGGTAAATATACCAAACTAACACCCGTATACCTTTTCATTTATACATGCAATAAAATCAGGCAGAGTCAGTTACAGCACTTCAATTAATGTTCTCATCAATCATTAAAATAAAAAAAATAAAAAAACCTAAATAACTGGAACCTTTACTTTGATTGTGACTTGGTTAATATAATTGCATAATTGCAAATTCTGGGGTTTCTCAGGCACGACAGTCTTAATAGAAACTGTGCTGTACTGTATATACACACACTATAGGCAAAAACATACAGTATAGAGCACTCTGTCCAACCATGTTAAGCAGAAAACCACGTACAACATACAGTGACTCACCTACAGTACACCTGCATCTTCATGCAAGATCAGGACACCCTCGGATAGCAGTCCTCTTCATGCAACCCATAGTTCAGGCTTCGGCCCTTCATTAAGCGTCTCACTGTAACGGGCACTGTTGATTGTTGAACCCTTTCCCTGATAATGTTCCAATACTGGTCCTTGATGAATTTTCCGGCTGATGGTCGATTTTTTTAACTTTTTCTCGGTCGATCGAGGATGTTTCCGTTCCGTACTCTGCCGTTCACGCTCAGCCTCGTAGTGATGAATCCGTGTCTCGCCACCAGTAATGATTCTCTTTTAAGAAACGTTCGCCATCCTTAGAGTATCGCTCCGAATTTTTTTTTCACAGATATCCAAGCACTTCTGTTTATACTCTTCCGTGAATTGTTTCGACACCAGGTACACCCTCAGAACATAAAAACAAACACGGATCACTGCTCTTCTTTGATCAAAATCACAAGTGGGGCATCAATTTTTGCTCGCACCACAGTTACAAATGAACACCTTCACACGTGACTGGAGAGACTTGAACGGAAAGAGCTGCTAGAGGTAGAACAGACGGGAGTTTTAATATAGCCTGAGCTTGGCTAGTTTTTGACTCAACCTCATGCATATACTGTGAATACTGTATGATTGTTTCTATAATAACAACATCCACAGGCACTTACAGTGTAGTGTTGGCGCTCGGGATAACCAGATTCTGTTAACTCTTTATATTGTGAAGTTTTTTTTTTTTTTTTTTTGTGAGTTAGGAGGCATTTATTTTGCATTCCTCACAAGCAGAATAAGGCCGCTCTTTCCACTGCACAGTGCTCTCTAATCTAAGCCGGAGCTTGGCTCGCGGTTTTGGTTGCATATGCGTTCCGAAGGCTACATCAATGACTTCCCTCTGCATTACTTCCATCTCTTTTATCTGGCTGCCGATTCTTCGGAGCCTGCGCTTTATCTCATTCTCGCTCTGTCATGCATGAGTCAGCTCTCCGCACATTTTAATGCGATGTCTTTCATTTCGGATGTTGCTGAAAGCAATTTAAAAGATTTAAACAGGATTGGAAAGTGAATTCAGGTAAGCAAAGTGATACTTCTGCTTTACATGAAATGTTTTGCATGATGGACAATATAATAATATTTCAGTTCTTTATTTTTCCTATTCATGTTTATTTGAAAGACTTAAAGCGTCTTGCATAAGTATTGACCCCCACCCCCTTTGAACCTTATTTGCATTTTGTAGTATTACACCATGAAACTGAAAAAGACTTGAACAGACATGAAACGATATATACTGTACAGTATCATGAATGAGCATTGAAATTCATATTCTCGTTTGCCTTTCTGTCTCTATCTCTTTCGCTTTTTTTTTTTTTTTTTTTTACTGCCATGTATTTCCTAGTGCATGTCATGACTCCATGTATCCAATTAGAGAAAGAATGCAATGATGCCACCAAAGATAGAGCAGAAGTGTTGTGAATTCCCATGCAGACGTTCCCCCCTGCTGAAGTCCCACACCTAATGAGGTCATTATAAAGGTGTTCTACCTGGAAGATGAGAGAGATCGAGGAACCTTGGTGCTCTTTTGCTTTCTTTAATGACTGTGCTCTGATTACAAATTAGATCCTGTCCCAAAGCCCTCCTAGTGCCCTGCTGTTGTTCAGGCCACATCAAAGAAAACCTCTCTCATTAACTCTCTCCTGCACTTTGCTCCCATGGAAGTTTGTCTCCCATATTGAGATCTCTCTACAGAAATACAATAGATCTGTTTTTAGCTTAGGGTCCACTCCTTCGGGTTTTATTCCATTTTTTTTTTCCTATTGGGATGTGACAATAGTGAGTGAGCACATAGAGGTTAGAATAGCTACTGTTATAAAATAACAATAGAGTAATACAACTGAACATAATTTATACTTTTTTTAAGGTAACCTTTGGACAAAGTAATTGGAAGTTTTGCATTTTAGTTCTTAGAAAGGTTGAAGAATTCTGCACACTCATGACTCAGACAGTAAAAGCTGGCTTGCATTGTACTGTACAGTACCTCATTTTCCAGGCTACATGGTACACTACAATGTTCCTAGTATTTAATGAGAATATGAAGCTATTTTGAGAACAGATATCTTAATACTCAGCCTTAGATTTCTATAAACAGCTACATCAGAGGTGGTAAAAGTACTAAAGTTCTTTACTCAACTAATAGTGCAACCATTCTTCTGAATATCCTAAAATGGTCACTGTTGGTCTCCCTTGGTCACCGTTGGTCTTCTTTACATTATTATGCAAAATCATTAAGCACAGTATTGTGTAGCTTCACATTATGCCAATGGTGCAGCTATGGCCCCTTGAAACATGACCCCACAAGACCTTCCAGGGTTGTGCTGTGGTGTCTGGGACCAGGATGTTAGCGGCAAATCATGGGGTGCTGTGGCTTGCGGGTTGGGGCCTCCTGCTCAATTAGATTCGGATCTGGGGAGTTTGCTGGACAGTTGACTTGGGCTCTTTGCCTGCTGGGCCCCATGTTTGGCAGGCTCTGTTCTGGTGCCTTTCTATCATGTCCAACGCTGATTTTTTCATGTAATCTTCGCTACACTGCGCTAGGGCAGTGGCGGCTCATAGGGCTAAGGCACTAAGTTACTGATCAGAAGATCAGCGGTTTGATCACCAGCTCCACCAGGTTGCCACTGTTGGGCCCTTGAACAAGGCCCTTAACCCTATCTGCTCCAGGGGTGCTGTATCATGGCTGACCCTGCGCTCTGACCCCAGTTACACTGGGATATGAGAAGAAGGAATTTTACTGTGCTGTAATGTATATGTGACAAATAAAAGCTTAACTTAACTGACATTGGCTTTTCTGTAAGACCGGACTGGGTGGGCTGGCCTTTGGGCCCCATGGTCATGGGTAAGCATTGGGTGACCATGATCCTGTCAACAGTTTACTGTTTTATAATTGATAATCAATGTTAATGAGTTATTGTCATGACTGATCATTGTAAATTTAAGTGTTTTCTTAAAATTTGGAAGTAAAAGTAGAAGATTCACAAAAGAAACATGACATCTAGCTAAGTTTTAAATCACACACTGGTGTTGGTTTCTGACACTCAATGGTGGGTGCAAGAAGAGTATCCCTGTAGTCAAATATATATATATGAATAAAATGCAGTGATAATAGCCATCAGGGTGGTTTTATAGTAGATAAAACTTGACAAAGTGTCCTGTAAGTGCCCTTACAGTGAAGACGGCAAGATGCACTATCACATAAGCGTATACCAAAGAAAATGAGACAAAGTGCATGCCAGTAAAGTGTCCATCCAGTGAAGAAGACATAATGCTCTATAGTGTTTCCCGGTGTCCAAGGGGACACTGTTATGTGCAAGACAAATTGTTGAAATGCCTTGTGGTGGGTGTGATCATTTTTGAACTGAGAAAAACATGATGCAGTGCCCTATTGGACACCATTTAAATAAATAAAAAAGACAAAAACTGTATGAAATGCCTTCTAGGTGTAATGCTACAGTATAATGTGCATGAAAACCTGATAAAGTGCACTCTATGGCGCCCGTCTATAAGTGAATACTTAATACATAGCCCTATATGTTGCGGCTACATGCCTCCTAGGGTGCTCCTATTAAAGTAATGTGATGAAGCGCTTTCCAAGGTGCTGTAATCTGAAGAAAGAAGTGATGCAGTGCCTTTACAGCTAAATTTGCAGAAGAAAACAAAAAAGTATGAAATGCCTATCTTTGTGTCATTAGGTACATGAAAACATAATGATGTGTCTTCTAGGGTGCCCTTCCAGTAGAGAATATACGGTATGATTGACTTTAGAGTTTCCATACAGTACATGCTAGAAACCATGATAAAATGCCCTTAAAAAAGGGGTGATGCAGTGGACTGTAGAGTTTGCCTACTTGCAAGAAAATGAGATGAATCTTGCCCTCTAGGGTGTGCCCATAGTAAAAGGTTAATAGAGAGGCACTTTCGGAGGTTAATGCCCTCTAGGTGTTTTCTGTCAGAGGAAATCCTGTCCCTTAGACAACCTGTGTCTGCACCATTCATTAGGGAGCTAAGGAACATGGCAAAATATTAGGGCAACACGTCTTTTAAAGTCCATTTTTATAATTGTTTTTTTTTTTTTTCCCCCTGAATACGAGACTTATTTTGGAGAAACAAACAAAAAAAGACAGATGATATGATTAGCTGTGGGGAAAACGTTACATCACAATACATCTTGGGTTCATGTCAATATTCTCTCTCTCTCTCTCATATTAGATGACACTGTTTTGTTAACTGCTTGAATATAATGACATCATACAATGCCAAATGGACACATTTTAGGTGTTTTTTTTTTTTGTGTTTTTTTTTTTTTATGGCTGTTGCTTGCAATTCTCTGTTTAAGGGAAAAGGCAATGGCCCATTTTGGCTAGAAAATTGAAAATCACATTGGCCTTACAGTACACATCTTTTTATCATGACCTCTACTATTGTTGTCACCATTCAAGTCAGTCAAAAATACAACACAACAGAGGTCATGAAGGTCAGTACTACATCTCAGTTAACTTCTCAAATGCAGTATATTAGCTAAACACACAAAATAAAACATGTGTGCACTAACAACAACAACAATAATAATAATAATAATAATAATAATTTATTTAAAATTCTCCATTTCGCTTAAAAGTTCCTTAAATCTACCAAATGGTTGAGTTGTGAGTTTAAAGTAAAAGTAGAAACACCTATGGCGACATGGTGGCCTTACACCAGGTTTCCTCCCTCCGTCAGGAGGCATGCAGATTAGGTTAATTGCCTATAGTGTGTGAATTCACATATGAATATTGACCGGAGTTCCTACCACGGTCATACAAATGGAAAAAAAACTACAGTACAATGGTCTCTACTTGGACTACAGAGATTCCTAGATGGATGGATGAAAATCACTTGTAACAACTTGTAATGTGGCAAATAATAAAAAAAATAAATTTCAGATTCACCATTTAGCTTTGAAGTTGCTTAAATCTACTAAAGGATTAAGTTGTTAAAACTTAACTGTTAACTTAACTGTTAGTTAAAATAACACTCAGAAACAAAAATAAGTACACCCTTCTTACTTCTACAATTATTAAGATGAAACATCTGGGTTTAAGATGAAGAAATGCACAAGATTCGCTAGTCATTAAGAACTTCTTTGAGAAGCAGACCATTCAGTAGTTTGTTTTTCTGGAGAAATTAGGTGTGTGTTTACTTTAGGCTTAGAAAAAAATGATTGCATCAATGACTTCAGAGAAGCAACTCTTGCCAGTAATCAAACTGGGAAGGGTTATAAGGCCATCTCCAAATGACTTGAAATTTTACACCGAGAAGGATTGCTTACAAATTGGCAGCTTTTAAAGACAAATCATTCCAGCACATTCTGAAAAAGACCAATTCAATATGGCTTTCATTGAAGCATGACTATGAAAAAGACTCTTATTTCAAAAAAAAAAATGGAGTATAAGTTTAGCTTGCAAAAAGGCATTTAAACAAACCAGTTCTTAAACAATGTCCTTTGACTGATGACACCAAGGTGGAAATAATACATCATGCACAGTGAATTAACAGAAAATCCCTAACACAGCAAAGTGCCACGAACACCCTATACCAATTGTTAACCATGGTGGAGGAAGGGGTTTGTTTTGCAGCCACAGGACCTGGGAAACTTGCATTCTTAAGAAGTCCATCTGCCCAACAACATACTGTACTGTAAGCTAGGCTGAAAATGGCTCAGACAGCAGGGCAATAATCCCAAATACACCGTCAAATCAAAACTTCATGCCTAAAGAAAACAAAAATGGACAAGTCAAAGTCCAGACCTGAACCCAGTTGAGATTCTGTAGTGGGATCTTAAAATAACTGTGAATAAGTGAATGTGTGCAAACATCAGTCAAAACAGTGATTTAAGAAGAAATCTCCAAAATGATGTGAGAGAATGATAAACGAAAATATTATCATCAAGTTATTGTTGCTAAAGGTGGTTGTACATGGTTGTGAATTATAGGGTATACTGTGTTTGTTATAGTTTGAATGCAACATGAGATCTCTCTATTTTAGAAGTTTTAAGTGTTTTTTATTTTTTTTATTTTTTTTCTTGCAAGCCGAAAAAAATGTGCATTGTAAAATTATACATTAAATTGTTTTGGTTACATCAGTGTGAATAAATAAGGATAAATCAGCCCTAATTATTTCCTGTTACTGTATGTATTTTATATTACAAAAATTTATATAATAGAAAACATTAAAAACAATAATTTTTTTATTTTTTTCCCCCCCTATCAGTTTCAATTTGAATTGGTTCTTAAATCACAAAGCCCAGGGTTGCGGTGTATAAGGTCGGATCAGGTATCAACCAAATCCATATACAGTACAGTACAGTACATCTTTGCTCCCATAAGGTTATAGCAGTGATCAAAAATCCTGATTAAAGAATGCGGCATAGCAGACATATCCTCGTGTCTCATGTAGACAAATTGATCACACGTCAGTGTTGCAGCATTGTAGCATTATCTGTTTGCTTAACATACTTTCATAAAAATATGTAATTTAATAAATATTGACATGCATACTGCCTCCCAAAGGCAGACAAACCTTTGCTAGTGATAGTTTGAAGCTTCTAAAAAAGAATATACTGTATAGTCTGAATTTGGACAATAATTTCAGTTGGAAAAGTGGATTTATCTCATTTTGCTGTCAAACTGTTAATTTCTTTCTATAGAAGTTGGTGAGAATTACACAACTGTTATTTAGACCCATGTAAATACAAAACAAAGAGTTGAAGGAGGGTCGTCATTACAAGATATGAAATTACAATATTGTTTTTAGCTATTTACTCATACACACCTACAGTAGACAGAACGAGCTTTTTTTTTCACTATAACCTTTCATATAGTACGTTGGTCACCTTACAGTATATAAAAACAACAACGAAAAGCTGGACATTCTGTTTTATGTATTTTAGAAAAATTCGCACAAAAGTTTACCCCATAGACCATTTGGTTTGTGACCATTGCCTAGTTTGAGTCCTCCAGGCTGCTCTTCTCATGGATTATACATATCTTGTTCATGCCATAAAAAATATGATGAAATGCCCACCAGGGCGCCTCTGCATGTAAGAAAACATGATGAAGTGCACTCCAGGGTGCCTTTCCAGTGAGCAGTATGTGATGCAGTGCCCTGTAGGGTTCCCCTACATGCAAGGAAATAAGATGAATTGCCACAGACGTGGGTACTTCTACATGTGAAAACTTGCCCTCTAAGGGGCCCCTATAGGGACATTCGGAGATTAATACCCTCCAGGTGCCAGTTTTTTTTTTTTCTCTCAAAAGTTTCCTGTGTGTTAAGAAAATCTATGGTAACCTTACTCCTCAAACAGCCCATGTTAATCCCTAGTGATAGTAAAGTACTGCTTTTTCACTAACTTATTAAATGAGGAGTAGCGTTCGTGCAATCACTGTCTAGACATATTCTGTCAAGAGCCCTTATTAAAACCTCTTAAGATAAACAGAAATGTTGAAGATGAATTTATCACATTGATGACTACAATGATAAATGTATATATACTTGTGTAAGTGTGTGGTTGAGTCACCTGTTAAAGGGTTACAGTAAACCATTTCTTCATCATTTCCCTTATGATGTGGAACAACTACATCTATTAGTAACAACTGCAATTTCTAACTATAGTTTTGAAACCAGGTTCTCCATAATCCATTGCTTCTTGTTTTCATAGGTAATTCATTCTCACCTCATTTAAATTCCAAGTTCATAGCTCACGCTCTGTCTGTTGGATGAGGATTACAGATTTACCTAACTAAACTTCAGTGCATTAGTCCAAATGGCTCAGCAAATACATCAAGCTGTTGAATGGCAATGCCGCACTTATCTGGAAAAAAAAAATATGACAGGAATAATGTAATCCCTAGCCACGTTTACATAGACAATGTTCCTTCAGTCTGTTTGCATTGCTACTAATCAGATAAGATGTGTGTTTGCGCGAACAAAGTGTTTTTATCAGAATATAACTCCTTATAGTGAGATGGTTATTTCAAATTTATGAAAGGAGCCTCTAGTGTCAGTGCTGTAACATTAAATTCTCCCCCCAGGAATTTTTCAGAACAAAAAATATCTAAAAGGAATAACTTTAAGAAAAAGAATTAAAAAATCAAGGTTGGTAAGGGAGTCAAAAGTACACAGTTTTCCAATCCCATGGTCTTTCCTGAACAATGGCAAAATATGATGTTCTTTGAAGAGTTGATATTAATGATGCATAAAGCCTTCTAATGCTCTAGTGTTCTAGAATGTAGAAAAAATAAATCACTAAAGAAAAAAACATTGTATTAGAGGGTGTGTCCAAACTTTTGACTGGTGCTGTATGATTAGGTCAGCTGTGATACCAAAAGTAATAACAAGAACTCCCAGATTCTCCATAAAATGTTCCTGTGGTATAAATGCGGTAAATCATTTCGTCTAGGGCTGCAAGAAACCCACATTGTAATGGATTATCTCCAATCTCCATCACCTATTATTAATAATATATTTCATATAGAATATGGAAAGGCATGTATAGGTAAGAAAAAGGTATATTATATGTTGAGTAAATATAAATAACATTTACACAACATAATGTTGAGTAAATATTATGTCGATCCAAATATGTTGCAAAAAGTATCTATGAAAATGTGTCATCAGAGTGTAAGGGGGACACATTGAGCATACAGAACTAATAAATATTATTAGCTATTAATTATTACTTTTAGACATGGAGTTAAATAGCTCATTTAAAACAGGGGCAGAAAACCAAATGATCCTAAATTACATCCCTGATGCACCCCATATTAATCACCTACTGAGGCTATGTGAAAAATACGCACACACGTAAATGCACACAAATTTTCACTTAGTGGAGCAGATTCATTTAACAGGAATGTTACAAGCATCTCTCATCCTCCTGTATTTATTATGAGCTGAAGTAAAAGAGCAAACTCAAGCCCTCTCACACAGAAGTGCAGAGGTGGCTGGATCTCAAGCCCTCAGCTACGGGGTACATTTTCAAAGCAATCCGTATTCTTGTAATGAAAGGAATCCCTGTTGAGCTTCTGCATACTGTCTTATGGCCAAAGTTGTCAGTTCTGTTAAGAGTTTGAAAAGCATTGCTCTTTTTTTAGCATGAATATTCCTCTCTTTTACTATGATTGAAAAAATGCAGCTGGATAGTGAACTTTTATGAAAATTAGTCCAAACATTATCATAGTTTTGTGTTTTGTATGTTGAAATGGCACAAGTGTTAAATACTATGACAGTTCTTCTGCCTCGGCTGCCTCACAGGGATGCAGGATCCTATCTCAGGGGACTCGGGGAGCATGGTGCACCCTAGATGGTGTGACAGTCCATCACAGGGAACAGGCATGCACATATTATGGGCAATTTGGAAGGATGTCATGAGCCTAATCTGCATGTCTTTAGACTGTGGGGGGGGGAAAAACTGAATACCTAGAGAGAACCCACAAAGCATGGGGAGAACATGAAAACTTTGGGCACATAGACTCAAAGGCAGGACTCAAACCTTTGATCTTAGAAGCACAAGGCCATAGCACTAAGCACTAGATCACTATGCAACCTCAGCTGCATTCCACTTATTCTGCTCAGAAAATCAGCTCAGTTTTGAATGTGAGTTTTGGCATGTAGCTGCTCTCTCCTCAGTATGGTGGACAGGACTGAGGTACTTTCACCCATGCTGCAACCGACAGTTCATGTAAATAATAACTGTAGAACACCTGGAACTCTAAGTGGTACATAATTAAATGTTAAATGTGCCAGTGATGTTACAATCTATTACACCCCACTCATGGAATGCATTTAGTCCAATCAGATTATTCTGTTGGAATTAACTGTTATAATATAATATAATATAATATAATATAATGAAAAGTGTCTAATCAACATTAACATTTTGGGTAACTTGTATTGTAGATTGTTCAAATATAATTCCAAAGTGATAATCTTTCAATCCAAATGCCAGTCTAGTAGGTGATGGTAATGCACCAACCACCAATAAACTCAAAATTGAAAAAGAGCAATACACAATTTTTTTTTTTTGCATTACAAAATATTAAAAATGTGAATATTTGAAGATGTTAGCGGATTGTATCTCCTGATAAAATTGAGGTATATACAGTATTTTTAAAGAAATTTGTCAGTTTTAGACTATTTAACATTGGATAATCAATTTAGAAAACTGATCCATCAATTCTATTAACTCAACTAACCAATGGAGAATAAAATTACATAAATTACGTGATTAAATTACGTAAACGATCAATACGTACAATACAGCTCTAGTTGCCTAGCGTCTGTTATGCTTAAGGATGTTAGCATAATGTGCTTGTTAATATATTGCTTGCATCTTTTTGCAAATTGCTTGAAAGCTTTGTGTGGGTGTTTTTTTTTTAGTGCTTATTGAAGTCAAACCTGAAATTCCATCATCACTGCTAAAAAAAATAAAATAGAATTCAGAAAGCTCTAAAAACTAAAACTTGAATTTATGCACTAAGAACTACACTGAGTTCCCTAAAAAAAAAGTTATAGAAAGCTTGTATAACAGCTATTAATTTGGCCTTTGCAAGGAATCAGATTAGGTATTATAAACAGAAATAATCTAGAAATCATAAGCATTTTACAGGGCGGCGTGCACACAGTAGGTAATATGCAAACACTATACATTATTTACCATTTTATATAAAGCATTTGAGCATCCTCAGATTTTGGTATCAGCTTGGGAGTCCAGGAACTGACAGCTACACATGGCTGACTGTAATATGTTTGTTACATCCATAACCCATGTGTGGTGGTCTGGTCTATTTTTTTTTTTTAACTATATACTGTATTATTGAAAATGTCTAAAATTTGTATGAGGTTTTCCCAGGATGCCCCACATATTTTGCACTTAATTACTGTATCTTAGTATTGAGGCTACATTTTGCAAGCCCCAATTTATTACTAGATCCATTTATCATTTTAAAACATACATATTGCCAAGACTCTTGCCTACAGGGTTAATTCCTAAAGCAGAGCTGTCAGAGCAAAAGAAAAAGAAAGAAAAAAAAAGCTGTCAAGTTTACATGAGTAAAATGCCAGAAATGTTGCAGTGCAACCACAACTTGCTTGAGTTCATAATGAAGAATTCCCCACACCCCTATTAGTGCACTTCATCATTTTCTCCAAAACTATCTCATTAAATTTGGTAGAAGTTTCTCCACACTAGAAGAACATGACAAATATGTTCACAGGTTCTCACTTCCCTAATGTCAGACATGTCTTACATTCCTAGAGAAAGATGTCCCAGTTCAGTGGACATTATACTGTACATCTCTCAGTGATTATGAAGAAAGTCATTACAATACTGTTTAAATAATTAGCCAAATATGTGTTTGGGATAAAGCAGGTAGGATTCATAAACACATTAAACACATTAAGGATGCCATTTGGCAGACATCCTCATCCAGAGCGACATTTTTATCTCTATACTGTACATCTGAACCGCTGATGGTTAAGGGCCCAAAAGTGGCAACTTGGTGGTGTTAGGGTTTGAACCTGGGACCTTCCAATCAGTAGTTCAACAGCTTAACCATAAAACCACCCCTGCCTGCCTTTCACAAAGCCGAAACGTATGAAAATAAGCAATTAAATAGTTTTCTTCTACGTATTTTCTACTTCTGATGTCTAGGGGGAAGAAACATTTTTATTAAACTAGAATAAGTGTTATTTATACCTCAGCACTATTTACAGTACATCCAGATTCTGATTGTCAGTAGGTGTTGATTAATTTTGAGTAACATCACCTCTGACAGGATTTCAGCTGCAAAGGAAAATCTCAGGTTTTTTTATAGAAAGCTTGTTGGGGCATTAGTGGCTCACAGTAGGCTTCTCACCTGCCATGCAACAGGCCTGGGTCCGAATCTCAGCCGATCTCAGAGCATTAAAAATGTGCCATGGAGATCAGATGTTCTTCTGTAGAAACCCTTTAAAGGGAGCCGTTTCATCTACAGAAACAACATATAGTATATACAGTATGAAGTGTTTTTCTAAAATCTCATCATTTTTACAGTAACAAGACAGGAACTTGTATAATAGCAGTAACCCCAGATGTATATTCAATAAAACTGTTTTGTTATTTGTGAAAGAAAATGTATAATTGGCAATATTGTGAAGTTTTATTTCAATATTGTGTAGGTTTATAAACCTACATGGCAATACACCCGAGTCTGAATTTGTTTCTGATAAAGAGTTATATTTATTGAATTAAAACCATTTTTAAAAAAATGAAGAGTAAATTCCAATACAGTACTGTGCAAAAGTCTTGAGTCTTCTTATTTCTTCATATTTTGGAGGCAGAGTTTCTTGTATTTTTAATGTAGTCTTGAGGAATACTTCTCCAGGCTTCCTCTGTTTGGTTTTGTTTGTTAAGCCACATAGAGACCTATAAATCATTTAAGAATTAGAAAAAAAAAAAAATCTAATCTAACTTAAGGCATGAACCAGTGAGAAACAGGTGCAGATGATGAGAGATGATCAGGCCAGTGATTAGTACACTGCTGATGCTGAATGCTGAGTGGTTGGAACAGACGAGAGGGGAAATGAGGTCGCTGCTGAGGATGTTACATAAACAACCAATTTTAAAATTAAATGTTTTTCAGGCCTTCTGTAGTAAAACATCAGTTCCCATTTCATTTATTTAATGTACATTATTTTATTTTATTTTATTTAATATGAAGAAATGATGGGGACTCAAGACTTTTGCAGAGTACTGTACCTCAGACCTCAGCTTCTTACTAGACGGTAGTTTTTCGAAATGTTTGTGTCTGGGATGGGAATATTTTGCCATAATCTTTCATGCTTGCTTTACTGTCCTGAAGTCAATGGCAGACTTTCTTATTTCTCGGTTTATAGAATCACTCTCTCTCAGCAGTTTATCACTGCAATAACATAAGGGATAACAAGAAATAACTTGTTTCCTGGTTGTCTTAATTATATAATAAAAAGGTTCATGTGTGTTGTCTATTCTTCTTCTTCTTCTTCTCATTATTATAAATGGGACAAATTACTGTTTCACTTTTTGAACTTCATACTGTATCTGATATGGCATCTTATGTATTTACATAACAGTGAACCCTGATGTGTTTTATTCCTTGTATAATACCATATTATATACTCATATTGTATTACATTATATTATTATATAGTATTTTGTTTTAGATTACTTGAATGAATTTGTGGATTGGAAAGTTTTTTTTTTTTTTTTTTCCCCTAACATGCCAAAACTGTTAAACAGTTGTTCATGGGTTACTTTTTTGCTGTGACTGAGATAAAAAGCAGTCTCCATGGCTTTGCTAAAATGACTCCATTATTAGCCTTTATATTCTGGACTAGCTGTGTTCGACTGAATACACCAGTAACAGAGCTAAAAAAAAAAAAAGAAAAAGAGAAAAGGCAGGGGAGTTGTGTGTGTGTGTGTGGGGGGGGGGGGGGGGGGCAGCACCCTGCAATCCTTCCCGATCTTAAATGGTCCTTCTCTTTTCTCTCAGATCTGTCTTTCCTCTCTATTTGTTCCCCAATTTTCTTTTTTTCAGATGGTACAATAGACTGGAAAAGTGGAGTAATTTAGACCCATAAAATGTGAGCGTCTGTGAGATATGTGGATAAAAAAGTACAGCAGAAAAAATAAGATTAATGTCCCCATTCTATTGTTATTATATCTTATATTAGTCTGAGTTTTTACTCCAGTGCTGAAATTGACATCGATTTTTTTTGGACCAACCTCCATATCCACTCGGGGTGTAATTCATTCCAAAGAGCAAACCCACATACCAAATATTTTGAAGTTGCCTGAAGTTTGAATTAAGATCCAGACTATTTGTGTGAGTTCAGTTTATAAGTGAAGTGGGACCACACGATGGCTTCATCAATCTGAATAAGTGTGCTGCCGAAGCAGATACACAGAGAAACAAAAGTAAGCGTTCTGAATGATAATACCTATCCATCACTCATCAGCAGCAAACCCCTACATATGCGCCTATTTATTTATTTTACTTAGGTTTTTAGTTAGTTATTCACTTATTTATTTTTATGCTGACATTTATCCCTAAATATGACATTAATGTATAGGAATTCTGCTCTTTTTGATACATGAAACCTAGCTATTTATTGTAATGAGTAAAATACATTCTTTTCTTCAGACCTGAAAACTTTGTAGTAAGTTAATATGAACATTTTGACAGCAAAATGAGCTGTTCCCTTTCAAAAGCTACACTCGATGCTGCATGAAAACGCTATGGGAACATCTCTTTGTTCTCCAGTTGTGAAGCCTGTGCATGTCGAAACCGCCGAATACTTCGGCTTATAACCTCTGCCAGGCATGACGTCATCGAATAAGGTGCACCTGCAGGTTATAAATAGGACTGAACCGGAAACATCCTCAGATCTTTTTGTCTTCAGGACCGCTTTGTGTTTGCATGTGAGTGTACAAGCAATAACGAAAGCAAAAAAAGAAAGAAATAACAGCATTAACTCACCGATATGGCGGAGTTGGTTAAGAGATGCGTGCCTCTGTGTGATAGATCTCTTTCGGAGGACGATCTCCACGAAATTTGTTTTGAGTGCTTGGGGGAAGAACACGCTCGCCTCGAGCTTCAGGGAGACTGTGAGTATTGTGATCTTGTCCCTATTAAGGTGCTTCGCGCACGACTCGCTTTCTTTAAAGAGAAACCGTGAGCCGTGGCGCATTCCTGGGGCTCGCGTGCTGATCTGGCAGATGCGCACGAGACGGAATTCCCCCTTTCTCTCGCGTTCTCTCTGGATCAGGAAGTTTTAGCTTCTGCTTCTCAAGCGCGCTCTGGCGCTTCTTGTGAAGGAGCGGAAGAATCTTCCTCTCTCGCTTCCATGGAAGTAGCCTCCTCACAACGCTTCTCAGTGCTGACAGAGCTTATGAGGAATTATTGGAGGTTATAACGCTTCACTGCACACCATGGCGGTTTTGCAGGCCTACCAGGCTGACCTGCTGAAGGACCTGAGCACCGGCGGGGTTATTGATGAGAGGGCGTTTGCAGAGCTGCGCCGAGCCACAGACCTGTCTCTCCGTGCAACCAAGCAGACAGCCCGTGCTGTTGGCCGTTCTATGGCTGCCATGGTATCCATGGAGAGGCATCTGTGGCTGAACCTCACGGGCATCAAGGATAGGGATCGTGCTGTTCTCCTTGATGCCCCCGTCTCAGCTTCCGGCCTCTTTGGCGACGCTGTTAATTCCACCACCACTGGTGTTTCAATTTGCACATCGTCCTCCGCGTTTCAACGGCATGGTCTCCACTTCCAAGAAATCGGACCGAGCACATCTGCTGGCACATCGAAATGTCATCGTAGCTCATCTCCATTCTTTAGGATTGAGACTCATCGCCACAAAGAGCGTTCTCGTTCCTGTTCAGAGCACAACATATTTAGGTGTCACATGGGATTCGGTCACAATGTGGGCACAGCTGTCTCCTCCTCATGTCGAATCCATTCTCAACACCCTGAAGGAAATTAAGCTAGGCCAGAAGGTGACTTTTCATCACTTTCAGAGATCTCTAGGCCTCATGGCAGCTGCGTCCACGGTGATACCTTTGGCCCTTCTGCACATGAGAGCGTTTCAGCTGTGGCTAAGAGCCAGGGGGTTTCATTCAAGGACCAATCCCCAGAGGCTAATAAGGGTTACGCACCGGGGGCTTCGTACCCTTTCTATGTGGTTCAGACACTGGTTTCTGACTTTGGGTCCCACTTTAGGTCCATCTTGTTGTCGCAAGATGCTAACGACAGACGCTTCCCTCATGGGCTGGTGTGCGGTCTTGGATGGCCGTCCAGCACAAGGGAGCTGGAGAGGTCATCTTCTCGCAAGGCACATCAATTGCCTCTGTGAAACATGGAGAATGGGAACTCCACCCAAATCCCCAAATCTTTTCTGATGGCTATTACTTCTTTGAAGAGGATTGGGGATCTGCAGGCTCTGTCAGTCTCCCCATCCTGCCTAGACTTTGCCCCTGGGCTAGTCAAAGCTATTCTGCATCCTTACCCGAACTATCTTCCCAAGGTTCCATTCTCGACCATGCACCAAGTCGTTCTGGAAGCCTTCTGTCCTCCGCCTTTTACAGCTCCGGAGCAGGAAAGACTTCACTTACTGTGTCCAGTATGTGCTCTTCGGAATTACGTCCACCACACTAGGCAGTGGCGTAAGTCAGAGCAGCTCTTTATTTGCCATGGGGGTCGCAACCGGGGGACGGCCGCCAATAGACAGACTCTGTCACACTGGGTGAGAAATGCCACTGCCCTAGCCTATGAGGCGCGTGGTCACACTTCGCCTCTGGGAATCAGGGATCATTCAACTAGGGGGATTGCCTCATCAATTGGTCTGGCAAGAGGCGTCCCCCTGCAACAGGTGTTTGATGCGGCGGGCTGGTCCTCTCCACACACGTTTGTTAGATTTTATAGTCTGGATGTCAGTGCTACTCTGGGCTCGCTGATCCTTGAGTCATCATCCCAGAGCTAGGTATGAGACCTCCTTGGCTTTGTGCGCACACGCTTCACATCCTGGGGGTCCAGACACTTGCAGTGCGGCGGCGTTGGTATTCTCGTTCCCATAGCGTTTTCACGCAGCATCGAGTGTAGCTTTTGAAAGGGAACGTATCGGGTTACTTAGCTGTAACCCTGTTCCCTGATAAAGCGGAAACGATATGCTGCGTTTCAATGCTGCACTGCTGGCGTGCCTGGACGTTCTTCAGACAAAATTTACCTGAGGATGTTTCCGGTTCACTCCTATTTATAACCTGCAGGTGCACCTTATTCGTTGAAGTCATGCCTGGCAGATGTTATAAGCCGAAGTATTTGGCGGTTTTGACATGCACAGGCTTCACAACCGGAGAACAAAAAGATGTTCCCATAGCGTTTTCATGCAGCATCTCATTCCCACTTTATCAGGGAACAGGGTTACAGCTAACCCGAGACGTTTCTTCAAGCAAAGCAAAAGGTATTACAAGATTTTAAAAAATATATTTTGTGCATTGTTTCTTTGAGTGTCAAAACGTTTATGTCAAAATTGTTTTGGTTGTACAAGTACAACATTTTTTAGGATTTTACAAACTGCTGTAACTTCATTATGCAGTTGATAACCCACCCTGCAGTGGCATTGGCACAAATATGCAATATAGAATCAATACACGTGTTAGTTGAGTTTGAATAAAATAATGAGAAACATTAAAACAATACAATAACTTTAGGTGACTGCATCGTCAGCCTCTTTCCCCTACCAGTCTCAGGTTCACTTCAGTTTTTGATGACAGTGCCCCATCATAGTACAGTGGCATGCTACAGTATATAACATCCATGCTCCCTTAAGGTTATAACAAATTTAGAAATCCTAATTGGAGAACAGGTTGTACCTGTTTGTGTGCAGACATCACAAACAAAATATCATACTGCACCCAATCAGGTGTCTTTTCTCTTATACACAAAGTGATTACACATCTCCTGAGTGCTGTAGCATCATCTCTATTGTAAATATTACTAAATAAATAAATGTATCAATAAATAAATGCATCAAAACCAGTGCTAGTGATGGTTCAAAACTTATAATAATAATAATAATAGTAAATAAATAATACACACACAGTCTTATGCAAAAGTTTAGGCACCCCTTGATAAATAACCAATTTTCGTGATTTTTTTAAATTGAAATTAATTAATTCCATTAATTCTATTTTCTCTTGGAAATGGAAAAAATGCACAATATTTTCAGCCAACATTTATGCATACAGTAGTTACTTTTTATGTCATAAATTGAAAAAGGATAAAAAATATATTATATAATATACAATATTGTGGAACTGTGCAAAAGTTTAGGCACCCTACATAATCAGTACTTAGTAACGCCTCCTCTGGCAGATATCACAGCTTGCAAACGCTTTTTATAGCCGCTAAAAGTCTTTCAGTTCTTGTACTTGGGATTTTCTCCCATTCTTCCTTGCAAAAGGGTTCTAGTTCTGTAATATTTTTGGTGGTCTTGCATGCACAGCTCTTTTAAGATCTACCCACAAATTATCAATGATGTTTAAATCAGGGGACTGTGATGGGCATTCCAAAACCTTCAGCTTGCGTCTCTTGAGGTTTTCCATAGTGGATTTCGAGCTATGTTTAGGATCATTGTCCTGTTGTAGAAGCCATCCTCTTTCCAGCTTCAGCTTTTTTACAGATGGTGTGATGTTTGCTTCCAGAATTTGCTGGTATTTAGTGGAATCCATTCTTCCCTCCACCCATGCAATGTTTCCTGTGCCACTGGCTGCAACACAACCCCAAAGCATGATAGATCCACCCCCATGCTTAATAGTTGGCAAGGTGTTCTTTTCATGAAATGCTGCTCCTTTTTTTCTCCAAACATGCCTTTGCTGATTGTGGCCAAAGAGTTTTATTTTAACTTCATCAGTCCACAGCACTTGTTTCCAAAACGCATCAGGCTTCTGTAGATGTTCTGTTGCCTACTTCTGACGTTGGATTTTAAGATGAGGATACAGGTAAGGTTTTCTTCTTCTGACTCTTCCATGAAGGTCTTGTGGAACGGTGCAGTCAATTGGGGTTTTGATTTGTCTTTCTGACAAGCATACCTAACCATAGTGGTGTGTAGTATTGGAAGCTGGAATTACTCCACCTATTGACTAGCATGTGTAATTGCAAAACTTGCCTTTCCTTCACGAAAGTTGAAAAGACTAGAAACAATGGAAAAAGGCTACTATGAGCAAATACAAGCCCTGTACTTTTAATGGATAAGTAGATTTGAAGGTGAGTACTATTGTACTTTTACCCAAGTACAAATGTAAATGAAGGACTTCTTCTTTTTACTTAAGTACTGTTGGGGAGCTCCTGAGCCCTAGGGAATCTCTATTTTATCTCAGGTGCAGGATTTGTGTACATTGCCCACCTCTGGGTGTAAGGGGGTAATCACATGTTGTCCTGCAATGTCCTGAAGTTTCATTCCAAGGTGATTTCTCCAAGATAAGATCCAGATTTATCATCCATCATGTTGTGAAACAGCATACCAGTTAAACCTTTACCTTATGTTCCTCCTCAGTTTCTATAAAAGAAAAAAAAAAAGACACCTTGTCTTTCCATCTCACCCATCTGAATACTCATTAGCTCCCATCCACACCAGCACTTCTTCCACCCAGTGGGCTTTGTGTTTGTTTGATCACGGGGAAATGTTCTCTCCTCCAGAGCTCCAAGTCACTTGTCATCATGTCAGCGCGCACAGGAAGCATCAGCTCACACACCTCCGATATAATAAGAACCAACAGTCGTCTGTAAACAAACCCTTGGCAGTCTTTGACTCCACAGCTGCATACTCCAGAGAGCCACCGAGTCAGAGAATCACAAAGCATGCCTGGAGAGCATTGTCGTGGTCTCTAGCTCATACACTCCTCTTTACTTTTTGGCACATCGCGGCTCTTGCGATTGAGCTTGCTTAAATATTTCACCTCGGGATTTTTCCTCGTCTAAATCGGATATACTGAAAGCCTTGGCAGATTCAAATTCAAACTTTGAGACTATTTTCAAAGCTGAAACATGCATATACTGTCTCATTTCCTGACACACTCTTCCAGTGTTTCTATAAAATAAAATAAAAATTGGCGACAAATAATACAGCATTCAAACTGACATTATAGTATAGTGGAGTGGATAGGAGAAAGGAAATCTTTTGCAAATCATAAAGAAAGTGACACTGCTAAAGTTTGTGTTACTGCCATTTCTCTTTTTTATATAAAATGAAAATGAAGCTGAGCTGAGGTGAAAGTTGAATCGGGTGAGGGTGTCATAAATGGGGTGGTGTTATGGCTGATTGTTGTTGCAGTGGGCTAAAGGGTAGGCATAGACGCAGAGGTTCTGAACTTAGAGTCTTTTTATTGAACCCAAAACAAAACATGAACAAAGGAAGTTGGCTTTTTACTGGAGCATGGTACAAACAAAAGCCTTAATCAAATAACTTAGACTAAGATACAAAACAGACAAGAGATTAAACATACTAGACAGACTAGGAAATAGACTATTATCAACACAAACTAAGGATTAAACAAACAAGGGACTAAACATACCAGACAGACTTGGCTTGGCTTACTAGCGGTTACACACACTAGCCGCTAAGCGGGATGGCAGCTAAACAGACTAGTTGCTAAACAGACTAGTAGCCAAAGATCCAAAGGATGAACAGACGAGGTACACAGCAGACTAGGTATGACACAGACTAAGAACTAATCAGGTTAGTGGCTAAACAGACTAAGATCTAAATAGACTAGGAGACTCAACAGACTAAGAGCTAAACCAGTTAATAGTTCAATGATTAGTAGATAAACAGACTATGAACTAAACATTCTAGAGAGCAAACTGATTTGTTTGCTTAAACTCTGGCTAATCCAAAAATGGGGGGAAAAAATACAAACAGCATGGGATGTTTTTTTTTCCCCTCATGTTTTTGGGGAGTTCATTTTGCATAATGAGTTTTTTTTTCCCCTCATGTTTTTGGGGAGTTCATTTTGCATAATGACTTTCTTACTGACCTTACTGAGTCAAAAGCCTAAGGCACACACTCACCCCAGCATCCTCGTAAACTTTTTTTGAAAGATAAATGCAGCATACAGTATATACATTTATATATATATATATATATATATATATATATATACTGTATATACATGCAGTGGAACCTCGGATTGCGAGTGACATGGTTTACGAGTGTTCCGCAAGACGAGCAAAGATTTTTAATAAATTTTTTATTGGAAACCGAGTGAAAGTATTAGTTTAGGAGTGCTGAGTATCATGTATCACGTATGCGCCTCTTATTTTGACACCGAGCGGCAAGTGATCACAACTGAGCCAATGATTTTTCTCTCTCTTGCGCTGCAGAATTGTGGGTAATCATCTCCCCTGCTCCCCTGGGGCTTAGTGCTCGTCTCTTATTGGTATAATCAACGTCTCCCTCTCCGTTTTCTTCGTGTCTCATATGTGCGCGTAATTTGACATTGACACACAAACCAACACACATACACACACTCTCTCGGCTTCACACACGCACACGCAGACACTCTCTGCTTCACACAGAAAACTCAGCTCTTTCGCAATTCTTTTCAAAGGTAAGGTGCTGGTTCATTTGTTTTTTGTTTTTTTACTTTACAGCAGTGATTCCGTTAGTATGAGCTCACACGAGTGTCATTAGAGAGATTTTTTTTTTCACGTTAAAACAGTGTTTCCGTTGTGTGTGTGTTTGTAGTGAAACTTAAAAAGCGAGGTGGTGGGAGGGAGGAGGAGTTTTACTGTGTAAGATGAAGCGAGGGAAGGGGCTAATTCCACAAACACACACACACACACACACACACACACACACACACACACACAAATACACGCCGCCTGCGTGCACAAACAGAAACACTTACCTGTCGGGATTTATTTAAACTTTTTTAAAGGTAAAGTGAAAGTTAATTTTGGTTTATTTCTACTTTATATATTGTATACATTTTTTTAATGTATTTATTGTTTTGGGCTGTGGAACGAATTATTTGAGTTTTGAGTTATTTCTTATGGGAAAATTTGATTTGGTTTATGAGTGTTTTGGAATATGAGCCCACATGCGGAAGAATTATGCTTGTAATCCAAGGTTCTACTGTATGTGCAATATATTTGACATTTATTTGAAGCTTGCTGGTATGGTGTCGTAGTAGCACTGTCGCCTTACACCTCCAGGGTCCGGGTTAAAGTCCCACGCCGGGTCTGTGTGCATGGAGTTTGCATGTTTTGCCCGTTCTTGGTGGGCTTCCTCCGGGTTCTTCGGTTTCCTCCCATAGTCAAAAGACATGCAGATTAGGCTAATTGGCATTTTCAAATTGCCCGTTGTGTGAATGTTGACCAGAGGTCCTACCTCAGTGGATATAAATGGATATAAATACGCTGGTCACCATTGGCCTCCACAGTCTCTAGTTGGACGACAGAAGTTCCTAGCTGGATGAATGGATTTGAAGTTTATTTTAATATGGGCCATTTACTCTTTCATATACAGTATCATCTTATTATCTTTTATATTTATTTCATTTTTCACATAGCATTGGCAGTGTAGCTTGAAATTGACAAAGTTAAAGATAATCGCCCTTGGGAGATCTGTTCTATTACAATAAAGCTAACAATCATGTCAGCTCTTTAAATGTTACTGCCATCCCCCTGTTATGAAGAACCTTTATCACAATGTGCTAGCAGGTAATTAATTCTTTACTGAGAATGCAAGCGAGCTCAGATAAAGAGACACAAGAAGGAAAAGTGAACAAGAACACAATGTAAGGACAGGAGAGAGGAAATGAAACAGGATGTGCAGATCGCAGTGGAGAAGACATCTTAGTTTAAAAGGCACTACTTTGTCCTACAGCTGTGTTTTCTTATCGGAGAGGGTTCCTGATGGGAAGCTTAGAACCCTTTTTCCAGTGGGCATGCAGACTAGGCCACAGGCCACCTGTAGAAGGTCTTTATACGCCAAGACTTTTAAGACTTAAGATTGCTTTAAATAGTATAAAATATTACTAATAACCCCATAATGATGCCTAAAAGACAACGTTAGTGGGAGGACTGACATGAGTCCTGATAATATCTTGGTTGTAAAGATTTTTTTTATGGTTTTAAGGGCTCCTGAAGTCATCCCCAATACAGAAAGTAAGTCTCCAATTTGTATGGTCCTGCAGATATTCTGCAGCCCCACCTGTGCCTACTGGGTTTATTATACAAAAGTAACACCATTCTTAATGTTTTATTAAAGAAGAAATGGAATTTGTTCCTCTGTTTTCTAAGATATTTACAAAATAGGTGGCATGCGAGGCAAACCAGGACTAGTGATGAAAGGATTAAAACGGATTGACATTTATAGAAGATTTTAAGCTCCGTACAGTGATGAGACTCTTAGCAGCATTAAAAAAAATTAAATGGTACAAACCTTTTAAAAAGAACACCAATGAGGTGGCTCGGCGCCCACTGCTTTCCTTCCTGTGAACATTCAGAAAGTAGAAGAAGTATCGCCGGATAACTTTGTGGCAACATGAGGAAGAGACACACATGTCTGTAGGAACTGTACACACAATTATTTACAAACTTCACCTTATATCATCGCCACGTCCCCTGTACAGTCCTGACCTCACTCCAGGACAATTCCACATGACTGGGCTATTAAGGGAGTTCCTGTGAGGCCTGGGTTTCAGATATGAAGCGGGCAGTCCGATTATGGCTTAAGTGCATTAGTGTTAGGAACCTCCACTAGAGGTCACTGTTCATGTCTGTCTGTCTGTGTAGTTCTTGTTGGTTGACTATGTTTCCCAGAAGGCACCTCAGTCAGGTGATGAGTGCTCACCTGAACTGAGGTGCCTCATTAAAGTTTCTATAAATAGCAGTTTGTTCTGGGAAACTGGGTTGAGCATTGTATGTATGTTTATTTGTTATGGTTGTTTGTTTGGTTTGTTTGTTTGATTGTTTTTGTAACTACCGTCATGTGGGCATTCCTTTTTGATTGTTTCTTTCCGTTTATATTTTAGTTATATTGTTTTACCTTTGCTTTTCTAGAGGGCTCTAGTTTAGTTTTCCTTATGTTCCTTGTGTTGATGGATTCATGGAGCTGTCCTGTTTCATGTTTAGCTAGGCTGTGTCTCCTCCTGTGTACAGTGTAAGTACTGTTCTGTGTCTTCCCAGTGTTTGCCTTCCGGTCTAGTTCTTTGTCTGTTTAGTTTTGTGTAGCCACATGAGGGCCTAGCCGCTAGCAGGGTTAGCCGCTAGTAGGCCTTGATTGCTAGTAGGGTTAGCCCCTAGTAGGGTTAGCCTCCAGTAGGCTAGCCTCTAGTGGGATTGACTGCTAGTGGTTTTGGTCGATAGTAGGTTAGCCGCTAGTTTGGAATACCCTCATGTGTGCTTTGCCTTTTGTGTTCAGTTCCCCACTATTAGGTCAGTACTAATCCGGTTAGCCACTAACCCTTTAGATACTAACCTGGTTAGGTCAGCATCCAGTGTCCCCATATTCCATATAGCTACTAACCACTAACCCAGCCAGTCTAGTCCCGTCTCTAGTCCCGTCTCTAGTCTCTGTGTCCCTGGTCCCGTCTCTAGTCCCGTCTCTAGTCTCTGTGTCCCTGGTCCCGTCTCTAGCCCTGTTTCTAGTCTGTGTTCTGGTCCTGTCTCTAGTCTGTCTTCTGTCCCATATCTTCTCCTGTGTCTCCAGCCCTGTGTCTCCAGCCCTGTCTCTCCTGTCTAGCCCTGTCTCTCCTGTCTAGCCCTGTCTCTCCTGTCTAGCCCTGTCTCATCTCTAGTTCCCCTATGTGTCTTAGTTAGCTTCAGCTCCATGTTTCCTCATCCCCAGTTCTCTGTCGGTTCCCTGTGTCAGCTCCTGGTTCCCTGTGTCAGCTCCTGGTTCCCTGTGTTAGTGCGCTGTTCCTGTGTTTTTCCTGAGCCCTAGTTTGAGTTTTTCTTTGTTCGTTTGTCTGTTTTTGAGTTTGTTTAAATAAAGACAATTTCTGTTTGAAAACCCCTCTGCCTTCATGCCTGCCTTCATGCCCACGGCAACCACACCATCAGCCGGTCTAGCCAGCACCACCAGCTAGACCCATGACAATTAGTGTAGCACAAGCTTATATTTTATTTAAAGGGAGATTTTACTCTCACAACTCTTTCTGTTATTCTGCACAATCAAAAATCTCACTTTGACTTTCACTAGAATTCTTAAATGCTAAAAAAAAGGTTATGTATTTCCTACCAAGCATCTCCAAATCCAGACACCAGATGCACACAAGAAAAAAAAAATCTTAACGATACGCATGCACTAGATGCTTGGATTAGATCCTTACCTTAGATAATAGCATCTGCCAAATGAATAAATGAAAAAAAAAGGAGAAGCCATAAATATGTGCAGTCTTTTATTTCCGTTCGGTCCCCACGGAGACGTGTTTGAAGGTTTTAGTTCACAAATCATCCATTTCTGTGGATGTTTTACAATGCCCTTAAACATGAACTGGGAACAGAGTGGGATGTACAATAGTTGGTTCATGGCATGTGGATTGACGTATAGGCTCGTATCCGGCGGAGCCAGTCAGGGAATCTCAAAGAAACAGAGAGAGAGATAAGGGGGGATTGTAAGAGCTTCTGCACTGAGCTACAGTATAACCTTCTCAGCACGTTAATAAAATATGGTAGGCTATACAATAATAGTTCCTGTTCGCGTGTGATCACGCACCGATAACGGACAGCGATGGAGAGTGATGCGTGTCACCATGAGGTTTGTGTTACTTGAAGCTTAAAGTAATAGTAATAAAGTGGTACTGAAGAGAAAAAAAAATATTAATTGACACTACTACAACAGTCAAATCTCAAGGACAGAAGTTAGTGATGCTAAACAGATTAAATGATCCCTTTATAAGCAATCCATCAAAGCAGTAAAATAAGGAACACATAATGAGGACATTTCGTAAGACAAATTTTATCGCTGTCCATAAACCCTCACTATGCAGTTCACACATCCTGTCTTTTTTTTTTTTTTTTCCTCCCAAGTTGACATTTCCAGCTGGAGAATAAGTTGTCATGCGGCGCTCCAGACAGAAAGAGGGTTTGATATCAAGGGATCTTGTGTCTTCAATGCTTCCCTGCGGAATTTGTTGAATTAATTAGAATCTCAGAAGCCTGCGCCGCTTCTGAAAGGAAATTTTAGATCAAGCTTCCCTTTTCTCGGGTTTTATTCTTCTGGGTTGGCTGATTCATGCTTCATTTGAAATTAAAATGCACACACGGATCACTCGAGACGCGAGGCAGATCTTTTTCGTGGCAGATTGTACACCGTTCTGGAGTAGCCCACGATGAAAGCCTGGATGTGTGGGGATGCATTCGTTTCAGAACAATGAGCTCAAGTCATTGGAAATTTTGAGGAAAAGAATTGATTTGGATGGCGTCGCTGGTTGCTCGGATCGTTTTCCCTCGCTGACCTCGCCGTGAACTGTGGCCGAGGTACGAGTGAGAGATCTGTCACTAACGTGCTTGTTACCTTCTTGGTTTGTAATAAAAGAACGAGATTGGATCAGGCGCGTCCGGTTTGCAGAGGTACTTAAGGGCCGTTATGCTTCTCTATCACACGTTATGGAAGTCCAGCAAGGTGTTATGATGGGGGAAAAAAAAAGAAGGAAGAAGAACCTGCACTAATCAACTGGTCATGCAACCATGTAAGGGCACTGAATGTTAGATGAACATGCAAAGAATCTTGCTAATCATCCCAGTGGGGAACGTATTGGAGATTTGGTGTTAGTTAAGTGAATACATATTGAAAGATGGTGTTTCATTTATTATCAATAGAATTCTTATGAGACTTAAGGTATAGTTTATATACCGTACCAATAGGCACTTTAGATGTTCCCTGGATTTGACACCAGTGCACACATACTGTATTTGCACACTCCAGTATCCAGTGTACAATTCCAATGAGATACCACATCCATCATGCACACTTTAGGTATGGCATTTAGAGTACTGTATAATCCACTCTCAAACACTTTTCTCATTTCCTCTCCAACTTGTTGACCTACAAATTCCCTCCCACGTGCCACTTGGTTCATTAGCTACTACAAGGTGTCTCAAAAATCTCCATACACAAGAGAAATTATCCGCTACTTTTTTTACTTACACGTTAACACAACATCCACTTTATGATTTCCATTTCTCTGTAAACACACACGCGAGTCATCTCTCTCTCTGAACTTGTGTTATCTAAGTAATTGATTAATTATGTTAATTTCTCCTATGCACACAGACTCCTGGGACACCCTGTAGCTTAATTAGTATACATTGTGTAACACGGAATATTATAACTCCTAATCACAAGCAATCAGTTTAAGATGTTTTCCGTAAACCATTTTTTGTCTTTTGAGAGGGACGGGCTAATCAGGGGAAGATACAATCAAGTGTGTCTAAAAAGACGCGTGTTGATTTTGACACTCTGGATCTAGTGCTTTAGGCTATACAAGAGCTCTCAGAAAGATTGGGCCTTAGTTGCAATTTTCAAGTTTAAGACTGTTCATTTGATTGATTTGAATGACGAAACTGCCCACTGAAAATATGCTTTGTGCTAAGGTTTACTTAACCACAATTAAAACATTGTTTTTGTATGTACAGAATATCTACCACGTGGAGTGCGAAGTGACAGTAAGCATAATTAATGAGCGAGTTGACACATGAGGGGCGTTTGTAAAGAAATTTGTAATGAATGATGGCATAAAACTGATTGACATTTACAGATGATTGTTATTTATATCCGTGAGTGACGATCCCGGTCGAGATGGCTGGGAGCCCACTGCAGTCGTTCCAGTGAACATTCGGCAAGTAGAACGCCTGAGCCTTGAAATGCAAAGGATACCATGTCAGAAATTGCAGAAGAGACACATTTGTCTGCGGGAACTGTACACACAATCATACAGAAATACCGCTTGCACATTACAGGAACCTGGCTGGGAGTTATTGCGACATAGTAATTATTCCAAAAGCTCAGGTCAAAACAACAACAACAACAACAACAATAATAATAATAATAATAATAATAATAATAAATTCACAGCACTACTACTACTACTACAACTAATAATAATAATAATCTAATAATAATAATGAATGGAGAAAGCACAGTCAAAGAAGAATCATTATTGATACAAATGGAGGAGAGAATAAATACATATCAGTATTTACAGTTTGAGCTTGACATGTTTATGAGCTCTGTCGCTTGCTGTCAATAGGCGCCTAAAATTAACACATTATCGGCTTTAGTAGACGCTCAATACCGCAATATCAGGCACATGGCGTAAATTCCCTGTAGGTCCCCATTACCTCTAGGTCCCTTTGTACATCACCTGGGATCCCTTTCCTCGAGACGAGCATTCTTAATGGCCGGAGCTTTAGCGATATTTATCGAAATTTTAAAAGGGGCTTCAACCTATTATTCTTAACTTCTTCTTCTTCTTCACAATCAAAAGTCCCACTTCTGTAGAATCATGTGTTAAAGTGGTCTGCATAGGAAAAAAATACAAACACTTGACTACAGCATATAGCAAATCACTTTAGTAAATAATACAGTCTACTACAGCATACTATAGCAAACTACAGTATGCCAGTATTTACTATAAGATAGTAAACTATAGCATTTTTACATATGGGGCAGAATGTTTTATAATGACATTCCAGCACTCTCTGTAACTTTGTAAGGATAAAAAAATAATTTTAAAAAACACTGTAGTGATTAGTTCATGTGTGAAAATGATTCCTCATTCTTCCAAAGCCACTCTTTGAGACTGTGAGTCCTGGAATATACCCACAGCATAATTAAAGAAAAACTTCTAGATGTGATAACCTGGTCATTCAGGTCCTCAGCTGACTTTATATTATTGCACCATAGTGTTGCATCATGCATCACTTAATGCATTTTCCCTCCTACCCTGACACGCCCATTGCTCTGAAATAAGATCAATCTGGAGACGTCAGATCACATGACCTTTTCCATTGTTCTGAAATCCTATCGTTAGGCTCTCTAACAAACTAAAGCCTTTTTTTCCTGATGAGTCTCTCTAAGTAGTGCTTTTCGTGTGGCCACACAGCTGTTTCTCTTTCTGAGTTCTCATCATATTGCATGTGTGTGGAAATGCCTTCACTATTCAACATACTGTAGCTACGGTTTTTGTTGTTGATTCAAGTGATCTCCATTCATGAGTTTTTCCAGACCACATTTCCAGGTTGTGATCATTTTTTACTTTTGCTTGTCTTTTGTCTGAAATTGTTATTTCCTAATTGTATCTACATAGAAAAGTGTATATATATATACGTGGACAAAAGTGTTGGTACCCTTCGGTCAATGAAAGAAAAACTCACAATGGTCACATAAATAACTTTAATCTGACAAAAGTAATAATTAAAAAAAATTCTATGAATGTTAACCAATGAAAGTCAGACATTGCTTTTCAACCATGCTTCAACAGAATTATTTAAAAAAATTAACTCAACAGGCCAACACGCCAAAAGGCCTGGATAGAAATGATGGTACCCCTAGAAAATACTGAAAATAATGTGACCAAAGGGACAAGGTGTGTCCACTAATTAGTATTACAGGTGTCTACAATCTATAATCAGTCAGTGGGCCTATATATAGGGCTCCAGGTAGTCACTGTGTTGTTTGGTGACATGGTATGTACCACACTCAACATGGACCAGAGGAAGCGAAGGAAAGAGTTGTCTCAGCAGATTCAAAAGAAAATTATAGACAAGCATGTTAAAGGTAAAGGCTATAAGACCATCTCCAAGCAGCTAGATGTTCATGTGACTACAGTTGCACATATTATTCAGAAATTTAAGATCCATGGGACTGTAGCCAACCTCCCTGGACGTGGCCGCAGGAGGAAAATTGTTGACAAATCAAAGAGGCGGATAATCCGAATGGTAACAAAAAAGCCCAGAAAGACTTCTAAAGAGATCCAAGGTGAACTTCATGCTCAAGGAACATCAGTGTCGGATCGCACCATCCGTCATCGTTTGAGACAAAGTGGACTACATGGGAGACGACCAAGGAGGACACCATTGTTGAAAACAAATCATAAAAAAGCCAGACTGGAATATGCCAAACTACATGTTGACAAGCCACAACGCTTCTGGGAGAATGTCCTATGGACAGATGAGACAAAAATGGAACTTTTTGCCAAGGCACATCAGCTCTATGTTCATAGACGGAAAAATGAAGAATATGAAGAAAAGAACACTGTCCCTACTGTGAAACATGGAGGAGGCTCTGTTATGTTCTGGGGCTGCTTTGCTGCATCTGGCACAGGGTGTCTTGAATCTGTGCAGGGTACAATGAAATCTCAAGACTATCAAGGGATTCTAGAGAGAAATGTGCTGGCCAGTGTCAGAAAGCTGGGTCTCAGTCGCATGTCATGGGTCTTGCAACAGGACAATGACCCAAAACACACAGCTAAAAACACCCAAGAATGGCTAAGAGGAAAACATTGGACTATTCTAAAGTGGCCTTCTATGAGCCCTGACCTCAATCCTATTGAGCATCTTTGGAAGGAGCTGAAACATGCTGTCTGGAAAAGGCACCCTTCAAACCGGAAACAACTGGAGCAGCTTGCTCATGAGGAGTGGGCCAAAATACCCGCTGAGAGGTGCAGAAGTCTCATTGACAGTTACAGGAATCGTTTGATTGCAGTGATTGCCTCAAAAGGTTGTGCAACAAACTATTAAGTTAGGGGTACCATCATTTTTGTCCAGGCCTGTTCCATGAACTTCAATGAGTTCATTTTTTTTTATAATTCCATTGAAGCATGGTTGAAAAGCAATGTCTGACTTTCATTGATTAACATTCATAGAATTCTTATTTATTATTACTTTTTTCAGATTAAAGTTATTTCTGTGACCATTGTGAGTTTTTCTTTCATTGACCGAAGGGTACCAACAATTTTGTCCACGTGTGTGTGTATATATATATTTACAGTGGAACCTTGGTTTGCGAGTAACGTGGTTTACGAGTGTTCCGCAGACCGAGCAAAGATTTTTTATACATTTTTAATCGGAAACCGAGTAAGTATTAGTTTACGAGCGCCGAGAATAATGTATCACACATGCGACTCTTATTTTGACACCGAGCGTCACTCTCTCACCTTAAAAAGCGAGGTGGGGAGAGGGAGGAGGAGTGTTACTGTGTAAAACGAGGCGACGGAAGGGGCTAATTCCACACGCACACACACACACACACATGGCGCCTGCGCGCACCAATGGAAACACTTATCTGTCAGCATTTATTTTTACTTTTTTTTAAAGGTAAAGTACAGATTAATTTGTTTTATTTTCATTTCATAGATTATATTAATTTTTTTCATGTATTTATTTTTTGGGGCTGTGGAATGAATAATTTGAGTTTTCATTATTTCTTATGCGAAATGATTATTTGGTTTACGAGTGTTTTATTGTACAATTATGCTTGTAATCCAAGGTTCCACTGTATATATATTAGTTCTACTTAAACGTTGCCTTTGTGATCTGAACAGCTATTTATTTTTTAACTCTTTAAAACTGTATAAAAAATTCCAGTTAAATTCAACTGTAAACTGCTAAAGTATACTTTTGTAGACGTTTTTAAGAGTTTCCAAAATTTTCTTGAAGCAGCTGCTTATTTTGCATGGTCGACCCTTCAAAACATGGACGTGGGAAGAATGCATCCTCATCCATCGCCCCAGTGCCACATTTAAGCATTTCAGAAGAGGATGATGATCCAGGAGGAAGTTGTTAATCCAGATTACAGAAATGCAGTAGAAAGTACAGTAGAAACCCCATACTACCCCAACCTTGGTCTCACAAAGTCCAAAGCAGAGCTCATGTAGGAGCCTCAAAGCTGTGCTGCTTCATAATGGAAACATGTATCCATCTCTTCCTCTTGCTCACTCTGTGCAGCTTAGAGGGGAATACAGCAGTGTTAAAATCTTGTTAGACGCTTTGAAGTACAGGGAATACCGCAGGCATTGCTAATGGGTCTCCAAAGCGGTCTTACCAAGTATCCATGCTATATTTGCCCATGGGACAGCGGGGACACTATGGCACACTACCAAAGACGAAGACTGCCAGACTGCCAGAGCGAACTGCAAATTGGACAGAAACAATGGCAAACCCACGCAAAGTATTGTTTCCAGCATTGCACATAAAATTGGGCTTGATGAAAGAGTTTGTCAAAGCACTCGATCTTTAGGAATTCTTCACCAAAACTTTCAGAGGCTAATTTGAAAGCAGGGATCTTCGCAGGCCCACAAATAAAGAAGATTATGGAGTGAAATGAATATCATAATGGTATGTAAGGTTGCATGGAACAGCTTTGTTACAGTGATTCTAGGATTCCATGGAAACCACAAAGCCAAAAACTACATACTGTAGAACTTGTAGAGACCATGGTGCACAACTGCTGCAAAATGGGCTGCAGAATGTCCCTCAATGTGCATACGGTATGCAGTACTCGACGCTCATCTTTAGATAATATGAGGACGTACTCAGAGGAACAACGCAAACGTTTCCATCAAGACATACTTGACATCGAACGCCGCTATCAAGGTGCATAGAACAAAAACATGGTGGGTGACGACATTAGGCCCCTAATATGTGAAAGCATATAAAATATCAGATTTATATAAAATTTGCAGCATTAGCGTAAAGCAAGAAAAACTACTCACTTTTTTTGTGCAACAATTGCACTGTTTTGTGCAATTCCAAAATAAATATGTTCTTGTTTTATAATTGTGATCTTGTTATGAGCCAGAATTTCAGAAAAATCATTGTCTTGATCAAGAAAACAAAGTTTGAAAGGAACTGTACGCATTTTACAACCTTTCTATGGGAAATAACAATTACTATTCAAGGACAAAAATTGGGTTAAGAAGCGTTGAAGGCTTCTTTACCTAGTTCCAATAATTTCATATCTCCTTAGTTGTTTTCTTTGCTTATTGTAGGCCAATAATTCGTAGTGTAGTTAAAAGGTTTTTACACTAATCTTATCTCACAAACACAAATTTGATCCTAAATATGAAGAAAAAGTTAAGTGAGTTGATTTAAACCCACCCGAGAAGATTAACAGTATTAATTTCTACCTATTCTTTTTTCTTTACCATTTTATCAGATTTTATTTCCAGGTGATGTGTAATTGTAGCTTTTATTATTATTATTATTATTATTATTATTATTATTATTATTGTCACTTGTTGGTTTCATGATAAATAACCTCAGTTCATTTAATATGATCTACATGCACACACACACAAAACAAAACAAAAACTTATTGTTTATTGATTATATGAAATTTGCTTAATCAACCCCAAATAGCATCCTTTCACTCAGTTTAATTTGCCTATCGCATTATCCTAAACGTGTTTATATGTGATGTGAGATAGAATTTACCCGAGCGTACCCTCTATTCTCTACCCCAAGTCAGCGTTCTGCTTCATTTCCAACCCCTCATGTATAATCAGTGATGCATTTTGCTGAGTGTTAGTGAAGAGCTGTATGGTAGCGGCCCAGCTGTAAGCAACCACACGGCATTCGAAATCGTGTCCAAACATAATCAGTCGTTTCTAATGCTTTGTGTAATTTTCGAAACAGCCAGATTGTATATTCTGTTTCGTGGCATGCCAGAAACGATATAATAAAGGATCACTTTGGTGGCTGTGTTATGGCTGTAGAGTCACAATTATACAGTATGCAGTACAAAAAACCCATTTACAATTAAGTTTAGCAGAAGAAGCAAAGGAGCCTGAACAGTTAAGATACAGACATTAATAGTGGTGGGATTTAAATATTCAAGTCAAACCGGGATTGTACAGAATAACATAACACATTTATGAGAGTGAAAACTCTGTTTATTTCTCTATATAATCTCCTGCTACACTAATGCACTTATTCCAGTGTTTCACTAGTGTTTGGACACCATCAAGGTAGAAAGTTTTCTCAGTATGACGGAGCCGCGATCAGACTGACTGCTTTAAGTCTAAAGGAACTCCTGGTCAGGTCTGTATGGGAGATGTTGCAAGATCTCCGAGTTGAGTTCCTGTAATGTGCAAGTGGTGAATGATTGTGTGTACAGTTCCCACTGACAGATGCGTCTCTAGACGACAAGTTATCCAACGATTTTTAGGAATCCACTTGTTAAATGTTCATGAAAACGACTAGAGGGGGCTCTAAGCCACCTCGTCCAGGATCACCATTTGCAGGCGCACGGTCTTCTTTAAAAAGCAATTCAATTCAATTCAATTCAATTTTATTTCTATAGCGCTTTTAACAATGGTCATTGTCTCAAAGCAGCTTCACAGAAATGAAAAGAAAATGAAAAGAAGACTTATGGAAATGTATATATGTGTAAGAAAAATGTGTCTAGATAATGAGATTGTCCCTGATGAGCAAGCCAAGGTGACGGCGACAGTGGCAAGGAAAAACTCCCTGAGATGGCAATAGGAAGAAACCTTGAGAGGAACCAGACTCAACAGTGAACCCATCCTCATCTGGGTGATAACAGATAACAGAAATTGTAGAACATCATGTGTGTTATGCAGCTGAAAGTTCGATATAACAGAAGTTATTTAAATTAACACAAAGTCACGTTCAGCTCAGGGATGAGTCAGCAGGTGCAGAGGGCAGATGGGAGTCTGGATCACTGGGAGCTCAGGAGCAGCATGTGTAGCTCCAAACCAACATGAAGAATCCAGCTGGAGCAGGTCCTTCTCTGGATGCCTCAGGAACCTCGCAGGGTTGGCCTCTTTCTACTGAAGCTGGCACAATCTCCAGATGACTCGGGATGGGTGGAAAAATAAAGAGCAGGTGAAAAGAATTAGCGTGGTTGCCATTCAGGATAGATGTACTGGAGTATGAGGTAAAGAAATAAATTATGTGTATGCCAGATTAAAGAGATGCGTCTTGAGTCTACTGTTAAATTGGGAAACTGTGTCTGAGCCCCGAACACTGTCAGGAAGGCTATTCCAAAGCTTTGGAGCTAAATATGAAAATGCCCTACCACTTTTGTAGATTTTGATATTCTGGGACCTACCAGTAGTCCGGAGTTTTCTGATCTTAAGGAGCGTGGTGGATTGTAACGTACAGAAGACTGGTTAGGTATGTGAGAGCTAGATCGTTTAGAGCCTTGTACGTAAGTAATGCCATTTTGTAATTAATTCTATACTGAACAGGTAGCCAGTGCAGGGATGATAGTATTGGGGTTATATGATCATATTTTCTGGATCTAGTGAGAACCCTGGCGGCTGCATTTTGGACTAACTGTAGCTTGTTAATTGAGGATGCTGGACAGCCACCCAGTAATGCATTACAGTAGTCCAGTCTGGATGTCATGAATGCATGAACCAGCTTTTCTGCATCAGATACAGATAAAATTTTCCTAAGTTTGGCAATATTTCTAAGGTGGAAAAAGGCTGTTTTTGTGATGTTGGAGATATGATTTTCAAAGGATAAGTTACTGTCTAATATTACACCCAGGTCTTTCACTGTCGAGCTGGTGGTAACAGTACATCCTTCTAAACGCAGGCTGAATTGTGAGAGCTGGTGTCTACTGGTTTTTGGGCCAATAAGTAATATCTCTGTCTTATCTGAATTTAATAAAAGAAAATTATCGGTCATCCAATCTTTTATATCTTGAATACACTCAGTTAGTCTAGACAATTTGGGTATTTCGTCTGGTTTTGTGGAAATGTGTAACTGAGTATCATCAGCATAACAATGGAAACTAATCCCATGTCTTCTAATGATGTTACCCAAGGGAAGCATGTATATTGAGAACAGCAGAGGTCCTAAAACTGACCCTTGTGGCACCCCATATTTTACTGGCATTACACCAGACTGTTCTCCATTCAGATCTACAAAATGGAATCGATCAGACAGGTAGGATCTAAACCATTTTAACGTTTGTCCCTGAATACCAATGTGATTTTGTAAGCGATCTATGAGAATATCATGATCTATAGTGTCGAATGCAGCACTAAGATCAAGTAAGACAAGAATTGAGATGCAGCCTTGGTCCGAAGCTAAAAACAAGTCATTTGCAATTTTAACTAGTGCAGTTTCTGTACTATGATGGGGCCTGAAACCTGACTGAAATTCCTCGAGGATATCGTTTTCCTGCAAGAATGTGCATATTTGGGCTGATACTATATTTTCTAATATCTTTGATATAAACGGAAGGTTTGAAATTGGTCTGTAATTTATTATATCATTTGGGTCTAAATTAGATTTTTTAAGAAGAGGCTTAATAACTGCCAACTTGAAAGGTTTAGGGACATGACCTAGATATAATGAAGAGTTGATAATGTTTAGAAGGGGCGCTCCAGTTATATTTATCACTTCTTTTAAAAGTCTAGTTGGGATTGGATCCAACAAGCATGTTGTTGATTTAGCCGAGGTGATAAGTTTATACAGCTCTTCCTGTCCTACACCTGTAAAGCATTGAAAATCTAATTGTGAAGCTTTAGACTGGACTGGATCATGAGATGTTGTTAGAGGTTGAATTTCCATTATTTTCTTCCTGATACTATCAATCTTTTCATTGAAGAAGTTCATGAAGTCTTCACTTCTAAGCTGTGATGGGATACTCCCTGCAGGCATCTTAGGGTTTGTTAGGCTAGCCACTGTACTAAATAGGAACCTGGGATTGTTTTGGTTTCTTGCTATCAGTTGGCTCAGATGCTCGGCCCGAGCCGCTTTAAGAGCCCGTCTATAGCTGCACATACTACCTTTATACGCGATTCTAAAAACCTCTAATTTAATTTTTCTCCATTTTCGTTCGAGGTTACGGGTTGCTCTCTTTAGGGCGCGAGTGTGACTATTGTACCATGGTGCAAGTGTTTTATCGCTGACTTTTTTTAATCTGATGGGAGCAACAGTGTCTAATGTACTGGTAAAAATAGTGCCCATGCTGCTAGTCACTTCATCTAGATCGTCTGCACTTAGGGGTCTGATAAGAAATCCGGATTAGATTACTTGTGAATTTGTCTTTAGTAGTCGGATTAATATTTCTACTGAATTGATCACGTGGGGAGGCACAGCTACGCTGTTCTACAGCTAGAGTATATACTAAGAGATGATGATCTGTGATATCATCACTTTGAGGTAGAATGTCTATATTAGAGACATCTATACCATGGGATATAATTAAATCTAGCGTATGATTAAAGCGGTGAGTTGGTCTATTTATATTTTGTTTAACCCCAAAGGAATTGAGCAAATCTATAAATGCGAGTGCTGAAGCGTTGTTAGCATCGTCTACATGAGTGTTAAAGTCTCCTACTATCAGCACTTTGTCAGAGTTAACCAATAGGTCTGATAGCAGATGTCCAAACTCTTTAAGAAAATCGACATATGGCCCCGGGGGTCTGTACACGGTGGCCAGAACGAAATGTTCAAATGTTTGACTGCAGCTAAGAGTCTCATCACCGTACTCTGCTTAAAGTCTTTTCATCATAAGTACCTATTTGACTTGAACAGCCTCATACAGTATATACAGTAAATGTCTGGTCAGTAAGATAAAACTAGAGCCATCACTCCCATAAAAGTCATGCAATGACCAGAACACAGCAGAAGCACCATAGTTTTTACTTTTACTGGAGTAAAACATTCCGCTACATTCCGCTACATTTAGCTCCACTCGACTCGATTTATTGTAAACCTGTAGCCGGTAGATCTACCGCATGACTGTTTCACCAATCAGACGTAGCAACAATAATCACATGACTCTGTTTGACCAATCAGCCGCAATAACAAATCAACTAGAGGCTAAAAATATATATTTCAATTTTCTTACATTTGTTCTGCTGGACACAGTTTATGGTTGAGTGAGGCTCTTGTACATACTGTATGTTCTAATGTTATTTTCTGCTGAGTCATTTGCAGGGCGACTGAATATACAGTATATCTTACACGGGAAATAGTTACACTGTTCAAACACACATATGTCACCTACAGTAGGGATTTACTTTACTACATACTTTTGGCTATATTACAGGGTTTATTTTTTAACTCGATCCGGCAGCTCTGATTTTTACGAGCCCCAAAACAAAGTCACTGTACCTCCGATAAGTAAAAGCGGCCAGCTGAATTCCCCCCAGCATCTGTATTCCCACCGGCAGCGTACCCTGTTAGCACACAGGTCACTGAGGAGGGCTGGACAAGGATGCTGAGGACGACGGAACGCAATGTCAAACATCTTCAATTATGCAGAGACACACTCTGGGATGAAACAGAGTTGTAGGGGGGCACTGTGTAAATCCTAGCAGAGCTGACACACACACACACACACACACTCACACACATCCTGAGTGAAATTAACTGACTGTGTGAGTTAGAGGATGTGTCTGGAATATAAGTTGTGATTGTAGGAAGTTCTCGAGATCTGGATAGAGGCTGACTTAACAGTCGAGAGCAAAAGTTTGCACACCCCCAATTGCTTTCGGAATCTATTTGTCTTGTAAATCAAAAATCCAAGTCAAAGCCATCATGTAAAAAATAAAATGTCATTTTCGCACTCCCACATCAATTATAGTGACGTTAGGCAAATGGGCGATTGTGAGCTCATGCAAAAGGAAGGGGCGGATACTGTAGCACTTGCTGTATCTGAGAATGTACAGTAAGCAAGTAAAGTAATAAAAGAAAAGTCTTTATTTGTCACATCTACATTACAGCACAAAGAAATTCCTTCTTCGCATACCCCAGTGTAACTGGGGTCAGAGCGCAGGGTCGGCCATGGCACAGCGCCCCTGGAGCACATACGGTTAAGGGCCTTGCTCAAGGGCCCAACAATGACAACCTGGCTGAGCTGGGAATCGAACCGCCAACCTTGCAATCAATAACTCAGTGCCTTAGCCCTCTGAGCCACTACTACGCCACAGCAGCTGCTTCCTACCAGCAGTTCGAAAATATCCGGTCAGTGCCTTCATGTGTTTCAGGGGAAGCATATGCCGAATGACTGCATTTAAATTTATTATTTCTCAGCAAATGCTATTATTTAATAAATGTGCACTTTGTCAGCACAGTGGCGTAGAGGTTCGAGCTGTTACCTTGCACCTCCAGGATCCGGGTTTGATTCCTACCTCAGGTCTGTGTGCATGGAGTTTGCATGTTCTACCCTGTACTTGGTGGGTTTCATCCAGGTACTTTGGTTTCCTCACAAACAGTCCAGAAACATGATGATTCCCAAAATTGTCGATAGTGTGTGTGTGTGTGTGCCTTGTGAAGGATTGGCACCCTGTCCAGGGTGTACCCCGCCTTGTGCCCTGGGTTTGTTTGTTTGTTTGTTTGTTTCTTGCATGTAAACTTTGAATGAAATGTCTTAATGTCTTTACTATTTCAGTTATATACAGTTACATTATGGCATTTTACAGTACATTTTCATCTTATTATAGATCTAAGAAGTTGAGGGTTGCTCAAGGGCCGAGCAGTGGAACCCTGGTGGTCATGGGATTTGAACCTGAGACCTTCTGAACCATTGACCAATCCCTTAACCTACCCCAATATCACTTTACTTTGTCAACGATTCATTTTTACTCATTTATACTGCAGTTATATTTAAACTTGTGAAACATCTGCACAGAAATTGTGCTACTTAAAGGTAAAGAGAGAACTTTATTAGTCCCAGATCAAGTAACTATTTCTTAAACATATAGATTCCCAGAACTTAAAGAAAAGAGTATGAGTAACTCAAGGGTCCAGGGTTTGATTCCCACTGTCGGGTGTGTGGTGTGTGAGGAGTTAGTGGGTTTTCTCCAGGTTCATGAAATGTGACGTGAAACGACTTAAAAGTTATTTCAAAAATTAGAAATGTATTTATGTATTTGTTTATTTCATTAAAAAGGTTGTATTACATATCTATATAAATGAAAGGATGGTTTTGTCTGTCCATTGGTCAGAACTCTGGTCGCTCTTTCATGACCTCTTTATGTTTCATACTGGACATTGGAGGACCCGAGAACAGCCTCAGGAAACTTTATGTCTGCATATTTGTCTGTCTGTATGTCCGTATGTCTGTCCAGCCTGATTTTGTCACAGCATCACAGAAATACTTCATTTTTTTCAAAATTAATAAAACTTTTGCACTCTGCCTGAAGTTTAACCTGCACCATGTTGAGTAAAAGCGATGTTATGATCAGTTATGTGTCGGATTTAATAATCTACTTTGAAATACGCTACTGTCTCAATGTAAACAAACACCTGCACCAATAGGTATTAATTAGAAAAGCTAAACTGAATATTTTTATTGGGATTAGTTATACATATTTAAGTGGTCTAAGTGAATTCTAAGTCATTTTAAGACAAAACTTTATCTTTATCCGATCTACTTTTTTGATTTCTCGTCTGTGATTCAGCCGCCGATTACCGAACAGGGAAAGCAGTACAACGTGGCGCAAACGAGGCGTAAACATAATCTATCCTATATCCTTCATTACATTAAAGCTGATCAGCTTATTTTTAGCTTTAACCTTTGCGTTTTTTATATGCTTTTTCTTTTTAGCTTTTTATACTTTGATAAGTATAAGTATGTAACGCAATCTATGTATTAAACATCTTCTCTAGAGACGTGACCTGCTGTGACTAAGAAAATATATTCCATATTAAAACACAACGCTATTTCTGTCTGTTTATTATTAGTATTATCAGAGCACATTTGAATAACGCTGTGATTTACTGTATATTGCCGCTAGAGCTGCGGCTATAAAACATTAATCAACGCCGTCTGACCAATCAGATGAGAGACATCAGCGGTGCCGTAATGAACCACTTAATCCATGCGCTGGTTTTCTGACCTATGTTAAGACGATCTTATGAGCTGTACATGGGTTACAAAAATGTGTCATTTAATGGAACAATTGAAGAAAAGGTTAGAATAATGAGACGACCAATAGGGCTGAAATGAAACGGCCACACACACACACCCACACACACACACACCATTGACCTTCATTCCTCCTGGAAAGAAGCGGGCAGCCATTTATCTTTTATTCATTCTGCTATTTTTGTGCTAGGCAGCTTTTCTGTCACTCTGGCTTGTCAAAGACGGGGCACGGCATGATGAGTGGCTTTCTCTCGCTTATTACTACAGTATGTTCTCCCTTTTATTTAAATTGCACACGCACAGTTTAAAATCCTAGTAAGGACCTCCCACTGACATATCAATGCAATTAAAGGAAATAAAATCTAGTTTTGTTGGTAGGTGCCGCGGTGGGGGTAGTGGTTAACGCATCCACCTCACACCTCCAGGGTTGATGGTTCGATTTCCGCCTGTGTACAAGGACATGTTCTTCCCATGCTTGGTGGGTTTCCGCCGGGTACTCTGGTTACCTTCCTCAGTCTAAAGACATGCAGAGTAGGCTAATTGCTGTTTCCAGGCTTCCTGTAGTGTGTGAGTGAGTGTATGCTTATTTGTCCTGCGATGGATTAACACCCCTTCCTGGGTGTACACTAAGTCCCCTGGGATATTCTTTCAGCGACCCTGTACAGCATAAGTGGTATAGAGAATGAGTGAGAAATAGTTTTATTTGTAATGTAGATATTCAGTCCCCACTAAGATATACAGTAAGCAACGCCCCTGTCCTTCACCACCATCACCATCATCACCACCACCACACACTTACACACAGCCGAGTCAGGACGAGTTCCTACAGCCTTGATGTCTATCCATGAAGCCACTCAGACAGACCCGTAAAATCCTCCTTTCTTATTGCTTCCTTTTTTGCTTCTTTCCTTTACATACTGTATAAATCCTCTGCTTTTGGAACCGTACAGACAATAACCAATAACATACTGTGATGACTTTAGCTGATGCTTTTCCTAAAAAGTACAGTGTAAATATGGAAAATATTAAAACCACTTCAAAGGATCACATGAACATTTTTGTCATTTTCTGTAATGTAAAAAGCATTCTCCGCTCTACCTAGTAGGCCTTGGTTTCTAGAAATACTGTATCTATAAACCAGGGTGTGCTTTTAAAGGAAAATATAATCAATGTATATGGTATATGGTACTGTATATGTTTCCCTTAATGCCGTGTCCTGAAATATCTCTAATATCACAGCATTAATTATAATAAAATTTTTTTAAAAAGCCTCCGAGTGGCGCAGTGGTAAAGTGCTCGCCCTATCATCCGGAGATCGCGAGTTCGATTCCCGGGTCATGCTGTAACCTCTCGCAGCCGGAGGTCTAGAGAGAGCTGATTGGCCGAGCTCTCTCAGAGGGGAGGGATGAGAGGTACTTAGTGCTCCCACGTTAATCACGGCTCTACAGCCAATCAGGGGCGTTTGTGAGCTCACGCGAGCGGAAGGAGCGGATAGCACCGCCCTCCGAGTGTGTTACTCCGCCCCCAACCGTGCGTGAGCAAACAGTTCGAAAAGAGGCGGTCGGCTGGCGTCACGTGGTTCGGAGGAAACACGTGATAGTGTTCGATAGTCCTCCCGGCAGAGTGGTAGTAGTAGCCTTAATGTGGGAGCCCCCTAGTGACTGGGAGGAATTGAACACGACTAAATTAGGGAGAAAATCGGGGGAAAATCCCCAATTATAATGTACAATATAATTAGATTTAATATTGTACAAATACAAAAAAAAAAAAAAACTACAGTTTGCCACATACTAAAGGAACCACAAAATCCTTCACCATGAAAACAAAAGATTCAAACCATTTACTGTTAAAAGTACTGACAGTGGAGACTCCTTCCAAAAATCCTCAGTAAATGAATAAAAAATGTATTTCACTGAACAGACATGTTGTTAAACCGGTCCTTGAGTATGTTGTTATTATGGCAATGATAGCATGAAATATGATACATACTGCCTAATAAACTTGTAATACAAGGGATGTTCCAGTCAAACTGGGACTCAAGGCGTAAAAAGCGATTGACATTTACAGAGGACTTCAAGCGCCGTGTGGTGATGTGCCAGCGTAAATCACTTGAACGTTTTAATGCGCAAATTTTTAAAACACCACAAGCACATTGCAGGAACTTGCTTGGGATTTATTGTCACATGCCATATCCACATATTTGGGCCATTAAAGGAGTTCCCGGTAGGCCAGTGTTTCAGATGTGAAGTAGGCCGTCCGATCACGCCTGCAGCATATGGAAAAATTGTTCTACTGTACCTTGACGGTGTCCAAACACCAGTGAAGTGCTGGAATAAGTGCATTAGTGTACAGTAGCAGGAGATTATACAGTATAGAGAAATAAAGGGAGTGTTTACTTTCATAACCGTGTTCTGTTATTCTGCACGATCAAGTCCCGGGTTGACTCGAATGCCTCTCGTATTGTAATAATAATTGTCTACAGAACTTCTGATGTTAAAATATTAATTAAAAGTTTTCCAGCCAATGAGAATCGAGAATCACTCAGCCGTGCATCCTGTAACATGCAGCAATCAATAACAATTTTCTAACACCTACTTGACAAAATGATTCTCATAACCTGTACATATATACAGTATATACAATATACAGATGTGACTACAAAGTAGTAGTACAGTATATGCATGAAAGCTGATTGCATACTGTACATTAAACGGTATCTCACGTTGATGTCTATGACTTGACTGCACAAGTGCCACATTGAGAATGAAAAGAACTAGAAGACTATCAGGGAAACATAAAGAGGCAGAAAAGATGGAAATAATGACAAATATTTAAAATGTTATCTCACCTTGAAGCCAAAAATTCATTTACATTTAGGCAAGTAAACAGCTGGAGCAATTAGCAATCAGTTTCTTGTTTGACGTTAACAATTTAGCTTTGCTTTTTTTTTCTTTTTTTTTTTTCTTGCAGAATTCATTATTATACCAGCTGCTGCCCGAATGATAAATGAAACGTCAGTAGTGGTGCTGGGTTTTATTATTTGTTTGATTGTGTGTGTGTGTGTTTTTTTTTTTTTTTTAACTTTCAGCTAAATGCGATGGTTTAATAGTTTAATAGAATTTTTGGAAAATGAGATTTGAAATGGTTCAGCTAGTTTGTGTCAGTCTCTCAACATGCCTCTATATTATTCTTGTAAAATCACAGTTACATTTATGTTTTCGGGTCAGACCTGTGAACCAAATAGAAACAGGCTTTAACAGAATTTAATTAATAATATCACACTAGAGGGAGTGCTGTTGTATTATTATTAATATAATATGAGCACAGCTGTGATGCGGTAAGGGTGCAGCCCGAGTACTGAAGATAGCGAAGCTGTGCTGATATTCAGTACAACAGCACAACCTTGAGTGTGATATTGATTTTATACCACACTTATACAAACACCATTTATTATCAGCAGATTATGATTTGTTTGTTTACTTAACTAGTCATTTTGCTCCACCAACACATATCTTTCCATGAATGGCAGAACTGATGGTCTGGACAGAACTGACAGAACTTGCACCTCCAGGTCCTGGGTTCGATTCTCATGTCGGGTCTGTGTGCACAGAGTTTGCATGTTCTCTCCCTATGATTGGCAGTTTTCCTCCGGCATATGCATTCTTGCCTACTTAACTGAAATTTTTGTAGGAAACTGCACGCTGCTCTTTTTTTTTTGAGTTGAGCATTCGTTTTTTTGCTCGCACCACAGTTACAAAAGAACTGGTGTAACACCTCCCCGCTAGTGACTGGGTAAACAGTAGCCTTGAATGGAAAGCGCTGATGAGACAGAGGTTTTCATGCAGTGCGGATAATTTTTGACTCACCCATGTTTCCATTCACCCATAGTTGAATAAGTAACCAAAACCTGTGGGGTGCGGATGAAGATGACCTTATGCACGTCTCTCTCTCTCTCTCTCTCTCTCTCTCTCTGACCTTTCACTCTTTATTTCCTTTTTAGTCTCATCTGACATTTGAAATTCACTCAATATACACTGACATTCAAGAAGTTCAGCAAAACCACTAGTCAAAGAACAGAAATGCAAAAATCAAACACTGTTGCCTTTATCACTTACAGTAATAAAGTTATACCGCTGTTTATTTTCCCTTTCATCCTTTTCAATAGTAAAAAAATATATATATATATTTGAAATAGATCATCCTCTGATCATCTTTCTAATAAGTTTGTTAGAAGTCAAAAACAGTCTCATTAACACTTTTTTTGTTTGTTTTTTTACTTCTGTTATTTCGCCACCTTTATTCTTTTCATTGCTAAACAGATTTTAAAATACAGCCCTTTATGAACGTTTGGTTGTCATGCTGATCCTGATTTGCATTCTGGTGCAATCACTTTTGTTCCGCTTTTGCCAAACTCTGTGTTGTCTTCTAATAATAGTGAACCGAGCTCTTGACATATGACACTGTGTGAGAACAGCAAAACAATTTTTTTTTTTTTTTTTAAAGACTGATTTTGTTTTTTCTTCATGACAAAAAAAGCTTTTTTTATGAGACACACACTGTAGAGACTAATGTTTTTGTTTTTTTTCCCCCAAGTCTGAGAAGACATTTAAATGTACAGTATACACCCACTTCATGCCATGGAATGTGATGTGAAGCTCCATGCATAGTCTTAGAGTGTATGCATATAGATTTTTTTGAAGAATAAAAAAATAAACAGGTTATTGATTTCTACCCGGGATGGATCGTGACAGAGCGAGAGGGCATGAAATGACCCAGTTTTTACTTTGCAGAGTCTCTGGGGGAACGAGAAGCTCCACAAGAGGATCATAAATAAAGAGAAGAAGAAAGATTCGTCTTTGTTTATGCATCACACAAAGCATTTATATTCTACAAGGTTAAACTGAAGCTCAAGATAAATAGCTACACTGATCAGCCATAACACGAACACCACTGACAGGTGAATCGAATAACGCTGATTATCAATCATATCTCATTAAATTGGTGACACGATTATGGGCACGCAAGGCTCATCCATGAATGTGGGTACCAAAGGTAAGACTATCCGCTCCAATACCACAGGAAAGCCAATGTAGCACAAATTGCTGACAAAAGTCAACGCTGGAGGCGGCTTAGAGGTCAGCACTGTCACGTTGCGCCTCCAGGGACTGAGTTTGATTCTAATTAAATTAAGCCTTTATTTGTCACATATGTATTACTGCACAGTGAAATTCTAACGTCGCATATCCCAGCGTAACTGGGGTCAGCCATGATACAGCGCCACTGGAGCAAATAGGGTTAAACGCCATGCTCAAGCGCCCAACAATGGCAACCTGGTGGAGCTGGGGCTCGAGCCACTGACCTTCTGAACAGTTACTCAGTGCCTTAGCCCTCTGATCTACCACTGATTCCTGTTGTGCATGGAGTTCTCTTGTTCTCCCTGTGCTTGGTGGGTTTCCTCCTGGTACTCTCATTTTCTTCCAAAGACATGCAGATTAGGCTGATTGGTGTTCCCAAATTGCCAGTAATGTGTGTGTGAGTGTGTATATGTACCATCCAGGGTGTATCCCTGCCTCATGCCCTACTATAGGTCTCCTGGTTTAGGCTCCAGGCCCCCGCGACCCTGTATACAGGATAAAGCGGTATGGACGATGAGTGAGTGAGTGAGTGAGTGAGTGTTAGTCAATGTTGATCATGATAGAAAGGTATCAGAACACTCGGTGCTCCACAAGGGCTTAGCAATCAAAGTTTAAGGTCACTGACCCGACTTCCAAAATCTCCAGATCTCAATCTGATCGAGGACGTATGGGATTCACCGGACAAACAAGCCCAATCCATGGAAGCCGATTCCTCCCACCTGCAAGAGAACCACCGCTAACGTCCACCATAGCACACCCTCGGAGGTCCTGTGGAGCCACACCCCCAGGTGCCAGAACATAAGCCCTACATGTTACGGCTAATAAGCGTGTACCAAATAGCCTTAAATCTCACTGGCCATAGTTTGGGCTGTAGTATATTAATATTAATGCGCTCGTTAATACAATAACTAATACAGTATGTTAAGCCGTGCTCGAGAGCTCACAACGGCAGCCTGTTGAACCTTGGTCTTAAACCACCGTCCTTCTGATCAGTAACCCAGAGCCTTAACCCATGGAGCTACCACTGCCCCCAAATAAGCCTTTCCAACTCACTCAGCTCTTCCCAGACCTGGCTAAGCAGTAAACAGTCTGCAGTAATAATCAGGCGTGTGTTGTGTTCTGAATTGCAAATGAAAACAGATGCAAAACAAGTGCACAAGTCGGCTTTAGAAGAACAGGAACAGGAACTAGACTAGAGGAGTAAGTACATGACAAGCAAAACATAATAACTTAAATACTGTATATAGAACTAAATACGCCAGAAATGTGGTAGAAACCAGAAACAAGTCTCCAAAAATGAACATACTGTTCATGTTCAAACCCGTGTTGTGAGTAACAACAGCTTGTTTGTAGTTCTTACAGCTCCTGGGATAGAATGGACCAACACAAGAGGTCAAAGCGAGTGTATTTTGATCCCTGTACCAGACATATTATTCTTGGACACCTCCAAACATAGACTATCGTACAGTACCTGGTTCCTGTTCATTTAGATCGCACTGTACTTTTGTTCTGCGAGGTGGGGATTGAGGCGGGAATTTTGCAGAAACCTGGCAACCTCCCCTACAGGCTTTTGTGTGATGTTCTGTAAAGCTTCACATTAAAGTAAAAAAGAAAAAGAACCTTGAATGCAACCTTTGTTTGTTGTTTGTTTTATTCTGTGGGATCTAAATGCACATATGGAGTTTGATGTTTTCTGGCAAGATTTTGAAATATATATATATTAAAAAAAAAAAAAAATATATATATATATATATATATATATATATATATATATATATATATATATATATATATATATATATTCCACTTATTTTTTGTGTTTGCTTACATATTCTTTCAGGAAGTTTAATCTGAATAACTTGGTTACATTTCTAGATTGTTTATAAAATAAAATCACTTTAAAAAAGATGGTGTAGCAGGAAGCATCATGGCCTAGTGGTTACAGCTGTGAAGTTTTCATGTTCTCCATGTTCTTGGTTGGTTCCTTCTAGGTACTCTAGGGTTTAGTCCCACAGTCCAAAGACATGCAGGTTAGATTTATTGGCATTCAGAAATTGCATGTAGTGTGGATTACGTTGTATTGTCAGTCCGGCTGCACTCCACCTTGTGCCCTAAGTCTTAGTTGAATTCATTTACAGGTTCAACTTGTGGCTTGAAAATCGACTATTGCACAGGTTTAATATTAAATGCATACTCATTTAAAAAGAATATTGCCAGACTGCGCAGGCCTGAGGCATTTGCAATCATGATTTTTCATTTCTTTTTATCTTTGACAAGGATGTGATTAAAAGTAAGCAGATCCCGTAATGGCTGCTCCTTATATTAAGCAATAAGTATGTACGGCATGATTTTACATCACAGACTTTTAAATGATCAACTGCTCTGTGTACTCTAACCCCACCACGCACACACATGTTATACAAACCTTCTTTCTTCCTTTCTGCTTAACCTTCACTTCCTCCCTAGCAGCTATGCACGTTAAAGCATGCGAAATGAGTTTACTCAGATTCTAGGCCTTGCCTCGCTCTCTCTAGGCATTTTTTCCACTCGCTTCAGGGGTGCCAAAGTGTGGCTGATACTTTTAAGCAGGGGTGGGCAAAGTACGCATATCCTGGACTTGAGTAAAAGTAGAGATACAGTAGGTGCCCTAGTCCTCCATTTATATTCCTGCTTGAGATAAAGTAGAAAATACTTGAGTATGGAAAGTATTGCGCTTGTATTACCTCCTGTAGCCTTTAAGTTACCGCAATAGTCTGTTTCTCTCTTTCTCCTTCTCTCTTTCTTTCCTTCAATACACAAAGCAAACCTGCTTCCCCATCTCCGCTTCTGATTTCACACACCTGCTACATGATCGAGCATTTCATGGAGGGAAGTTACAGATTGGTGGCAATTTTTCCACCTCAAATACCTACAAATCACTGTGGCTAGGTAACACAGCACCATGCAGAAATGTAGTGAAGTAGAAAGTACAGATACTTTCTGTAAGATCTTTGACTAGGTTGGCATCACAGGCACTCAGACACGAGGCGAGGTCTTACAGAGAAAGGGTAATTTTACAAGGAAGAATTGGAAAAGGAAAGAAGGGAGGAAGGAAAGATGGGGAGGAAAAGTATTGACGGTGTACAAAGGCGTGTCAGGATGCAACGCCCAGCTGCCATGTGGGTGGGCGATGACGGCGGGCAGAGTGGCGGAGTGGATAACGGCTACTGAATGCTCCTTAAAGCGGCTCCTCTCCCTGTCCGCCAGGCTTTAAACCTCCAGACCTCGAGCTAAGCTGCGGAGAAAGTCCGTGATCATCGATAATCAACCTTTGCCCGTTCTAGGGACCTCACACCTGCAAAAGGTGAGCCCGTCTACCTATTGAGCTTCTGGAGTAAGTGAGGGGTGAGAAAAGATTTAGGCGCACACCCATCACTGGCGCACGCCGTGCCAAAGATCCACCGATTTAAAAAAAAAAAAAACCTTTAAGACTGAAAGTTGATAGCAAGGAAGGATGACCCAGGTTTGCTCATGGCTCACTGTAGAGAAACATTTAATAGATTATCTGCTATTTTGGAGAAAGCTGTGTGTGTTGTTGAAGGAAGCTAGGATTTTCAATTCACAAATGTTAACGTTAGAAATTGTCTTTAAGCTTGATGGTGAGAATTGAAACATTTGTAAAAAAAAAAAAAAAAAAAATCAGTGTTTAAAAAATCTGTGTTTTTTGCCGCACATTGATCTACCTCTTGGTATTTTCATGAGCACCTGGATGCGAGTACATAACACGATCAGAAATAAAGGTGGGAGCTGAATGAACACATTAGCAAGTGGTAATTTGTGATATTCAGTCAAATGAGCCATTTCAGAAAATGGCATTTTCATAACGGAATACGATATTTCAGTTCCTGATTTCACATTAATATGAGAAGTGTTTAAGTCAAACTGGGACAGAATAACTGGTGCAGAATACCAGAACACAGTTATGAGAGTCAAATCTCCCTTTATTTCTTTATATAAGCCCCTGCTATACAGTACTAATGCATTTTTTCCCAGAGTTTCACTAGCGCTTGGATACCAACAAGGTAAAGAAAAATTCACAGTGCACCGATGCATAATAGGACTGGCTGCATGTCTGAAACGCTGGCCTCCCAGGAACTCCTTTTATGGCCCAAACAATGTGGAGGTCAGGATAACATTGCAGGGGATGTGACAATAACTTCCAGTTACTGCGTTCCTGTAATGTGTGAGCGGTGTTGGTGAACGAATGTGTGTAGAGTTCCCACAGACAGAAGCATCTCTACACGGATCAGGCTTTCTACTCGCTGATTGTAGAAACATATTCCGAATTTAAGTAAATATAAACAAAGTCATCTATCTGTAACGGCAATCTCAGCTTTTGGATTTAAACCCGATTGGAAACCAGTGGTGTGGGATGAGGAGGGAAGTCTACAGAATCGTAAAGAACATAATAACATGAAATGGATATCATGGAGCTGAAACTATTGCGCCTGGAGGATGTTGTGTCTTCAGCCTTGATCAGCATTACACGATGACTCACAGAATATTAAACACCATCTTTAGAAAATGATCATTTGGAATTGCTCTATGCAAGTAAACATTATGCGATATACTGTAGCATTCCTGCCTCACAGAGCTATGAGGGTTTAATCCCGACCTTGGGTTACTGTCCCACTGTTTGGAGTTTCACGTGTTCTCCTCATTTTTACAAAAGTGGTCCCGTTGGGTTCTCTAAAATGCCTAGAAGTGGCTTGACGACTATAAATTGTTCCTAGCTGTGAATTATTGTGTAAATAGGTTACAGCAGGAACTCTAACATTGGATGATGTCGTAATTTGGTTGAACTTTGAACGTCGTCATGGCAACACTGAGACAATTAAATTGTTAGTTGGAAGTTAGAAAAAAAGTTAGAATGACTTTGATAAAAATGACATTGAGATAACATTGAATGAATGGAACCTCAAAACAATAAAATGTTAACCTTTATTTGGAGAAAAAGTTCAAAAGTTAGTACCCCCTGTTTTTTTGTTGTAAAAAGATGAGTATGATTTACACAAATATTATTAGTATTAGGTAAATATAATAAAATACTAAGTACCCTGCATGTTTCGATAACTTGTACAGTAGATCCGCCTTTTACCATTTCCAGTTTGACTTTATCAGTCTCTCACATTGTTGTGGATGAATTTTGGCCCATTCTTCTTTACAACATTGTGTCAGTTCATTGAGTTTTTTGGACATTTATTTACTCCCAACTCTCTTAAGGTCCCACCACAGAATTTTATTTGGGTTGAGGTCTGGATTTTTACTTGGCAATTCCAACAACATTGATTATTTTATGTGCTGTGCCTGTTGCATGACCCAATTTCAACCAAGCTTTAGGTGTAAGACAGATGGCCTTACATTTGCCGCCAGAATACTCTGGTATACAGAGGAGTTCATGGGTGGGTGCCAAAACTTCTGCTTTCATAGAGGTCTGCACACCTGCTGATGATCAGTTAATCAAATGCTGATGATTAGCAGCACCTGGCTCTAACTTACCCCTTTAAACCGTGTGGAAGGGGGTACTCAGTGTTGGCCACATGATTTTTGGCTTGATTTTTGTTACATAAATAATGGCACAGTGAAAGAAAGTTCAATGTTGTTCATCTGAAGTTTGTACTGTATTTGGTTAATGATTAGACACACTATCATCAAATGATCTTTTTTATGAACAGGGTTTAGGATTTTGATCAGGGATAACACAGCAGCTTCTCACACTACAGCATCTGTATCCCATGTCACGCATCCCTTAGTGAGGTAATGTTACAGTACCTCCCTGTTCCATTTTCTTTCATAAATATTACCTTGATGTGTATCTTAGATAACAATTTACTCTATAGTATGTAGATATATGGAGCTTGTGAGTCTCTCTGCATTTACTCACAACAACAGCACTAGCAAATCCTGCTCAGAGATATTGATTTATATTTAGACATTTGGCAGATGCCCTTATACAAGGCGACTTACAAAAAAAAAAAAAAAAAAGTCTTATTATACGTCTGAGCAGTTGAGGGCCTTACTCAAGGGCCCAAAAGTGGAACTTGGTGGTAGTGGGGTTTGAACCTGGGACCTTCTGAAATGTAATCCAATGCCTTAACTACTGTGCTATCCCTGACCCCTGGATTTAGTTCTCAAAGTTGTTCCAACTAACTTTCTAACTTTTTCAAGCCGATGTTTGTCCCAACATCTGTAACATCGTTGGCAAATTAATATCGCCAAAACATTTTGCCAACCAAACATTGCCGTTGGGGTTTCTGCATCAAGCCCTATAATGCTCCCATGCAGGGTTCCTGGGTTCATCGCAATATACTCATTTTGTACACTTATATCTGTGGTTGCCAATGTTTCTGGAATTATTGAAATCCTCCCAGATTTTAGATCGACAAAAGTAATTGGAAAGTTGGTCGGTTCCCTGTTTCGGAGTGTGTTTTCGCGATATACACAATAAGCTTAACAACAACAACAAAGGTCCAGATGAGGAATTTACATCTAAATTACATTTATACTTTAGGTGGAAACATTTCTCTGGCTACATACCAAATTTGAAACCATCACCGAGACAAGCAAGTCAGTTGGGGGAATGTAATTTAGTAGATGAGCAATAGCTGGTTGGTTGGCAGCCATATGTGCAGATGTTAAGCGTGCCAAACGGAGTTAAAACCATAAAATCGTGTGTGTGTGTGTGGGTGTGGGTGTGGGTGTGTGTGTGGGTGTGTACACTCACAGGACACATTGGGGTGAATAGCAACGTTGAGCTCAGCTTGGATAAAAGCTCAAAGCAAACTGTATGCAATGGATAACATACAATATACTGTAAGTGTGAATATTTAAGCGTTGTGAGAAATCTAACATCAGAAGAACAGATGGGTGTGCAACAGTGGATTACACAAAGCATGCAAACAAACTGAGGCTGGTAAGTGACATGGAACTGGAGGAACATGCAAAAAAACAACAACAACAAAAAAAAAGATTGTTTCGAGTCACATATTGCAGTGGAGGCACAAAGCAATTTTTGATGTCTCCTTATTCAAGCTGTGCTCAGATTTCTTTCCTCATGCGGCACTGATACACAACAATAAAAAGTCTCTCTATTTATCTATTTAAAAAGTGGGGAGAGAAATTAACTCCTCCGTTTCATGGAGAGTTCCCCATGTTTGGGCTTGTAGTTCTGAGTGTGAAAAGAGGGATTGCTTAAACTAGTCAGCTAATACATTCGGGCATGGTACACTCTGGGATATATCGGCGTCTCTGGAGACTCGTCACAGAGCTACTGTATGGCAGAGATCCGTTTCGAGGAGCCGCATAAAGCCTCTGTCCCGACACCGCTGTGTCACATCGATTAGGTCACACTCAAGATTCGATACGTATTGGCTTCGACCCTTTGTAAAATAGAGGAGTGATCAAAGAGGATTAATGCGGTCAGAAATACACAGAGAGAGAAAAGAAAAATGAAGCCAATTGTCTTGAATTGTCTCTTTCTCTTTTAATTTGTTTATAAATGCATTTATAAAATTCGAAAGATTATTCATCATTATTAATCCTATAATTTCTATCTAGACAAAAAATACCCTTGAACTCAAAAATGCCTTCAAGGATAATTTTATTACATAGTTTAGTTTCGGACATTTTGTTTTTCATACCGTACAATAATGAAAACCTCTGAAGGAATGGGTACCACTGATATGTTACATTCTGGTATGTAGTAGAGTATGGTACAGTTAGTACCATAACATGTACAGTACAGAAAAAAAGTTTGGACACACCTTCTCATTCAAAGAGGTTGAATTTGTATTATGGCAAGAAAAAAGCAGCTAAGTGAAGAAAACCGAGTGGCCATCATTACTTTAAGAAATGAAGGTCAGTCAGTCGGAAAAATTGGGAAAACTTTGAAAGTGTCCCCAAGTGCAGTCACAAAAACCATCACGCGTTACAAAGAAACCGGCTCACATGCGGAACGCCCCAGGAAAGGAAGACCGAGAGTCGCCTCTGCTGCGGAGGATAAGTTCATCCGAGTCACCAGCCTCAGAAATCGCAGGTTAACAGCGGCTCAGATCAGAGAGCAGGTCAATGCCACACAGAGTTCGGGCTTGTTTGGGCTAAAGAACACAATAAAGAAAACTCTTTGAATGAGAAGGTGTGTCCAAACTTTTGGTCTGTACTGTATGTAAGATACTTTTGACAGTATCCTGGTACAACACTGTATCACAGTATGTACTATGGAAGCGGGAATCTTAAAAACTGGCAGTAGAATTCGTTGACGGTCTGGCCCCTGGGGATGAATCCTCACTGCACAATGCTGCAAATGTCAAAAAACACGATGAGCATGCACTTTTCGGTCGTGGAGATTATGGGATCCTCCACTGTAAAGACTGTTGATCTGTCCGAGGGTTGTACCCGTACAATCAAGTTCCATCACAGGTCATGATCCTGGATCAGCAGCCAGGGGATGAATATGGCAACAACGCAGCTCATGTCCAAATCACTCAAATGTGAGGATCGCCTGGACTGTTCCGTGTGACACACCAAAAATGGCAGCGATTTTGTGGATTGTTCTCTGACAATAATCATGCACCAAATGGTTTCAACAATTTCTGGTGGTTGAGCGTCTTGAAGGTCTTCTCAAAAGAAGGTGAAACACAAAACACCTTGAACGACTCGTTGCAGCATCGCCGTAAACTTTCCCAATCACATCAAACACCTCTGTGGCAGATTTGTCCAGTTTCACTCTGGATTTCATGTTCGCAGACGTGGTAACTCACGTGGTCAGAAATGCACCAGTTGCACATGTGCACAGGATGGTGTCTTTTGGCACACTGACTTATGAAGGTCGATGCTCCCTGTGACTGTGCGTGCAGCTTTGTGCTGCCGTCTCTTGGTCTAACAAAACCACCGTAGCAGCAAATTCAAAAACTCCATGCATTTTCACAATTTTCACAAAAGAACAAATGTTTAAAGTACAGTATCACTTGCTACATTTATATTAATTACTTTATTTGTCCCTTAAGATCACACAAAGTTAGAGATCTTTTTATTTTCCCTTCTTATTGTTTCTCTCATTCTGTGGAGAAGAAAAAAAAATTGATATAGGATTTTCTGTAGCAGCACCAGGAGTAAGTAATGGCGAGCCGAGTCCACAGTAAATCAAAACCTGCTCTGCAGCTCAGCTCTAATTACACACTGCAGTTATTGGTGGCAGTTTGTCCTCAGGGCGATTCCACCATCTCCTCCACATGGAGCTCGAAATGAAAGGTCACACACTACTGCCTACACGCAGCTCACTAGCACATATCAGAAACGGCAGAGTGTATGCGCGAGCACCTGCCACTGTATGCCATCTCTGTTCAGTCATTTTTACTTTTCTTTGCTCTGACAGGGAGTTTTCTCTGTTTCTCTCTCGCTCTCTTTTCCTGCTGAATTCTATCCCTTATTTTCCCATAGTATCTCGTTTCACCCTTACTAGACATGAACACAAAGACTTATTGTACAGCACAACATGCATAACCAATCAACTTTTTGCATTCTTTTGCAAAATGTTATTAAAGACATGAGACGGTGTCAGTGTATAAACCATGCCATGACATAGATATGCCAAAATTGCTAACAAGAAAATGCAGAAAATCCAGAACAAAATCCTGAGTGTAAGTAGGTGGAGGTCACTCTCCATTCAAACAGGATAAAACATTTTGGTTGAAGTGATATTCAACTACTCCGGTTTCCTCGAAAAACATGTAGGTTAGGTTAATTGGTGTTCCCAAATTACCCATAGTCTGTGAGTGCGTGGATGTGTGTGTGTGTGTGTGCCCTGCAATGGATTGGCACCCTGTCCAGGATGTACCCTACCTCATGCTCTAAGTCATCCCACTCATCCTGGGATATTCTCCAGGCCCCCGTGACCCTGAACACAGGATTAAACGGTATAGATGATGAGTGACTGAGTGATATTAACCTGCAATTTGTACTGCTGTTCTTTTGGCTTCTCTAACTCCGACTGTAATCCTCACAGTGGCAGAGAAGTTCACTAAATGGTGTAATTTTGGTATAAAACATCCAACTTTTAGTTTTTTTCTATAATATAACTTTAATGTTATAGATGGAACGATCATTGATTAAACTCAAAGAATAGTTGATTTCCTGTTCATTTCAAGCAATCGATTATGAAAAATTCCTAAAACACGGCAAGTTGCGTGTTCTTTTTTTTTGCACACTGGGGAAACTGCTGTGTAGCGGAAACACGCATGCGGATAACGATGATAACTGCACACAACTGAACACAGCATGGTTACAGTATGAAGGGCTAACCAGTATTAGCTGTATGGCTAAGCAGTATAGTCACTAGCCATATAGCCGTATGGCTACCAGGAAAGAACACAGCTAAATGTGTACTACAGTACCTACACTGTAAATTTGAAAGATCTTTTGGGACTGCAAAAGGTTCATATGAGTCTCAGCTGAATTTTGGAATGCGTTTTTGCACGGAATAAGGGTTTTGGAATTTGGCCCCAGTTACTCGTATGCCGGCTGGCAAATTAAAAAAGAGCAGGAAAATGTGCGACAACCGAGACCTATTGTAATGCACCTCAATTTTTTTTTTTTTTTTTTTTTTTATTTTATTGACAAGCTTGGAAAAAAAAAAAAAACACATTGTACTGTATGGTTAAACCTACTATTTAACAAACCGTTGATCGATTGAATGACGTTCCCCGACTCCCATCACTATTTAACATACTGTACAGTACAGATTATAGCAGATTTGAATCTTGCTAGCTTGCAAAAATATAATGTGTAATAAACATTATTACTGATCATGTGAGATCATTTAAGATTTCTTATTAACATAAATTCATGGACAGACATTTCACTAAGTCCATACTTAGGGTTTCAGATTTTAGCACTAGCTCTCCATTTCCTTTTTGGCAAATCAGTCAGGCATTTAGTAGCTGCTTCACTGTCCATTAACTGTTTGGGAGCTTTCTGTTCCAAATTTTCATACTGTCTATACTTCATTAAAAACATCATCACTTCCACCACTATATCAAATAGTTGTAGCAGCGTTTTCCTGCCAATAGGAAGTGTGAGCGATTTTTCAACCAGTTTTAAATATATGTTAAGACCAAAATCACAACACAGAGGCATTTCCATCCTCTGGACTTCAGGAACTGCTCAGAAATTGTCACTGCTGCCTGTTTTCTTTTTATCGAGCACCGTAGCACCGTAGACTCTCCCTTCTCTCTCTCCCTTCTTTGGTACATTGGGAATGCTCTTTGTAGGACAGCCAGGAGGAACTATTGCTCACTGCGCTTTCTTCTTTCCCTTCACAGTCTTTCAGAGTCTTTCCGACTCGCATCCTGCCTTCCCTGATTATTGGTCCCCTGCTCCTCGCTTCTGCTCACTGAGATGGATCCAGCCGGAAAACCGAAGTGAATGTGGTGTGAAATCTGGGGTGCTGAAGGTGCCTAATTTTTCTCTTGAGCTGATGGCAACTCAATTAAAAGGAAACGTAACCGCTAATGAACTTTTAATGAGGGAACGGCAAAGACAAATCGCTGATCACAGAGAAGCCTGTCTGGGGCTTATACTGTGAATTTAATTATTTTGTCAAAAATGAAGATATCAAGTTCTGTCTTGTTGTTGTTGTTTTTTTCTTCATAATGCAATTCGTGCACATATTGTGTATTCATAATTAAAACAAATCGCTGAAATTGGCACGGGCTTCTTCATGTGCCAAGTAGTTACAGGCTTAAAGATATCTTATTTGTGCTATTGCAAACCTGCAGCATACTGTACAGTATAAAAGTTTTTTTTATATATATATATATACTGTAGTTATCTTTCCCTTAAATAAACACCTGATTGGAAAAAAAAAAAAGTAGTAATAGGGTAGAGATCAGTTTACCACTATCAGCTTGATGAATTTCCAATTATACAGTAGCACATCACAAATAGGGTTCTTCATCTAGTACCATAACATCACTCCTTACTCATCGTCTATACCACTTTATCCTGTATACTGGGTTGTGGGGGATCTGGAGCGTATCCCATGAGACTTAGGGCATGAGGCGGGGTACAACCTGGACAGGGTGCCAATCCATCACAGGGCACACACACATAATGTACACACACATACACACTACAGCCAATTTGGAAACGCCAATTAGCCTAATCTGCATGTCTTTGGACTGTGGGAGGAAACCAGAGTATCCGGAGGAAACCCACCAAGCACGGGGAGAACATGCACACAGAAGACCCGAGGCGGGAAACAACCCGGAACCTGGAGGTGCAAGACGACCTCGCTAACCACTAAGCCACTGTGCTGCCTTACGACAGCATATGATCCTACATAAAAAACAAATGACACAACATGCATTATAGCATTTTATACTGTAGTTACATTTAATCCATACTGTATGAAGCTAAATGTTAAATCCTTTACAAGACCTTTTTTTTTTATTATACCTGGTTAACACTTAAATCATTCTATAAACTCTTTGTTGCTACAAAGACCATATTTACTGAGATAAATATAAAAAAAACAAGTTCAAGAATAAATAATGATAATTCTGAGACAGAAAACTCAAAAAGAAAAAGAAAAAAACTATTTTAGGTACAATCTAAGTCTGGGTCATGCCCTGGAATTGAATTCCCATGTTCCCTTAAAGACTGCCAGCAAGTTAAGCTTTTTTTTTTTTTTTTTTTTCCCCCCACTCTGCGGCAGAATTAAAATCTGAAACACAATAGCACAGTAGATCTGCTGAGGATCTTTAAAGCTGACATCAACCTCTAATTTGAAGACATTTACTGCATAGTTACAATTGAGGATACAATCAAGGCTCTGTCATAAAGTCCTCCGGTGTAATTGATGTAAATCTTTGACTCCCTTCTTGTGTAGGACTTTAATCCCAGAATTCAGGGTAGACCCAATATTATTATCCTTTTAACCAAAGGATATAACCTTCATTATAGCAGGTTATACTGGAACAATTCAGTTAAAGTTAGGCTCTAATTTATAAGAGGATTACATTTTGAAATTGAGTTAGGTTTAAAAATGGTTTTCGATCAAAGGAGAAAAATCACATCTATTTACTGTACATGGCCTTTGTAATAAGATGCTGGACAGACTAACTTTTCTATGCGTCATATAAACAGATGTTGTTCCTTAGGACTAATAAAATATTAATTCTTATATATAGGGATGGGGAAAAAAAGTCAAGGACATTACCAAGGGAACCATGGAAAAGCAATCACTGTGCTTATAAGCTCCAGTATAATGTTCCTCATCAAAGTCACGACAAAGGTAATAAAGTAAATATTATCTTGGCTTGATTGATAAAGTAATATTACTACCTCAAAAAGCATCATTCATACTGAGAAGACTTTCCTAAATTATTTTGTATGGCTTGAAAAGAATAAAAATAAGGGGGGGGGGGGGGGGGGGGGAAGCTTATAAGCTTCCATGCTGGTTTTAGCACAGAAGGTCATATGACCGATAATGAATGACATTAAAATCTTCTCAGCTATGATGTCCAATTACATAGCTTCTACTAACCTAGTGTTTGAAGTCAGAATTATTAACTATTATTTGATGAATATAGCGAAAAAACACCCTCGTTAATCATGGCCAGCTAGCTGATGTTAGCAGAGAAACTCATAAACATTAATGAATGACATAAAATACTCCGAGAAATCGTGGTAAATTAGATTTGTGCTAGAAAGATACATCATGTTCACAGTCAGCGTTATCATAATTAAAAATTATTGCCAACAAATCCGCTCAGAAATCAGGCCAAGTTAGCCTTTGCTCTTGTTAGAGCACGTAAACATAACGCTAAGTTACTGAATATGACCAACTCAGGAATTCAGACATCATGCTGAGTGAGCTTATGCTAATCTGATAGATAGATAGATAGATAGATAGATAGATAGATAGATAGATAGATAGATAGATAGATAGATAGATAGAAAATTTAAGATTATTAACATTTAATGAATATGATTTCAAATTCTCACATAAATCATGGCAAGTAAGCTCATAATCACTGACTAGCTTGTCTTCGCAGAGAAACGCTTGAATATAGTAATGACTGACAAAAAAAATAAAAAATGCTCGGAATTAATGAGGTTAAAATTAAGTTTCCCAACCAAATAGATTATTAAAGTATAAAGAATATTGAATACATGGGGTGTACCCTATGTTCCCCAGGTCTAGGGTCCAATGTTGTCCCAGTCTAGAACAATACTCGTTTTTTTTTTTTTTTTTTTTCAGAACTATGAAATATCTCATAGGTCATTAGGTAATTAAGGAACACCACCACCACCAACAACAACAAGAACAACAACAGTCATTTGTTTGCATTTAAGACATGAAGGTCAGCTGTTCTGGAAACGTTTTGAACAGTATTGTGTCAAATACTTTTGCCAAACCCATCAAGCTCCATGATGAAACTGTCTCTCATGAAGACCTTCCCATGAAAGCAAGACCAAAACCTACGTCTGCTGCAGAGGAGAAGTTCATTTAGAGTCAGCAGCCTCAGAAATCACCAATTAACAAACAGCACCTCAGATTAGCGACGTTATGAAGGTTTTACAGAGCAGAAGTACTGTAGCAGACATGTCTCAATATCAGCTGTTCAAAGGAGATTATTACATATTTTGGACACCTTCTGATACGCTTGGTGCGGTATGGAGAGCCGCACCACGAGATGATTTAATGATAAGAGCCCTGACGCAGGGCTTTAGAGGGGGTCAATGAAATAGGAGTGGTGAGAGTGCTTATGATACGCACGGAAAGACCTTCCTGTTTGGAGATAGCATGGGATTATTAATTAGAAACTTAAAGGAAACTGAAAACACAAAATAAACAGAGCTCCGCCGTCTATGCGAGAATGGACAGGGATCTGGAAACTAAAAGAAAAATTTGTATCCTCTCGGGGCTTTATGCCCTTACACCTAGGATCTATGAGAGAGAGAGAGACAGAAAGAGAGAGAGAGGGGGGGGTGTTTTTTCGCACTTTTATAATTTAAGGTGAGAGCGACACGCTAAACTCTCTCTCTCTTTTCCGGCGCCTTAGTGAGGCAGAGGCTGCGGCTTTGCCTCTGTCTCTCGTATTTCTGCACACTTCTCTATCTATTTTTTTTCTTTCTTTTCTTTTCTCTTCTTTGTCTTTGACCCTGATAACTTTACCGGTGCTACCTAATGATCACATGACATGGTTTGCTCCGACACTTTGCCTCTAGTTTGCTCCAGCCGAACGGGACAGAATACACCGATATGGGCTCGGTGTACCAAAGGGGTTATTCCATATATTCGCTGTTGTTATTATTATTAACTTCACCTCCGGAAAAATCAACCCAGCTGGGGTATTTCTGAAGCTCCCTTAATGGCTTTTTGCCCTTTTTCGTGTAGTGCTGTTGGTGCTTCAAAGGGCCTTCGGAGGCACTGCAACTACTACCTGTGTTTCTGCGCTCTTCTTTATCGATAGCTTTCAGGGCCAGTTTGACCTGCCTGCTGTCTCCTCCCTTTCTTGTTTCTGCTGCCAACCTCGCGAGACTCGTGTCTGACCCGAGCTCCTTTGCAGGTCTTCGCTTCACCCTGGTTGCCGCTGGAGCTCCAATATAATATAAATGTTATATTGTAATGCACTGTTAAGATGTTCCTAAGCAATGTAGAGGGGAGAAAAAAGATGACAGATTAACAAATAAATTTACCACAAAAACATTAAGGGAATGAAAATCCTAGACTGAGAAAATATACAGAATCAACCAAAAAATAAAAAATGTACACACACTTTAAGAAAAGAAAAATGTACAGTCGTTGGCCAAAAGTTTTGAGAATGACACAAATATTAGTTTTCACAAAGTTGCTGCTAAACTGCTTTTAGATCTTTGTTCCAGTTGTTTCTGTGATGTACTGAAATATAATTACAAGCACTTCATAAGTTTCAAAGGCTTTTATCGACAATTACATGACATTTATGCAAAGAGTCAGTATTCGCCGTGTTGGCCCTTCTTTTTCAAGACCTCTGCAATTCGACTGGGCTGCTCTCAATCAACTTCTGGGCCAAATCCTGACTGATAGCAACCCATTCTTTCATAATCACTTCTTGGAGTTTGTCAGAATTAGTGGGTTTTTGTTTGTCCACCCGCCTCTTGAGGATTGACCACAAGTTCTCAATGGGATTAAGATCTGGGGAGTTTCCAGGCCAATTTCAACGTTTTGGTCCCCGAGCCACTTAGTTCTCACTTTTGCCTTATGGCACGGTGCTCCATCGTGCTGGAAAATGCATTGTTCTTCACCAAACTGTTGTTGGATTGTTGGAAGAAGTTGCTGTTGGAGGGTGTTTTGGTACCATTCTTTATTCATGGCTGTGTTTTTGGGCAAAATTGTGAGTGAGCCCACTCCCTTGGATGAGAAGCAACCCCACACATGAATGGTCTCAGGATGCTTTACTGTTGGCATGACACAGGACTGATGGTAGCGCTCACCTTTTCTTCTCCAGACAAGCCTTTTTCCAGATGCCCCAAACAATCGGGAAGAGGCTTCATCCGAGAATATGACAGATGCGCTCACACCTGCCTGCTGCCATTCCTGAGCAAGCTCTGCACTGGTGGCACTCCGATCCTGCAGCTGAATCCTCATTAGGAGACGATCCTGGCGCTTTGGACTTTCTTGGACGCCCTGAAGCCTTCTTAACAAGAATTGAACCTCTTTCCTTGAAGTTCTTGATGATCCTATAAATTGTTGATTTAGGTGCAATCTTAGTAGCCACAATATTCTTGCCTGTGAAGCCATTTTTATGCAACACAATGATGGCTGCACGCGTTTCTTTGCAGGTCACCATGGTTAACAATGAAAGACCAATGATTTCAAGCATCACCCCTCCTTTTAACATGTTAAGTCTGCCATTCTAACCCAATCAGCCTGACATAATGATCTCCAGCCTTGTGCTCGTCAACATTCTCACCTGAGTTAACAAGACGATTACTGAAATTATCTCAGCAAGTCCTTTAATGACAGCAATGAAATGCAGTGGAAAGTTTTTTTTTTCGGGATTAAGTTAATTTTCATGGCAAAGAAGGACTCTGCAATTCATCTGATCACTCTTCATAACATTCTGGAGTATATGCAAATTGCTATTATAAAAACTTAAGCAACAACTTTTCCAATTTCCAATATTTATGTAATTCTCAAAACTCTTGGCCACGACTGTATATATAATAAATAAAATAAAGTATATATAATAAATAAATAAATATTTTAGTATCAAAATGTATTGCTATATGTTATATATTTTCTTTTTATGATAATAATATTAATAATGTATTATTATTATTATTATTATTATTATTATTATTATTATTATTATTATATTTTCAATGGGGGACCAAAAAAAAAAAACGTTCCCAATAACCTATTTTCCCATTCATGACAACTGTACTTTAAGTAATCCATCAGGTAAAATTACATTAGTCCATAAAATTATGCATAATTAGGGGCATTGGCTATGTAGTGACAACTGAATTGCTGATATTTTTGTTTTAGCTTATCATTATACAACAAATGATGCCAGCAAACACTTGCAGAGGAAAAGAGGCGCAACTTACATCAGAGTCTCGGGAAAATACCATCATACTGAAGAGATGTTAGCCTGTGAATCCTTAAAATTATATAGCGTCATTTAAAGTTATGTAAATTATGAGTTATGTTCATATTTTTTTGGTCATAGTTTTTAACATTTTGGTCCTTTTTAAAATTCTCTCTAGAGACCTCCAAATCCACATAAAATGATAACCATTAGCCTTGTTGTATTTTGAAGGCTTGTTGCAAGGACCTGGATAACATCACATTTGTCTCGAACAAAATAAGGGGTGTTTAATGTGTGTTAACACAAAACTGTACTAGGGAACACAGGACCCTTGAAACACGGGGCTTGGGAAAATAGATATGCCTCATAATACATCCTCTTGAAAATGCTGTCAAATGATTAGCATTTGGGCATTTAGCTGGTTGTGGTGTAGAAACTCATGAAATATAATGAGAGTCAGCTTTTGCTAGCTACAGTACCTACCTGGTATGAATTCATGATCATTGGGCTTCTGCAGTCTGGGTTTGCAGACATTAATGCATATAAACATAAACATGAATAAATATGATACTGCGGTACCTCGGCATGCCACGTCTCACGAATTTTCATCTTAAGAATCGAAATTGTGCAAGAAATTTGCTTCGGCAAATGAAATGAATGATCAAGCCGAACACCAGCTCAGTTGTGCAGACATTCAAGGGCAGCCTTTGCGTCAGTGGAAAGCCAAGCGAAGCAAGTTTACATATATTTTTGTGACCTTTTTTTTTTTTTTTTTGCATTTTGTGCAAGATTTAGTGAAGACATAGCACCATGAGTCGCAAGAATGTTAGCAAGCACTGTAGCAAGAAGAAAACGGAGCCACTTCAGTTTAGTTTTTAAAGCAGCCGGTGCCAAGAGGAATCATAAATTAAGGTTATGTGAGGTTTGATGTCTATTTATTTCATATTTATCTAAATGTTTTTACATGCAAAAATATGATCATAGTGTTGGAAATTTGCAGTATTTTTTTTTTCAGGTGCATGGAATGGATTATCTGCATTTAGAATTTGGGAAAATGCATTACGTGTACAAAAATTCACCTTAAGAACTCGTCTCCGGAACGGACTAAATTTGTATCCCGCGGTAGCACTGTATATTTATGACATAAGCCCATAAGAAATCATACCCAGTGGTGACCTTGTGCTAACCTGTGATTGAAGTCAGAAAACATAGTGGGTTAGTGTTTGCGGGACTGTTAGCTGGTTTTGGTAGAGAAGTTCATAAACATTGGGTAATGACATAAAACCTTCTTAGAAATAGTGGTAAATTAGCTTATAGAATTATTAAAATGATGAATATAGCTTAACAGTATTATAAATGATGGACCACAAGACGATCACAAGAGAGACATTCAGGAATCTTATATTGATATGTGATATGTCTTAACATATATCTTAGAAACCATTGGCTAGTGTTGATGAATATGATTTTAAATCTGACAATTAGCTTACATAAACGATGGACATGACATTTATGAAAAAGCTAGATGGCTAACAAATCTCTGAAGATACATGTTTATGGCAGGGTATACAGTATGAATAGGCAGTTAATTCCTTCTTCCTGTTCAAAGGCTTTAGACTCTAACAGTGTGTTCAGGTAGAGCAGTATGATTTCAAATGGGAAAGCGAACACAATTTATATATATATATATATATATATATATATATATATATATATATATATATATATATATATATATATATATATATTTTTTTTTTTTTTTTTTTTTTTTTTTTTTACTCAGGGGTGTGGCGAACTTGCACAGACAATAATATTGATTTAGACTGTAATTAAACTTAGCGTCTGCCACACACCTAACACCCATGGCTTCTGCCTTAGTAAGATATGTCAGTTTTGCATCATGCCCCTGAGCTTTCAGGAAGTTTCATCATCTGAAGTGGTGAACACTCAAGCTGGGACTATTCATCTAGAAAACACGGTGAAAACATGACTTTATTTGAATCCCGCATCCTCTTTGAAAATCCTCTTTTTCGCAGTTGATGGCCTCTTACAGCGGGGTTTGTCTTCAATACTGGTTTCCCCTTCTTTAAATGTCTTCATCCATCTGTGCTCAATGGTGTCATCTCTGTTAACATTCTGTGGTGCAGTTGGAGACCATCAGCTGGGTTCATTGACAGTGCAAATCAATCACTTGTAATGGAGACTGTGTTGAGGTGTACACCTTTGTATATATTTATAAGAGTTGCCCTACCAAAATGTGCAATTTGAACCATTATGTTAGTTAATGAAAAAGGTTATGGCCACTTTTGTATTACTTTCAGTACAGCCTCAGCGTCTGAAAATGATAAATGTTGAATCAAGGAATTTAATATAAACATGCAATTTTATTTATAGCAATCTCACTGTTCTTTTTTTTTTTTCGCTCAGTACTGTTAAAGAATTTAACAGAAATTGGTGGCTCAGTGGTAGGTTTCACGTCGTCCATGCGTAAGGCCCAGGTTCGATTCCCAGCCACTGGATGCAGTGCTGGTCCCAAGTCTGGATAAAACAGGACGGTTGCTTCAGGATAGTCATCCAATGTAAAACCAGTGCTAAGTTGTGTGTGGATGGATCGCATGGTCAGCTGAAAGACTAACAGCAACTGTTGAAGAATTTAACAGTACTGTTAGATAAACAAACCGGTGCTTACATTGCCATAATAAATGTGCACCTACATCTCCAGTGCCAATTCGTCTGTTTCTAATTAGCACGCTTAATACACTCCTAATGTAATTTATCTAAAGCAGAAACAGGAAGAAATTCTCTGCTGGCATTTAAAAGGATGTGTTTGTAATTTCCGGCTGGCACAAAGGACAATCAAATGTTTCATTTATGTTCACCTAATGATGATTATACTGTATTATATTATCAAAACTGTCAAACTGCATTGTTATAATGATTTCGTTTTATTACGTGCTGAACATGTAGCTCATATTATGTTCATGAGTTTCCATGGTTACCTCCATTACAGTTAGATGGCTATTAAGACCTGTTTACTGTGCCTCTACTGCTTCATCAGATACAGAATAGCACTTACTCTATATTTACAGCATTTAGCAGACAATTATTTCCCTACATACACTGTAAAAATCAAACAAGATAAATGGTGAATTAATTAATATTGTACTGTTGACCTAACGTTTTACAGTGGTATTTGTTGAGACAACAGGTAACATTGTGTTCTTAAAAAAAACTTTGTAGACACCGACAGATCAAACAAAACAAAAAATCAAGTGTTATATCTGTATAAGTGTTATAACTTATTGACATGAAAACCAAAATCTGTTGTATTTGAATTAAATGATTTATATGTGGTTAATTTAAAACATCACACCAAACATGTAGTTATTCCTGAGAATGACACACTAAAAACTTTTAAATATGGAACAATGCATAGCTTTAACCCATCATTAGAATTCCCAAAACAGTCTTTTACACTCTCTGGTGTATATATATATATATATATATATATATATATATATATATATATATATATATATATATATATATATATATTAGCCTTATTCATATATTTTACTTTTCTGAACTAGATATTTTGTGAAATTTATCTACTTTGTCTGTACAAGACTCCACTTGTTTCTTTAACCAGAGCTCTTCTGTAAAGGACTGGATCAGACGGTTGACGGCTGCAGCAGTTTTGGGAGTGGTGTTTGGTCAGGTCTTTGCTCTCAACATTGAAATCCAAAAGAACGGGACGTTCACCTATGAAGCCAACCGAACGATTCCTATTGAACTTGGAGAGACACGCTCCCCTCAGATTCACATGTTCACATGACGCATTGGGAAAAACAGTTCATCTTTGCTAGTTTTTACAAATGGTTATGATATTGTAATATAAAAGGATCAGTAAGAGACTAATAAGCAGCTGGTGTTAGCCAGTTATTTTATTGACTTTAAAGCAATCTTGAGCAAGATAGAACCTGTATTCTCCTGTTTTATGCAGATCACTGTTTTAGTTTTGGAAGAATAAAGTTTTTTTTTTTTTTTTTTTTAAGTAGTGTTTGTGTGTTTTAATTGTTGGTGTCACAAACAAACGGAGACGGACCAGAAGACGAGCAGTTAGCCCTGTAGCGTGGATGGTAAACCCAAACGCGGAAGTAGCGCGAACAGGCAGGATAACCACGCTGTTTATTTTTAGAACTCTCCCGGCGCGAGAGCAAGAGTTTACACAAATAAACCCGCGTTCTAATAACACACACTCATTCGAAAGCGAAACCCAAGAAAGTGAGTACTCACGATTAGACGGACAGAGCGTCGGCGATAGCATGGGAAAACTCAGTGACTGAGCGATGTGTGGAGCCATCTTGTCTCCTTTTATGCTTCCTGAATAACGACCGTACTACTTCCAGGTCCTAGTGCCGGTCGAGTTAGGAGTGCGCATGACAGTTGGGGTATTGTTAGGCCAATTTATAGAAAAACAATCACTTGAACCAACTACATCAATAGGCTACAATAGTTGATGCTGGTCTATCAGCTCCTCCCAGAAAGGGGGGACCATACTGTAGCACCAAAGCAGACCATCCGGTCCACACACAAGCTTGGCACAGATTTTACACCAGATGCCCTTCCTGATGCAACCCTGCCATTTTATTCATGCTTGGGACCAGCAATGCATCCAGTGGTTAGGTTTTGGGCACTGGCTGGGAATCAAACCCGAGCCTTCTGGATGATAGGCAAGAAACCGACCACTGAGCCACAATGGCTCAGTTAATACAGTATAGATAATTGAGCCCAAAACCTACAGTAACCTGCTTGTCTTGACTTAAATATTTGAATTACAAGTTGAGTCTCCTTAAGATTTTGAACTGGGTACAAGTTGTGTCAACATCTAAACAGCAACGTGGAATATTTTGTTTGGCCAGCCGGTTTCTCTAAAAGCTGCGTAAACTTAAAGAAGCTGTGCAACTTGTTACTAAACATTTTTACATTGTTACAAATTCTGCGCTAAACTGGGCAAATCCGCCACAGTTTAGGGGCGATGTTGCAATGAGTCGTTCAAGGCGTTTTGAGTGGCAAGCACACGTCAAGAGTGAAAGAACATCACTGGAAGACAACAAGAGATCAGAGAGACCTTCAATGAGCTCAACCCTTAAAAAATGTCAAGACCATTCAGCAACATGTGCATGATGATCTTCAGAGGACTTCAGCACCCACCCTATTGACCAGATAAAAATAAAGCATTGTTCTTAGTCGTGGTCTTTCGACTGCTCCCTCCACAGTGGACTATCTGAGCCACATAATAATAATAATAATAATAATAATAATAATAATAATAATAATAATAAAGGATTAATAAGTAATAAAGTACTTTCTTGTAAATAGAGTTAATCTCGAAACTTTTTGATAACACCGCGCAAAAGAAATAAAAGCTCAAGGTGCATCCTCATGTGATGCTTGCCTGGTATAATATTTCATTTAGTGATTATAATTTGTAACACAATTTAAATGTATGCACAGAAAACATAACATTAAACATGTGCTATTTTTGTCCTTGAGAGAGAGACAGAGACAAAGAGAGAAAGAGAGAGCGAGAGAGAGAAAGCAAAGTCCTGCCCATTAACAAATGCCCGAGTGCATGCATGCTCTTTCTCTTTCTTGTCAGGAAGCTGCTGTCAATATGTTGTAAGTCTCCCGGAACTCCCGGGAGCAGTGGAATGTCTGTAATGTTTCCATAATTAACCAGTGTATATGAAAACTCTGTCATTATTTTGCCTAATTAAGGTGAAAGAAGCATCACATCTCGGAAAGCTGTTTTTAGTAATTTGCGCGTCTTTCCTCACGTTTGTCACAGTTTAACGTCTTTAATTGTTTCTTCGGTTTCACCCCAGTACAACTGTTTTTCAAGGCTTTCTTTGGCATGTAACGCCACAAGCTCCCGGTCACAGGTCTGCCCATCACATCTGGACATTATACGCCTCCAGGAGCGGAGCAAATTCGGCTAGACCTTCCTGTCAACCATCAGGCTCATTACATTAAAGAGAAGATAGGTAAACAAAGCGGAAAGTGTGCGTGCATGTGTGTGTAAAAGTGATCAGAAATGAAATTATAATGCCAGAGATGTTTCACACAAAAGATCTTAATGATAATATTGATCCAATTCAGTGTGTGTGTGTGTGTTTTCTTCTGATGCAAACATTATTCTGTGACATCCAGAATGCTTCACTGCGTTCAATCAATAGCATGTTAAGAGTGCATCTCTGATGAGATCACTTTCCAGTCCATACATCCAAACATTCACACCTCCTACATGATTTGTGTGATTTTGAATTAATTAAAAGCTATAATAGCATAGTCTAATTCATTTTATTTGCATGCACACCTATTTGTGTTTTTTTTTCTTCTTTTTTTTCTGCATATATCAACTTTTAGGATTTCTGGCTTTTATGGGGCGATTTGCCGTACTTCCTTTTGTATAATCCGATTTTGTAATAGCTTTCTGTTCACCTCTGATAATGTGGAAATGATAAGGCTGGAAGAAGAAGACCAATATGCATCTTTAGAATTTGTGAATTGCTGACTTCTTGTTCAGTCATTATGTGAGAAAAAATCATCCAGGTGATGTCATATAAAAGAAAAGAAAAGAAAAAAGGGTGTGTGGTACAATCATTTGACAATTCACAATCACTAAAGCTACTACCTTTACACTTTCCTTCTACAAGTCCTAGAATGTGCTTAACCTGAGATACATAAAACCACTGCACTTTTTTAAAAAAATGCTGCTCCTTGTATACATCGTCCCAGGGTGTACACTGACTCGTTACCTTCTGAGATATGCTCCAGGGCTGCTGCATCCCTTTATACAGGATGACTGATATAAACGATGAGTGAGTGGGTGCCCTTCATACATTACAGGCGACATAACCCATTCTGGGGAAATGGCTATCTTCTTTAATCTGCATACATGAGCTTGCAGATGGCTGTAACTGGTTATTGTCCTTTTGATTGACCGATGGGGGAGTATGCTGTTCCCTTCAATCAGAGATCATGGGCAGTTATCATCTCTTTCTTTTAGGTTTCCCAGCTATGGATAGATGCCCCTCTTCCAGAACTATACAACAGTGATCGCCAACTACACACAGGTACTGTAAACTGGCAAGAAGGAACATGGGCACCCAAAGCTCACTCATGCCCATGGGGACCTAAGGCCAGCCAAATCGGCAAATGTCAATGCTGGGCAAAAGATCATGCAGTGCACCACAGCCCACCATGCACAGGGTCCAGAAGGCAAAGAGCCCAAGGCAACCAATCTGGCTTCCAAATTCCCCAGATCTCAATCTGACCAAGCATTCATGGGATGCTTAGTACAAACAAGACTGATTCGCAGAGGCCCTACCCTACAACCCACAGCTGATAAATCCTTCTGCCAGACACCACAAGAAATTCCCAGAGGCCCTGTTGAGTCATGCCACAATATGGGTGGCCAAACCACCCTGGTGGCCCACGGGCAACCCAAAACCCGAAGGTGGTTTTACTGTGAACGGTTTTAATGTTGTGGCTGATTGGTGTATGTTATATCAGCCATAATCAGTCGGCACCTCAACAATCTTTTCCTTTTTTGTTTCTTTGACCAAAGCTAAAACTACTGTAGAGACTCTAAATAAAATGAACATCTCCTCATTGAAACTTTAGAATTCCCCCAGAGTGGTGCAGTGGTAAAGTGCTCACCCTATCTTCTTGGGTGATGCTGTAACCTCTCGCAGCCTAAAGAGAACTGATTGGCCGAGCTCTCTCAGTGGGCTGGGATGGTGACACTTAGCTCTCTCACATCAATCACGGCTCTACAGCCAATCATGGCCGTCTGTGGGCTCCTGAGCGCTGTTCTCCAAGTGTGCTAATGAGCAAACAGATAGAAAAGATGTTGTCGGTTGGTGTCAGGTGGTTCAGAGGAAACACCTGGAAACGTCTTCTGCCCCTTTCTGACTGGTACAGTAGTAGTAGCCTTCAGAAAGAAGGAGCCTGCTAGTCATGGCTGGAAACTGGATACGACATAATTAGAGAGAAATACGAAAAAAAAAAAAAAAAAACTTCAGAATGTTTAGAATGTCTATTTACTGTACAATATCAGCATTAGTAAGAACAGCTGAAACCATGTCAGAGCATGTGTTAGAGAAAATTATTCATAACCTACTGACCTTTTGACCAATCAGAATAAAGCTCTCAACAGCACTTCATGATCTTTTCGCTGACCTAAAATCGATTTGTGCATTTGAAACTTGACTGAGAAATTTCTCTCTAGCCTTAAAAAGGAAAAAGAAATTGGATGCCTGAGAAAAGAGAGAGAGAATGTGTGTGTGTGGGGGGGGGCAGATAGGCATGTCACACACTTTGAAGTGTCAGTATTACATGTCTAAATGATTGGCAGCTGCTGCTCACCCATGAAGGTCTGTGTGCATGTGTGTGTGTGAGTTGCTCAAGTCTGAGAGCCTGACACAGAAATCTGTTAGCAAAAGTTAAAACTGCTGGCGAGGCATGAGGGAGATTAGCTAATTAAATTAGTTTTGTTAATAAACATTGGATGTGTGGTAGGATTGGAAGCAGGACCTGATTATGGCTAGTAATTATTCACAGAATTAAAAATATATTATTCGCACCACCCTCTGTTTACTGTATGACTCAGCTTCTTGTTTCTCGTACTGTATATCTTTTGCTAGCTAACGAGCTGGATGCTAGCTGTCAGAATATCTGCTATGAGCCTGATTTAAAAAAAAAAAATAATAATAATAATAAACATATTTTTTCTAACAAATGAGAGAATGCTTTAACAGGTTATCATTTATGAGACAAAAATAATTTAGGAACTGAGAATGCAGTATAGATTTAGTAGCACCAACATGATTTCTGAATGATATGCTTAGCATTAGCATAAGTCTTAGCAATCTTTTCTCAATCAATTACATTTTAGATAATTGTCTATGCTGAACGGCCATACAAAGAGGACACTTTTAAATTCTATTTTGTCTTCATAACATTTCTGTCACAGTACCTATATAAAGATTTTTAAGGTTTTGTCTCTACATTGATCAGAACTCGCTCTTTCAATGATATCTTTACGTTTCATATATTTACGTTACATTTAAGGACCTGAAACCAGTCTCTGTCCATATGTCTTTCTGTCTGTATGTCTGTCCAGCCAGAACTTGTTGCAGCATCACAAAAAAATGTATGAGAAGCGATGTGAAGTTATTGAGCAGTTACGTGCCATACAGTATTATGTCACAGCATCTTAAACTATTTTGGACAAAGTAGCATTGTTTCCCTTGAGGTGGGCGTAGTTATAGTTTACAGTGTTTACACGGAGTATGCAGAAGACACAGAAACAACCTTAATACACCTACAAGCTGCATACTACCCCCTACACACCCACACACCCGTCCACCCACCCACACCCACACAAAAAAGGGCAAGTAGACTATGATGAAAGAAGTACAACTTAGAGTAAACAAGGCGTATGATACTCAACTTCACAAAATTTTATTTCTTCGTGTTAATAAGTTATGTAGAGCATTTTGCTGACATGCAGACATGTACATGTCCTTCAACCTGAAATAATAATATCACTGATTACATTGAAGCTGATCAGCTAACTTTTAAGCTTTAACCTTTTAACTATTTCTAAAAACTATTTACCCATTAAAAAATGGCACTAACGCTAGTTGTATAAATATATATATATATATATATAATTTATTTATTTATGCCCTCTGTATCTTTTACAGGATCCTATAATCTATTACAGGACATTGTGATACATTACTAGTAACCACTGCATTAATGCTTCTTGCCCGAAAAAATATAAATGCACAAAGTCTGGGCTACAATCCCATCCGGAATATCCAGATACAGGTTGTGTGATATTGCTAGGAATAAATCAGGCTCAAAAGCCCTTCTGTAAGAAGTTATATTGGAATATATGTTCTCTCTAGACTGTACAAAATATACAGTAATATTTAATGACAATAGAATTTTTCAGCAAGCATGGCTATGGGTTTAAATTTCAAACATGTGGCCCAGAAAGCATACATCTACCATAACAATTTAGGAGCTTGAAGAGAATTAAGCTGCTTAATTTAACTATAAAAGGAGTAAATAAAAAAAAAAAAATTATAGGTACTGTGCAGCCAAATGATGAGGAGAATAAACCATTCTGGTGGTAAGCACTACGTTCGATGTAGAATCCCGTGTTCCACACACCAAGTAGTGCCCTTGATCAGTAGTTAGAGAGAGATGGTACAGTAGGATTCACCCTTGTGTTTAAATTGAATTAGCTTTGTACTTAGCTTTGTTAGCTATGAACAAAACAACATGGTCAGGTCAGAGGCCATTTTGGACCAAATTCAAAGCAATTATTCTAATGTTGTTTAAGCTGACTCCAGATATGTTTTCTTGCTGAAAGTGCTTATGTGACCAGTTTGAAAGTGGGTTTTGTCAGGCAGCTGCCCTCCCCTCTTCAGTACTGCAGATCGTACAGACCTACTGTCACCCATGTACAGTATAAAGTATTCTACATCATTACAGGTATTCATTACCCCATGACCTTTTTTTTTTCTTACTACTTTTGCCATTCAGTATAAATAAGTAAAAAAAAAAAAAAAAAAAACGATACTCAGAGAAAGCATATCTTTTGGTGGAGATGAAGTGGATTGAGAGGCTTGAGGAATTTAAGGTCAATTAGTTGGCATGCATGAAGAAAATCTTGGCTGGATCTGGTGTACACACGGTGTTACAAATCTAAATTCTTTCTGTGTATGCATTTGTGCTTTATGCAAAGTCTATTACACAAGGCCCCTGGAGTTGATGGATGACTTGTTTACTTCCATTGACAAGCAGTGTTTTCTCTTTGCCTTTGGCTGTAATTAATCTACATAATCTAGAGAATTTAGACTTCAAGGTCATAAAATATCAGTGATTGCAGAGCTGCACACCACATCCTGCGCTTATCAGAACTTTACCTCAGTGCTCTGTTGTACTAATTGAGTCAATATCAAGTTTCGGTTATTAAAGAATGAGAACCGGCGCTGGGTATAAGGAGCATATGATTAACTCCAGAATTCAAATGCAATTTTTCATTTATTAATTCATTCACTCATTTTCAGTATGCGCTTGAACCTAAGTGAAGGTTGCTGTGGAGCAGGAGCCAAACCCAGGCTCTACACTGTGTCATAACTCTTGGGTGTTCCAAGAGTTATGACAATATACAGTAACAGCACTGGGATGTACCACTATACTATATGTACCACTCTGTGTCACGGATGTTCTAACAATCGTTAATTGTGTTAACTGTCGGTAGTCAGCATGGGTAAAAGTAGATCAGTATGATCCGCAGTCTTGGAAAAAGAGAAGAGTAGCTGCCTGCCAAAACATACATTCAAAACTTCTCATGGAAGCACTTTCAGCAAGAAAACACATCTGATAATGTCATGGCATCTTAAACAACACTTTGCCTCCTTAGCAATTGTACGGCGGCCGTGAAGTGCAAAACAAAATAACAAAACAGAAAACAAAATAACATTCAAAAACAAAATAACAAAACCCAAAACAAAATAAATTTTAAAAAAAAAACAAATAACAAAACCCAAAACAAAATAAATAAAAAAAAAAAAAAAATAACAAAACCCAAAACAAAATACCAAATGAGAAAACACAACGACGATTCAGTCAAAAACCGGAAAAGGTAGGTATAGGTCTCAAATTAAATTCTTAGCGCTGATTGGAAGAGACATCCGTCACTCAAAACATACAAGCAGTACTGTCAAGTGAAGTCAAACTTATTTTAATAGCATTTTAACACAACTTAGTTGACCAAAGTGATGTAAAATCCTAAAATACTGGAAGGAATCCTTAAATGAAAATGCATCTCAATGTCCGTGAGACTGCAGTACTTCCTGTATATTTTGAGTAAAAGATGTCTCGTCCAATCAGCGGTAAGAATCAACAAGCTGAAAAAAGGTAGGTGTGGCTTGCGAAAGACATTCTTACCATTGATTGGACGAGACATCTGCCACTCAAGATTAGCGGTAGGCTTTAATTCGCGACCCGACGTAAACATGTTGATTCTTACCGCTGATTGGACGAAACATCTGTCACTCAAAATATACAGGAAGTGCTGCAGTCTCACGGACATTTAGATGTATTTTGTTTTAAGGATTATTTTTTAGCATTTTAGGATTGTATAGCACCTTGGCCAACTAAGTTAATGCGAATTAAAGTTAAATGTGCTTTAAAAATAAATTTGACTTCACTTGACAGTTCTTCTTGTCTGTTTTGAGTGACAGATGTCTCTTCCAATCAGCAATAAGAATTTCATTTGCAAACTCAACCTACCTTATCCGGTTTGACTGAATTCTCGTTGTGTTTTCTCATTTGGTATTTTGTTTCTGGATATGTCGTTGTGTTTTCTGAGTTGTTGTATTGTTTTTGGTTTTGTTATAATGTTTTGTAATTCTTTATTTTGGTTTATGTTTTGTTATTTTGTTTTGTAATTTGTTATTTTGACTTTGGTTTTGTTATTTTGTTTTGCACATCTTGGCCACCGTACAGTTGTCTCATAGTCATTGTAGTCATTTTGAATTGCAAATCAACTGCCACATGTTTCTTTGTTCATGGCTAATGTGAACTACAAATGAACTCCCAAACCCTTCACTAAGCCCTGATCAAGGGCACTACTTGGTGTGTGGAACAAGGGATTGTACATCCTAGTACAGTAACTTTCCATTTAATTCCATTTGTGTTTCAATCTCGGAACCAAGATGTTTGCTAATATTCCGAAGTGGAAACATAAAGTAAATCTTGTTTTTACTCCACCAGTCACGGTTAGTACCACAAGTCGTGGAAGGGTGTGTGTTGGTGGACAAAAAAAGTGGTTAAATAAACAAACAAATCGTAATCTAATGATAATAAATGGTCATTTGTGGAACTGTTGTATACAGTAAACGCATTATCACACTCGGGGTCATGCTGTAGTCGGGATGTCATTTTGCTTAAATACAGTACAGTATATCCATCCCAGTGCACCCCACACATTTGCATACATAGTATGTAATATTGACATAGGACATAGTATGGGCAATTTCAGTATAGATAATCTTCCTCCTGGGATGTTCTTGGGAGTTTAGAGCAGTTTGAGCAGACTGTTCAGATGAGGAAGTGAGAAAGCTGGAGAGAAGAAAAAAACTGTGCATCGGTCCTATGTAATGATGTAACTTTAAGTAAACTCAAACTTTTATTATCTAATAAATTTTGGATGTCACTGACAATCACATATTGATTATAAAGATAATTATAAAGCTTAACAAGCATTATAATGAAACATAAATACATTTTAAAACCGGTACCTAAAATGCTCCTTAAAACCAGTGAGTAATAAACTACAGTAGCAGCTGAGTGCTCAGCGAATGGCCATCGGCAGTCCACTTTTATAGCCATTTCAATTAAAGATCAGTGTCAGAGGAAGTGACTCAGTGAACATTAATTTAAAGGTAATTACATAAGAATATGAGAGATGTTTCATTAAGCAGAAGCATATGAGCATGTTAAATATGAAACAGACAGCTCTTGCGTTGCGTTGCATCACTGCGGACCACTAGGGTTTGTTTAGAAAAGGAACTTTATAGATAATGATTAGGCGTGTCTGATGAATTTAATATAGACTTTAGGAGTCTAATTTAGTGTTTAAAGATTCCAGCTTCCATTTTCTTTAAATACAAACGATAAAATGTATATTCGGACGAGAAAAAAAAAGATGGAGATTAAATAAAAGAAGGAAAGAAAATCCCGTTCCATTTAATCACCAGATAACAAACGCAAGCTGATTTAATAGCTTTTTTATTTTATTTTTTTAAGAATTGTATGTTAAATCACATTGAGAGTCTATTTTGCCAATAGATTTGCAGTAAGGCTGAAAGTTAGGTCAGAAATGTCATGTGATTAATACAACCAATGTGCTGCTACTGTACTACTTTGGTCTAAGCTCGGTTCTGTTGTTTAAACCGTAGTATCTCTATGTATATATTACTAAAAACTGTAACATTCCCTACACTGTTGGACCTGAAATTCCAACAGCATTCAAATATGGCCCATTTCTTTAGGAGGAGCGTTTTTTTTTTTCTCTCTCTCTCTTTTTTTCTCCACTGAGCACACATTTATAATGCTGTTTTATTTTGTGTTCAGACCGAATATTAAAGTTTGTTATACTTCCTTTAGTCAGCATTTTTTTGCTTACTTTTCTGGGTGAGCTTAATAAAATACAAATTCACCACATCTGTCAAGAGTATAATATCATTTACATAATTATTTAATAAATAGCTTTAAAATATAACACCCATTATTCTTCTTTTTATACACTACCTTGCCAAAAAACTCTGTAGTATTTCATTCAGGCACCTTTACTTGTTATGTGAAGGTTCACGATGTGAACTCCAATGCTGCTGACCCTAGACCTGAGCAAGATCATAACACTGCCCCCAGAGGCTTGTACGGTGGACACTATGCATCACTTCATGCGCTTCCCGTCTTACCCTGATGCACTCATCACTCAGGAATTGGGTGTTCCAAGACTCATCAGGCCACATTACCTTTTCTATTGCTCCTTTTCTACAGCAAACTGAAGCCTCACTAGCAAGTTATTTTCTTATGCCCACACTGTTGGTTAGTGCCAATCTCGTGTCAAAGTCAAAGTCAGATTTATTTATAAAGCACATTTAACATGACACAGAAAACCAAAGTGCTGTCCAAACCTAAAATAACTGCAGAAATAGAGAGCAGATATAAAAACAGACAATAATAAGAAAGTAAAATGAGATGAGAATTAAAAAAAAAAAAACAATAAATAATAATAAGATGTCCAATATCATTGCAGAAAATAAACAAATAAAACAGTAAATATACCGCTTTATCATGTATACTGGATCGCGGGTGGACTGGAGCCTATCCCAGGAGACTTAGGGCACGAGGCTGGGTACACCCTGGATGGTGTTGCCAATCTATCACAGGGCACACACACACACACATACACTCATTCACACACTACAGACAATTTCCAAACGACAATTAGCCTAATCTGCATGTCCGTGCACTGGGGAAGGAAACCGGAGAACCTGGAAGAAACCCACCAAGCACGGGGAGAACATGCAAACTCTACATGCACACAGATCCGAGGCGGGAATCAAACCCACGAGGTGCAAGGCCACAGTGCTAACCGCTACGCCACTCTGCCGCCTCAGTGTAAAGAGTATGTCCTCACATTGTATTACATGCCAAAGAGTATAAAAAGGTCCTGAGGTGAGATTTAAAAAAAGAAAGAGTAGAGGGCTGTCGGATGTACACGGCTAATTCATTCCAGAGTTTAAAGGCTCCTGAAAATGCGCGAGTGCCCCGATGCCTCAAGCTAGATTTGGCAACTTTAAGTGTCACGACAGGACTTTGTTAAACACTGATTATTATAATGCTTAAAATGTTTCTGCTTTACTGAAAAATCAATTACTATAATAATAATAATAATAATAATAATAATAATAATAGACATATTGTTAATGGCATGAATGATTTTTCAAGCCTTTATAGACATCTGACATTACATTAAACTTCTAAGCCATGATGCATATTGCTGGCCTGAGAGTTACCTTGGATGTGTTTGATCTTTTTCGACAACAGAGCTTAACACTCAGCATGTCTAGCTTTTAAAAGTTGCTTAGGTCAAAGATGTTATTAAAGATGAATCTAAAGCGGCTTGTCCATTTTAGCTTTTGAACTAAGCAGCGGGGGGGGGGGGGGGTGTAGAAGTGAGGAAATGAGGAAATGAGCTGAAGAGAGGAGGAAGGAAATGAGAAGAAGGTAATGCTGATTGATGGTCTCCAGAGCCTCTTGTTCCAAGCACTAGCTTTTATTTTCTTTCCAATCATTCTTCTTTTACACAGGCAATACAGTACACACTGAGCCATTGACGGCGGTGTGCACACAGTGTTACTGTCACGTCCTCTTTAATCCTGACCTTGAATCTGTGCACCTATCAGTTACTGAGCTGCACTTTACCTTTTTTGTCATCAAATGTTGAAACAATCTTCATCTTCTTTTACACCGCTTATCCTGTGTACAGGGTCGCGGAGCCTCTCCCAGGAGACTGGGCGCCAACTCATCGCAGGGCACACGCACACGTACAGTACATACACACAGACTATGGGCAATTTGGGAGCACCAATTAGTCTAATCTGTATCCTTAAGTCTGTGGGAGAAAACTGGAGTACTTGAAGGAAACCCACCAAGCACGAGGAGAACATGCAACCTGTGCCACCCATGACGAAACAAAAAATTCCAAAAATTTCCAAAATACAAAAGCACTAAATCACAGTGGGCCATTACAGTTCCCCTCCATGCCAACAGAGGTCACTAGAATTCTAAATCAGTTTTAGAATACTGTTTTTTTTTTTCTTTCTGACTACAGATTTGGATTAAGTTTTAAACAAAATGTCACGAATGGATCCTCACACCTCTCTGGTTTACTCACTCACTCATTATACAGTTATGAAACCGCTTCATCCACGGAAGCTTAGGGCATGAGACAGGGTGCCAATCCATTGCACTCACACTCTCACACACTATGGGCAATTTGGGAACACCAATCTGAATAGCCTAATCTGCATGTCTTTGGACTGTGGGAGAAGTACCCAGAGTCAACACACACACACACACACACAGGCGGGAATCGAACCTGGCCCGGACCCTGGAGGTGCAAGGCGACAGTGCTAACCACTAACCACTAGACTAACCGTACAGACAGACATAATCAGACTGATAACATGACAGAAACCTGCTCTGTAGTGACATGTCAGTGTTAGTGTTCTCACAATACACTGTAGATACCACTATGTTATTTCAGGTCAGCTAGATTTACACATGGGTCAAGATCTTGTTAGGAGCAAGCCTACGGTTCAGTTTAAAAATAAAATAAAAGGACGAATTATTGCTTAATATTGCATCCGCCTTACTTTGATATATTTACGGATGTTTTTTGTTTTTTTTTAACTGTTAGAGAGGGAAAAACAGACACACACACACTCTTGATGCATCTAAAGTTCTCTCTTTTTGAGCCAGGTGTCACGTACGTCCTGGACATCAAAAGTACAATAGGTATTAACATGTACAGCAAGTCACAGAGACACCTGGAGACAGACGATAGGACGAGCATTCCCATTCTCTGGATGAACTGAAGTGTTTGAGCAGAAGTAAATATATACTGTAACCTCTCAGGGCTGCTTTCAGGGGACCAAACAGGTGAAAGTCTGATGGAGCGAGATCAGGACTATAAGGAGGATGCTTAACAGTGTGGGCAGAAGTGTGATGTGAGATCACGACGCCCTCGGATTGCCCTTTGTTGCCTTGGATTGTCGAACCTTTTTTTCTGATACTGTTCCAATACTTCTGGCCCTTAAGAATCCCAGAAAACTGTAAGCGTTGGTGAATTTTCCAGCTGATGGTTGACTTTTGAACTTTTTCTCGGTCGATTGAGGATGTTCCTGTTCCAGACTCTGCCGTTTACTCGCAGGCTCGTAACGATGATTCCGTGTCTCGTCACCGGTAATGATTCTCTTTAAGAAACTTTCACCTTCCTTAGAGTATCGCTCCAAATTGTATTTAATAGTACAGATATAAAAACGCTTCTGTTTACACTCTTCTGTGAGTGGTTTCTGTACCAGGTACACACTCAGACCACAAAAAAAAAAAAAAAAAGAAAACGAATCAATCACTGCACGCTGCTCTTCTTTAGTACAAGGGGGGCATCCATGTTTGCTCGCACCGCGGTTACAAATGAACAGGGATGGGGGAGACAGTGCAAATCGCCATGATGGGAAAGCGCAGATAAAAATGTATGGCCAACAGAAGTTTTAATATAACCGGAATGCGGATCATTTTTGACTCCTATTGGAAGTATTATGCACAGTACTAAGGCATTAGAAGGGGTTGTTTAATGTGCATACACAGAGGCATGGGAAAGTTTGCACAATATCTGAAAACCTGGAAGCATTGATTTTTTTTCTTCTGTTTAATTAAAACTAAATCAGGTTTTTACTGTAGTTGACTAGGCAGTGTTCACATTACAAGCCTCATTAGACAATACACCGCATGACTTTTTCGCTCAGATCAGGTCTGTTTATCTCGACAGTTCATGGTTCATAATGGGAAGTGACTCGTATCTGTCGTTAATGTGAACGCACCTTTCACCTGAAAATATATCATTTCTTTAGTATTATTCTTTTGTCACAAACAACAGTAAAAAAAAAAAAAAGTCTTAACAACTCTTGCATCCGCCTGAAGTGACAAATGAATGCACTATCAGCGGAAGGCTGTAGAAGGGTTTGCTCTGGAGGTTTGCAAACAGCTTGTCAGCCGTATGTGATCAGGTCAGGAAGGCCACATTGAAAAAATAAATAAATAAATAAAAATAATAATAATAATATAAAAAAAACATCTAGCTAACATTTGCAGTTTTTGAGCTGGAGTATGGGGGGGAGGGGGAGTTGGGGGGGGGGGGCGAGGGGGGGGGCGCATTGTTGTCCATTCTTTCAAACACTACTGTATGCAATTTTTTTATAAGCAAGGAATTAATGAAGTTGGTTAAATATAAATTAAATCACCGATTTCCCCATCCTTCCACTGAACACATTCACTGCTGGCGCTGTCGTCTATCGTCGTTCGCCAAGCCGCCGAAACTGAATGACGATGGTGTCAAATCAAGGCAGAAAATCTCATCAGTGTCACTTCAATTCAATTCAATAAAAGTAATGCATCTACTACATTTTTATTCATTTGTTTATTTATTTATTTATTTATTTATTTCGCCCGATCTGCTGAAACTTAAAAGCCGACGCTGTTTTCCTGCTGGTGTGGCCCGTCAGTAATATCAGCGTCATGGCCTTTTTTAATCCAGAACGGTGCTATCAGCGAACCTCGCCTGCACACTCTGTCTGTGTGTCATCCATAACAACGCTGCAGTGTCATCCATAACTGTGACAACGGTGAAAAAGCATACCGTGGTAAAAATAGTAATGTCAAACACTATGAAGGGTATACACCTCAATGCATTCCCCATCTGGCTGTACAGACTGTATTTAGCAATAACAAGGCGCGGTTTATTAGCAAGGAACAAAGAATTAGAGCATTACACTGATAATCAAAGTCCCTTTGACAGCTCTTTGACAAGACAAGAATCGGAACACAACGTATGAACACAACGTACAGTACGAGGGGGTGTTCAGGTCAAACCAGGACTTTTGATTGTGCAGAATAACCGAACACAGTTATAGGAGTAAAAACGTCCTTTATTTCTCTATATTATCCCGTGATACACTAATCTCAGAGTGTTCACTAGTGTTTGGACACGATCAAGGTAGAAAGTTTTCTCAGTACGCCAAAGCCATGATCGGACTGCCTGCTTTACGTCTGACACGCTGGCCTCCCAGGAACCCCTTTAATCGCCCAGACATGTAGAAATCTCTTAGATCGAGGTCAGGACTGTGCAAGGGATGTGGCAATAACTCCCAGCTGAGTTCCTGTGATGGGCAAGTAATGCTGGTGAATGACTGTGTGTACAGTTCCCACGGACAGATGCGTCTCTTATGCAAGTTGGAACCAATGCAGGCCCGCATCAGCAGGGATCGTCTTTCAGTCTTCTTTAAAATGTTGCACCATTCAAATGTTGTACTACAGCTACAGTAAGAGTCTCATCACCGTACTATGATTGAAGTCTTCCGTAAATGTCAATCAGTTTTACGCCCTCATTCAGTCCCAGTTTGACTTGAATACTCATACTCATACCTTTAACTGTGAACAACTTTGTTTTCAGATAAATAAGTGATACTGCAGAGGTTTCGAGATGAATTGATAAGCCATTACATTATAACCACCCGCCTAATATAGAGTAAGTCGCCCTTTTTCCACCAAAACGGTAACATACTGTGTGTTCTGACACATTTCTGCTGGAACTTCAGTATCATTAACCTTTTCAGCCATTAGAGTTACAGTAGCTCTTCTACTGGAGCAGACTACATGGAGCAGACCGCCAATGAGCTTGTCGCTGGTTCATTAGTTTTGCTTCCTTGGATTAGTTTGGTATGTCCTGACCACTGTAGACCAGGATCATCCCACAAGAGCTGCAGTTTTGGAGTTGCTCTGACCCAGTCGTCTAGCCATTACAATTGGACCAAAGTAGTTACTGTTACAATCAATATCTTGTTACAATGGCACCTGGACGTTGGTGGGATATACTGTACAGTATTAGGCAGCAAGTTGGCACGGTGGTGTAGTGGTTAGCACTGTCGCCTTGCACCTCCAGGGTCCGGCTTCGATTCCCGGCCAGGCTCGATTCTCGTGTGTATGTTCTCCCCGTGCTTGGTGGGTTTCCTCTGGGTACTCCGGTTTCCTCCCACAGTCCAAAGACATGCAGATTAGGCTGTGTGTGAGGGTGTGAGTGTGTGTGCCCTGCGATGGATTGGCACCCTGTCCCTCCTGGGATCTGCTCCAGGCCCCCCGTGACCCTGAATACAGGATAAAGTGGTATAGATGGTGAGTGAGGCAGCAAGTGAACCTTTTCTCCAAGAAGTTGAATCAGGAAAATGGCCTAATGTGAGGAATTGAGTGACTTTGACTAGAGCCCGATTGTGAAGGCTAGGCGATTGGATCAGAGCGACTCCAAAACTGGGACTCGTGTGGGATGTTCCTGATCTGCAGTGGTCAGGACATGTCAAAAGTGCAGTTGTTTTAGTGGCAAAAGGTAAGACCTACTCAATATTAGGCATGTAGTCATAATGCTACTGTATGGATGTTCTGTACATAGTTATAAATGAAGGGTGTCTTGAAAAGTCAAATGTTCTGTATAAACTGCGTTTGTGTGCTTTTTTGACACTGAAAGCACTTAATTAGTTATAGAAGATAAAAACACAATTAAGGAAAACTTAATGATTAAATCATATTTGATTGTTCAAAAGGGGTTATTTTTGCTTTAGGGCTCTTTTGCCTCGGAATTGATTTTGTTTTGGATGAAAATGAATTATTGATGAATTATTTAACATGCAACGTTTCCTCTTTTAAGATTAAAGTCAGACTGATTAGTTGGTGTTTCAGAGAGAAAGAGAGGTTCAGTGCATTTGCATTTGACTGTAAAAACGTAGTACCGACTACTTCATGTTAGTTTTATGACTCTCAATCCCAATTTATAATACTCCCAATCCCAAATGTTCCCAATTGCTAATCTCTGAGATATTAAGTTCTCGTCACATGTGAATGACTCTTTTTGTTGCATACATGAAATGCGCACAAGTAGCACTTCTTTCATTTATTTTTTAGTCTTTAGACAGTGTGCATTATCGCTAGAATGGCAAGCAATTTCAGACGGAAATGAATGATGAGTGTTTCACTTGAGTTTCTAGAGAAAGGGAACAATGTCTTTTACGTGGCTGTAATAAAGTGATTAATACAAAGTCATCTAGTTGTCTAGTCATATTAAAAAATTTAATCTACGAAACTTATTGGAGAGCAACAGAGGAGGAGATGATTGTCTGTTGCACTAATATACTTATTATCAGGTGTAAAAAAAAGAAAAAAAGAAAAAATAAGTTATGTTTCAAGTTTATGAACTTGGAAAGTTTAACAAGTTTCCAAGTTATGATTGGAAAAGCTGACAAATATAAATTTGTCTAAATCACATTGATCAAATGTACTGGGCATCAGATTTCAGTGTACACTTTAAGTGTAGCATGAATAAAAGATATCTATAAACAGTACAAAAAATAAGTGGCATAGGCGAAACTTTTTGGGTAAGGCATATGATTCCCTGCTGCGCTGCAAATTAAGCCACATTAACGCGATAAAAACCATCATGAACATTGCATAATGTTGTTCGGTTTTAGTGCAAGGGGTGGTAACGCCCTTTGGCTTTGGAAATGCAGTTCTTTTTTTTTTTTTTTTTTTTTGATTTTTCCCCGATTTTCTCCCTAATTTAGTCGTGTCCAATTCCTCCCCGTCACTAGGGGGCTCCCACATTAAGGCTACAACTACCACTCAGCCGGGAGGGCCGAAGACTATCACGTGTTTCCTCGGAACCACGTGACGCCAGCCGACCGCATCTTTTCGAACTGCTCGCTCGCGCACCGTTGGGGGCGGCGTAACACACTCGGAGGACAGCGCTATCCGCTCCCTCCGTTGCGCGAGCTCACAGACGCCCCTGACTGGCTGTAGAGCCGTGATTAATGTGGGAGCACTAAGTACCTCTCATCCCTCCCCTCTGAGAGAGCTCGGCCAATCAGCTCTCTCTAGACCTCCGGCTGCGAGAGGTTACAGCACCACCCGGGATTCGAACTAGCGATCTCCGGATGATAGGGCGAGCGCTTTAACCACTGCGCCACTCGGAGGCGGAAATGCAGTTCTAGTGGTAAAAATGCTGTTGTCTGATGTAAGTTGATTGAAGTTAATGTTGTATTCCTTTGCTTGATTTTACACTGCTCAGTCTGGCTACTTAGAGTTATTACACCCAGTGGTGAAAACTAGGAACTGCAACTAATAAGTATTAACAAAGGTCTATTGAGGGAGGAATCATACTACCCCGTAGTTATAGGAGGAGGAAGAGGAGGAGCAGACAGGACAGTTAATGCCAGGGTTTCAGGATTGTATTTTTTATTTATTTTTTTTTGTCAAATTGGGTTTGTTGAAAAAAAAATTATCAGAAAAATCTAATCATATAATCTAAGTGCATTAGATACACTGCAAGAATTGGAAATTGGAAAAGGAGGATTACTGAGTAGATAATGTCAGTAGGCCAGGAAAGTGACCTTGTTTGCAATACAAAGTTTCCTTTTATTAATAAGACAAGTATTGGAACAGTGCATGGGCATAATGTATGAGGGGTGTTCAAGGTAAACCAGGACTTTTGGTTGTTTAGAATCACAAAACACATGTACTGTATAAGAGTAAAAACTACCTTTATTTCTCTAAGTTAGAAAGAAGACTTTTTCAGGTCTTTTGAGGAACCTATAACAGACGTTAAGCATGACAGTCTCGACGTAATGTTGTTTGAGGCTATGATGTTATGATGTTATTTTTTTTATCGTGAATATCTAAATATTTTTCTTTCCATTTCAAACCTAGAAATGAAGGAGCACAACATATACTGATCATCACGATGCTTTCTGTAGAACTTTGGTGTTGACTTGAAAACCAGCCTACTTTAAATCTTTGACAAGATACAGTATAATGCTTGTCACTGTCGCTTCAGATAAGGCTCAGATGGCTCCTGCTGGTTGTTTTGCGCTAGATGACTGACATGTTTGTCAAAATCGAAATCTTTTTTTTTTTTTTCTTACGCCAGCAATCTTCTCAGTGGGGCTGTAATCAACAAACAGTTCTCCAAGTCAGCCGTTCAGACAAAACTCAATATATCAACTCCGCAGCCGTGTGTTTCTCAGCTGCTATCTAAACAACTATACAAAGTGTCCCACTAGAGAAGTTTAAATAAGTTAAAGTAAGTTGATGCTAAAGCTTTGCATGAGATGACAGAGGACGGGATCCTTTATCTAACTTTAAAATCTGCTCATTTTGGCACATAGTACAGTAGGCGACTAATTCATTCATCTTTCTATAAACTGATTTATGATGATGATCATATATATATTGAAACGTGCAACAAATCTCACACAAGAGTAAAATGAGTCTAGTTACTGGTCTAGCATAGTAAGTTGCCCATCCTTGGTTCTTTTGGGAGATCTGCATTTAGGGGCATCACATTTGTCTGGACTATTTGTAAATGTTTGGTTTTCGCCTAAAATTTATGAACCAACCATTAGTTTTGTAAGCTACAGTATGCTTTGTCACACTTGCTTTAAGCACTTGGCTTGAGACATGTATACCATGAATATATAAATGAGGTATACAGGTCCCAAGTTAACGCCTCGAGTAAACACAAAGTAAATAAGGGTAATTAAGGGCACATGCGCTACTACAGTATGTCATCAGCACAAGGCATTCACATGGTCTATGCACATTCTACAGGGAACCATAGGGTGTATGGCCAAATAAAGCATGAAAACGCTTAATGGAACAAAGGGAAGGAACATGCGAGCCACAGGAGGTATGGCCATATAAGGAGTGAGGAAAAACTCGATTAAATAAATAAAGATAGCATGCTAATATTTATACAGAACAAGGAAGAATACCAGAAAACACTAATATCTGTCTTCTTAGTGATTTTGCTACTTCTCTGTTCGGATATCGCAAATCGTTGTGATTGTGATTCAAAATTTGTGTAAAATTTTGCAAATAGCTCAGCTATTGGCACCCTACTAAAACAGATAGCTGTGCGTAGCCATTTCACAACACTCCTGCTTCTCGGTAAAGGGCACAGATTTTTCGCCAATGTATGCAGGAATGCTGGATAGATCACCGTTGTCCAGTGTTGTGCTCCTGAGGCACTGTAAGAGCTATAGCGTGACCTGGCAATGCCCCGTGCTAATGGTATGCGATCCTGCACCAGATTGAACATGGCCTTTGAATCCGACAGCTGCATAATGGATGATGGAGCTCATTCTATGTATCTCGAGATGGCTAATCCTTCCATTTCGACAGAAGATCTCTGAATCCATGTCCCTTCCTCGATATAATTGTCACTATCGATGAAAGAAGATATCCTGTAATGTCATTGGGGATTTTTATCACTTGTTATTCCTTTGCTGTGCAACACTTATAAGCATGGGATGATTCATGCCTCCTTACCCGCACTACCTGGAACAATCAAATCCATTTCTTCATTTAAAGCCTTTCACGCCAAGCCAGGCAAATCCTTGTGAGAATGTGTTAAAGGTTGTTCTATACTTGCTGCCTTTACTTCTTCTCATCCTTAGAATGATTTATGAGATTGATCAAACCGCACATAATATAGCACAAGCACAAGCTCCCCCGATAAATTCTACTAATCAGAAATGCCCCGTGACTTACACTTCATAATACTGAAGAATCAAAGAAACTCTCTGTAAGCAAAGGTTCTATGTGTTCAATAGATGAATAGGAAAAAAAATGTATTGCATTGAAAACATACTTGAAAGGTCAAAGGGGATGTTTTACACTTCGAGTTTATGGTCCCATAGTCCAGCACCAGGGTCAGAGACATTTGAGAGCTTGTTGTGAAAGGCGTGCTACACTGGGAGAACTTATAATGAGCTCTGTTTCCTTTGCTTCTCCTCAGGTCTTGAAGGTCGCAGTCTGTCCAAACCTTGTCATGTCCACAACTACTGTTTCTGAACTCATGGAAATGGATCGCTGCATACAAGAAGAGACAGAATTTTAAAGAGTAATTGATTTACTCGAGAACATGAATATAGTATTTACAATGAATAATAAGTGAAAACAAATAGAGATGTGAATGAGGCGAATTGATTTGCAGCTTGCATTAAAAACCTCATTTGTAAGCATGAACATGTTGGTTACAACTTTCATTCATTCATCCCTTTTTTTCCCTATAAATAACTGCCTGGTCATGGTCATGGTGGTTTAAACTTGGCTTCTAGTTGGTTTATACTTTGGGTAGAAAGAATTTTCATGAGGCATATGAATAACTACACAAGTACAAGATCGTCTCGGGTTACTTGGCTGTAACCCTGTTCCCTGATAAAGTGGGAACGAGATGCTGTGTGAAAACGCTATGGGAACATCTCTTTGTTCTCTGGTTGTGAAGCCTGTGCATGGCAAAACCGCCAAATACCTCGGCTTATAACCTCTGCCAGGCATGATGTCACCGAATAAGGTACACCTGCAGGTTATAAACAGGAGTGAACCGGAAACATCCTCAGATCAATTTTGTCTGAAGGACGTCCAGGCACGCCAGCAGTGCGGCATCGGAACGCAGCATCTCCTTCCCGCTTTAGCAGGGAACAGGGTTACAGCCAAGTAACCCGAGACGTTCCCTTTCAAAAGCTACACTCGATGCTGCGTGAAAACGCTATGGGAACGAGAATACCAACGCCGCCGCACTGCAAGTGTCTGGACCACCAGGTTGTGTAGCGTGTGCGCACAAATCCGAGGAGGTCTCAGACCTAGCTCTGGGATGTTGACTCAAGGATCCGCGAACCCGGAGTAGCATTGACATCCAGACTATAAAATCTAACAAACGTGTGTGGAGAGGACCAGCCTGACGCATCACACACCTGCTGCAGGGGGACGCCTCTTGCCAAGGCAGTCGATGAGGCAATCCCCCTGGTTGAATAAGCCCTGATTCCCAGAGGCGAAGTGTCACCACGCGCCTCATAGGCTAGGGCAATAGCATCTCTCACCCAGTGTGACAGAGTCTGTCTAGTGGCAGCCGCCTCCCGGTTGTGACCTCCATGGCAATTAAAGAGCTGCTCTGACTTACGCCACTGGCTAGTGCGGTGGACGTAAATCCGAAGAGCACGTACTGGACACAGTAAGTGAAGTCTTTCCTGCTCCGGAGCTGTGAAAGGTGGAGGACAGAAGGCTTCGAGAACAACTGGGTGCATGGTCGAGAATGGAACCTTGGGAAGATAGTTCGGGTGAGGATGCAGAATAGCTTTGACTAGCCCAGGGGCAAAGTCTAGGCAGGATGGGGAGACTGACAGAGCCTGCAGATCCCCAATCCTCTTTAAAGAAGTAATAGCCATAAGATAAACCATCTTAAGAGACAGAAGCCTGACAGGTGCTGACTCTAGTGGTTCGAAAGGAGTGTCAGCCAGGCCTTCGAGTACGATAGCTAAGTCCCATGAAGGGACAACTTTTCTTGCAGAAACTCCAGCACTGAAACAATCTGCCAGTGAACTGGGTCTACATGTCTTTTTCAAATACCAATTTTCTATCAATTTCTACCAACAGGTCTACCAATTTTCAAATACACTCCATTTGAGGGCATAAGTTCTTCTAGTGGAGGGAGCCTTGGCACTTAAAATGGTTTCAATTACGCTGGCTGAAAGCCCAGCATGTCTTAGTTGGTCCCCTTCAGGGGCCAAACGTGAAGGTTCCAGAGCTCGGGCCGTATTGTCCCCTGCGCCTGAGACAGAAGATCCCTCCTCACTGGAATCACCCAGGGTGAGCCGTCGAGGAGAGATATTAGATCCGAGAACCACACTCTGGTCGGCCAATGGGGCGCCCTGTTGACAGACCTTCGCCAGGACTCTTGGGAGCAGACCTATAGGTGGAAACGCATAAAGGCGTTATCTGGGCCACGTGTGGGCCATTGCGTCCAGACCCAGGGGAGCTGGAGGAGTCAGAGAGTAGTAAAGGGGGCATTGTGCTGCCTCTTGCGAGGCAAAGAGGTCCACCTCTGCTAAGTAAAATCTTTCCCAGATTTGACTGACTACTTCAGGGTGGAGTTTCCATTCCCCATGTTTTACAGCTTGTCTGGATAGCAAGTCTGCTCCTACATTCATATGCCCTGGAATGTAAATCGCCCTGAGGGACAGGAACTTGTCCTGTGCCCAAAGCAGAACCTGGTGCACTAGTTTGTTCAAGCGGCGTGAGCGCAGTCCACCCTGGCGATTTATGTACGAGACTACCGCAGTGCTGTTCACCCGCACTAGGACATGGTAGCCTCTCAACTGCTGGAGGAAGTGTTTCAGGGCCAGAAACAGAGCCATGAAGCTCCCGGCGCGTAACCCTTATTAGCCTCTGGGGGTTGGCCCTTGAATGAAACCCTCTGACTCTTAGCCACAGCTGAAACGCTCTCATGTGCAGAAGGCCCAAAGGTATCACCGTGGACGCAGCTGCCATGAGGCCTAAAGATTTCTGAAAGTGATGAACAGTGACCTTCTGGCCTAGCTTGATTTCCTTCAGGGTGTTGAGAATGGATTCGACATGAGCAGGAGACAGCTGTGCCCGCATTGTGACCGAATCCCATGTGACACCCAAATATGTTGTCCTCTGAACAGGAAGGAGAACGCTCTTCGTGGCGTTGAGTCTCAATCCTAAAGAATGAAGATGGGCTAGGACGACATCCCGATGTCGAAGCGCTAGCTCCTGAGACTGGGCCAGAATTAGCCAGTCGTCTATGTAATTCAAAATACGGATGCCCTGGAGTCGTAAAGGAGCCAGAGCCGCATCCATGCATTTTGTATATGTGCGGGGTGACAGAGCTAGGCCAAATGGAAGGACACGATACTGGTAAGCTTCGCCCCCGAAAGCGAACCTCAGGAACTTCCTGTGCTGTTGCAATATTTCTATATGGAAATATGTGTCCTTGAGATCGATCATCACAAACCAATCCTCTGGTTGGATTTGAGAAACAATCATTTTGACAGTCAACATTTTGAATCTGGATTTCCTGAGATCCAAGATCAGCCAGCAGATGTGCTCGGTCCGGTTTCACGGAAGTGGAGACCACACCGTTGAAACGCGGAGGACGATGTGCAAACTGAATCCTGTAGCCTGTGGCTACAGTCCTGTGTACCGAAGGAGGTTTCCATGCTGCCAGCTTCTCCGAAAGGGGCACGAGCTTTGACACTTCAGCTGGATGGGGGGTGTTAGGTGTTTGGGGTGTTGGGGGTTCAGGTATCCTGAAGTGTGGCAGGAGATGCCCGAACACCCAACTTTTCGTTGGAGACCGGCGCTCCCCGAAACACCAGTGGTGGCGGGGATTGAACACCGGCCTTCTGGGAGTGCCAGAGAGGAGGCCCTGTTTTGTGACGAAAATCCAGGCGCCCCTCCCTGGAGGGAGACATCCCCACGGCCCCGGGCGCACGAGCTTCAGGGCTTCCTCTTTGACTTCGAATAAGTCGAAGTCGATGGCACAAAAACACGCGATGAATACGGCTTGCTCCATGAAAGAGTTAATTCATCATGGAGGTCACCAAAGAAGGCCACCCGAACGCTTGGGGGAATCTCGCTTCTGCGGCTGGTCGATATGCAATCGCTCGACTGCACGCGTTATAACCTCTAATAATTCCTCATAAGCTCTGTCAGCACTGGAAGAGCGTTGTGAGGAGGCTACTTCCATAGAAGCGAGAGAGGAGGATTCTTCCGCTCCTTCACAAGAAGTGCCGGAGCGCGCTTGCAAAGCGGAAGCTAAAACTTCCTAATCCGGAGAGAGCGCGAGAGAAAGGGGAAATTCCGTCTCGAGCGCGTCTGCCAGATCAGCATTCACAGTCTCCCTGAAGCCCGAGGCAAGCGTGTTCTTCCCCCAAGCACTTGAGACAAAATTCATGAAGATCGCCCTCCGAAAGAGATCTATCGCACGGAGGCACGCATCTCTTAAGCAACTCCGCCATATCGGTGAGTTAATGCTGAGTTAATTACTTTTGTTATGGCTTGCACATGCACACGCAAACACAAAGCGGTCCTGAAGACAAAAAGATCTGAGGATGTTTCCGGTTCACTCCTATTTATAACCTGCAGGTGCACCTTATTCGGTGAGGTTATAAGCCGAGGCATTCGGCGGTTTTGACATGCACAGGCTTCACAACCGGAGAACAAAGAGATGTTCCCATAGCGTTTTCACGCAGCATCGAGTGTAGCTTTTGAAAGGGAACCTATTTTTATTATACCTATTACATGGAGTATTTCAAATTAGCTCAAAAATATGATATGAGTATTCGTTGCCACAAGTTATGCAGAGATCAAGTCCTCACCCCAACTTGATTGGTGCATAAGCAAGTGGTTGGCTGGAATCATGTGGCTCGTAGGATACACGTGATAATCTTCGGACTATCAAGGGATTTGGGCAAATACCAAAAAAAAAGGCAGGCAAAGAACGCTCTTGGTATCCAACATGCCCTCACCTTCCGGTAATGCAGGTTTTCATAAATGATTGTGTGCATCAATTTGGCATCAAGTTATCCCTTGATTTTCAAGGATCAGACATTGTACTCGTTGATGGTTAGCGGGAAAGACCGCAGTGAGCTCTGAGACACCTCAGCTGGGATCGTCATTCATGGATGTATGGCCTTTTTTGAAACGTTTTTGTCATTCAAGTGTTTTATAGCAGCAAAAAGTCTCATCATCTTACAGTGCTTGAAGTCTTCTGTAAATGTCAGCTGCTTTTACGCCTTTATTCATGAGAAATCTTGGAACACCATTTTGTTTCTTACGAATTTTGCGCAACCTAACACATTAGTGCCACCCTGCAGAATAGAAGAATAGACACGTGTCACTTTCCAGCATGACTAGCAGGATGCGCTCTTCTTCTCCTCATGGGACAAGTCCTGGCTTGGCCTGAACGTGAGCTAAAACTTTGCAAACAGCCCAGTTTCTCCAAATAAGCTCTTAACAACGTCGAACAACTTGTAATTAAAAATCCATGCTAAATTGCTGTAAAACTGCATGCGTTGACAGGCTTAATGCAGTTTAGAAGCTCAAGTTAATAAATTCCCATGCTGCATTGCAGAAACCAATTAATTGATACTGTGGTGTGACATTTGGTTTTAACATGGGAGTAATATGTGTTTATCTTCGAAATGGTTTAGAGACTTACAGCACAAATTGCATGTGGCTTAGGTGGGGGCTCAAGACCAAGCTCGAGGTCAACTTTATGAAGCTAGAGAACCAGTGAGAATTACCTAGAGAAAACATAAAAGATGTGGGGTTGTTTGCGTACCAGTACCAGACACTGATGCAAAGGCCAGCATCACACTACGATACGTTTGTTCAACTTACAATAGTCAGCGTATTCAACTGTATGGAGCAGAATTAAAGAAAATCCAGATCCAGAATTGGTGATTGAAACACACCCTTAAAATCCACTTTCCCAGAACCATCAGTAACAAGGCATTTCACAACACATCAATCAGTGTGTCAGGGAGGCTCAGATATACTCTGAGGCAGGCTGCACCCAAGATCAGCAACAAGTTGGCAGATATACAGTTGCAAAAGTCTTGAGACTTTTGATACTTCTTCAAGATAAAAAAAATAATACAAAATTGGAATAAATGTCCGCGACCCTGAATACAGGATAAAGCGGCATAGACAATGAGTGAGTAAGAGAGGGAACAAATGTTTTGCTGTGATTTGGCTGCAAAGTCCCTAAAGAAGAAGAAATGTAAAAAATCGTTGTTCATGTTAAAACCTCAGCAGCAACCTTATTTCCCCTCTCATCTGTTCTAACCACTCAGCATTCAGCATCACCAGTAATAAGAATCTGTACTAATCACCACCCTGATCATTTGCATGATTCATAGGTCACTGGGTGGCTAAACAAACAAAACACATACCTCTGGAACTGCTCAGGTACAGGGACTGGACATGTTGTTGTTAATCTTTCGGCTGCTTCCATCTACTGTATGGGACGCACACAGCTTGACACAGGTTTTATGCCAGATGCCCTTCCTGGCGCAACTCTCCCATTTTATCAGGCACTATATCCAGTGGCTAGGGCTTGAGCATTGGGTGGCCAGGCATTCCATGTGCCAGGCGATAAACATACCACTGAGCCACCAATGCCATAGGGACTAGCCTGAAAATGAGAGATAAAAACTTACCAAAAATGAGAGGCAAAATTCATTCAGGAGAATGAAGAATGATAAAAATACAAGAAAACAAGTCTGGCTCTATGGAAGCAAATATAAATGAGGGGTAGAAGACAGCTGGATGCAGATGGGCCTTTAGTGGGTGAGAGCAACCAAGAACAAGCAGCACTCCAAAAAATGGCAATCAACATAAGCTAATGCAAAGCTAAGCTATCTAATAATTATTTTCATGAGATTCTTATATTTCCTATTTTTAGCCATTTACTCAAGTCTTTTAAAATGTTATGTAATTCTTATTATTGCCATATAAAAGCTTGACATAAGAAGAAAACATTTAAAAAAAAAAGAGTTCATGCCAACAGTCGTTGCTGAAAGGGAAGTCTACAATGCTGTGGACCCCAACCTCCTTTAAGCACACACTTATACACCCACTCATACTTATGAGTGGGCAATTTGGAAATGCCCGTCAGCCAAAACATGTCGTTGGAAACCAGGGTGCTCAGAGGAAGCCCACAAAGCATGAGTAAAAATCCACACACACCGCCTGGAAGCAAGATTTACTGTAAGTGAGTGTGTTAATCATGCAAATTCACAAAATTGGGTGCAAAATAACATTTAGGTAAAAATGGCCACATTAAACTAATTGAAAGCTATATATACTGTATGTGTATATATATATATATATATATATATATATATATATACTGTACACACACAGGTGCATCTCTATAAATTATATAATTGAAAAGTTGATTTATTTCAGTAATTCAATTCAAAAAGAGAAACTCATATGTTATATAGCTTCATTACACACAGACTGATAAAGTTCAAGTGTTTATTTCTTTTAAAGTTTGATTATTATGGCTTACAGCTAATGAAAACCCAAAATTTAGTATCTCAATAGAATATTGTGGAAAAAGATCAATATTGGAGACTCATGTTGTCACACTTTAATCAGCTAATTAACTCAAAACACAAAACACGAGCAAATGTCTCCTGAGCCTTTAAATGGTCTCTCAGTCTGGTTCAGTAGGCTGGCTATTCACAGAGTGCTGTATCCAAACATGTTAATGGAAAGTTGAATGGAAGGGAAAAAATGTGGTATAAAAAGGTGCAGGGAACAGGGATAACCTCAGCCTAGGGAGGAATGTGAAATGAAGTCATTTGAGAATTTAAGGGGGAAAGTGTTGCATTTCTTGTGTCAAGCCACTCTTGAACCAGAGACAATGTCAGAAGTGTCTTACCTGGGCTAAGGACGAAAAGGACTGGACTGTTGCTCAGTGGGCCAAGGTCCTCCTTTCAGAAGAAAGTAAATTTAGCATTTCATTTGGAAATCAAGCTCCCAGAGTCTGAAGGAACAAAGAAGAGTCAAGTGGCTTGAGTGTAAAGTTTGCACAGTTAGTGGTGGTTTGGGAGGCCATGTCACCTGTTGGTCCACTGTGTTTTATCACATCCCATGTCAGCAAAACCATCCCCCAGGACATTTTAGAGCTGCTTCTGCTGACCAGCTTTATGGAGAAGCTGATGTAACTATCCAGCGGGACTTGGCACTTGCCCACAGTACCAAAATACTGATAACTGGTTTAAGGACAATGGTATCCCAGCGCTTGACTGGCCAGCAAAGTCAGCCGACCTAAAAACCCATAGAGAATCTCTTATGTAAAGAGGAAGATTTGAGACACCAGAACCAACAAGGCAGAAGAGCTGAAGGCCGCTATCGGAGTAACCTGAGCTTTCATAAGACATCGCCTCCATGCCACGCTGAATTGTTGCAGTAATTCATGCAAAGGGAGCCCCAACCAAATACTGGAGGATGTACATGTTCATATTTGTAGTAGTCCAGGATAGATAGATAGATAGATAGATAGATAGATAGATAGATAGATTAATAACTTTAGCCTCTTGATACTATGCTCACTATATTTCTACAAGTTCACCCTCTTAGTATAATTTAAAAAGAAAAAAAAGGAAAGCAGTAAAAGAAAAAAAAAAGTTTTTCCTGTCACGGCCAATGTTTCACCATCATCTAATTAACTGTCAGCTCACTCTGACCTGGAATTTCATTAACTCCCACCCAGCAGTGGTTTGATCTTCAGTTATGACCTAAAGGAGCTTGATGTTTCAAACTGGCACGATTTGTAATTCCATCACTCTTTAATGCTCATTTTTGACTTCAGAATTAAAATGGACGGATTGCAAGATTTAAACATGTTCCTAAATGAGCAGTTCCTACTTTAAGGCATCTGATCAAAGCTCAATTTGCTGATGAAATAGTGTGGAGTGGCATTAGTATGGAGATCATGTGGAAGTGTTTTAGAGTCTTTTATTAGAACATGTGTTACACGTCTGTCCTGTTGGAAGAGATCAATAGTTAGTAGCGTCAGGAGATAAATCAGTATCGTTTGGCAATGTCTTGTTCACACAGCATTAGTCCTGTGCATTTGATAATAAGCTGATGAAATAGATTAAATTAATTGTTTCTAATGGTGCAAGTGTGTTTTACTGGGCTTCTTCAGAGACTAAAATGTGCAGCACGGCATCCCACAAGGTTCTCTTTTAGGCCCCCTTTAATCCCATCTATCCATCTAGGAACCTCTTTAGTCCAGCCAAGAACAGTGAAGGCCAGTAGCCAGATTACCATTGTATTTATTTTACGACTTGGGTAGGATCAACATTCAACATTCACACACTTTTGCGTCTTTGGAGGAAACTGGAGTAACTGGATGAAACGCATCAAACACGGGGAGAACATTTAAAATGTTCAGTTCAATTCAATTTTATTTATATAGCGCTTTTAACAATGGTCATTGTCGCAAAACATTGTCTCAAAAAATGTAGAGAAAATTTATGGAAGTGTGTATGAGTAAGAAAAAATATGCTTGTTCCTGATGAGCCAAGTGTGTCGGTGACGGTGGCAAGGAAACACTCTCTGAGATGGCAATAGGAAGAAACCTTGAGAGGGACCAAACTCAACAGGGAACCCATCCTCATTTGGGTTCTTTGTATGCACACAGACAAACATGCAAATTGCATGCACACAGACCTCGAGATAGAAATCAACCACAGACCCTGGAGGTGCCAGGCCACGGTGTTAACCACTAAGGGACAATGCCACTCTCTTATAATTCTGGATTACCTGGATACAATTGAGAAACTTACAGTTCCAATTGCAGGACAGTTAAGGGAATGCCTCTTTATTTATAGTAATTATTCTCTAAGTTCTCATATAAATGTAATTATGTTAGTACATGATACATACCTCCAGTACCACCCAAATGAGGATGGGGAGATTTCCTTTGCCACCATTTCCTACAGCCTGCTCATTAGGGATAAACCTTTTTTATCAAAAAAAAAATTGATAGATATATAGTTCTTTAAATAACTGTATATGCGACCTCCTTCACTAACGTCCGGATACACATCCTCTAGTAAAAGCAGCAGAACAGATATATCCACCCTTCTCGAGATACACAGCACATGTGACATCTAATCAACAGCAGGACCACAGGAGACAGCCACTCCTTTACACTCCTCTGTGTGTGCATCAGTGTGTGTTCTCACGTTTTTAACAGAGGAACACAGTCCCTTGTCTCCTGTCATGATGACGATGAGTCACATTTTAGCACCTTGCTCGAAAATGTTATGTGGGACGTAATGAAAATCCTCCATCGCATCATCATTGTGGTACATTAACTGGAACAAAATTTAATGAGTTCGAATACGGATATGAGTAATAGATGTTTTTGCTTGTTTTGTTTTTTTTTGTCACAAATTTCCAGAAGCATTCGAATTTTACTCATTATCTGGAGTTATAAATGACAGCTCATGGGATATTTCATGAAATATCTCATCAACAATTCAAAACTACATAGAAACCAACCCAAAATCTAGGAAAAACACACTACTTGTCCTCATTTTTAAGACTTCTGCATGGGAGAAAACAGTAGTGTGCATGTATTTTTCATCTGCAGTACCCTTCCAACATTATAAGCTTAACCTGATCGTATAATACCAAGGTTATAATATAAAAAAAATGTTTTTGATATTTTACAATGATGTTTCTGTACGATCTAAAGACTTCCATTTATAGCGTTGTCACTCCATACAGCTCACGTGCACAGAGCTGCCGATCTCCACTGGGGTCTCCAGAAAGTCGTAGGGGCCTGGAGCCTATCCCAGGACACTCTCAGTACGAGGTGAGGTACACCCTGGATTAGGTGCTAGTCCATTGCAAAAAACACACACACACTACAAGCAATTTGCGAACATCAATTAACAAAATATTCATATCTTTGGACAGGTAGAGTACCCAGGGGAAAAAAAACAAGCCCAGGGAGAACATGCAAATTCCATGCACACAGACCCAAGGCGGGAATCAAATTCTAAACCCTGGAGGTGCAATGCTACAGTGCTAACTACTATCCTGTTTGGAAACATTTAATTAATTAGACATTTAATTAAGTAACAGAACTCCTTGCCATTGGTGTAGACCATTGCAGACATGTGATTACCAAGACATCAATCACATTAGCGGACAGCTAATGCGGACTGACATTACGCTGCTGTTTTTTTATTGATAATTTCTTTTGAGGTGTATGTCAGGGCAAAAAAGAAATAAAAAGATTACCAAATGATTATCTGAGGACCTACTGGTTTACCTGACGCTTTGTCACACAGATAAAAGAGTAACCCAAATGATACCCAGATGTGATGCGAATCTGCTGGGGTGAAATCGGATCTGAGTCGTCTGCTATCTGGGTAGCTTCTGTTCTCCTGATTATTTTCATGTGCAGTATATTATGGAAGACCGGCATATGGAAATGGATGGAGAAGGTAATAAGGCTATTAATTTGAGAAGTTTGGTTAGTTATCATGTAAGATTTTTTTTCTGTTTAACACTGAATATCGACCAAAAGTCTATATTACTCACCCTCGAGCGTACGGATGTTGACTATATGAGTGACGCACGAGCACTGATACCGAGCATGGGAGATGATTACCCACAATTCCGCAGGGCGAGAGCAAGTAGAACCATTGGCTCAGTTGTAATCACACGTGATGCTCGGCGTCAAGACACGTATATCAAAACTCGCTCGTTTTTCAAGTCTTTCAAAAGTTTGTACACATTTTTGCTTATCTTGTGGAACGCTCGCAAACTTGGTTACTCGCAATCCAAGGTTTCATTGTACTCACTATTAAAAATGGAATGTTTATTAAAATGAACATGAAGAGTTAAGTTAATAAAAAAAAATGTTTCTCAAATAATCTCAATCCATTTTAATACCTCTGATGTGTTGAAAATATCCAAATGGAATCCTACAGCTAACTACGAATAATCATCAGTGTTTGCAGCGCTCGGCCAAACAACATGTACCAACCACAAATATTAATATTTATTTGACTGTTATGGTAAAAAGAGCTCAAAATCACCAATGAAAAAGCAATACAAGGCTTTACAAAAAGTATTTACCCTGGCGGAGAGAAAAAACAAACTGAAGCACTTACGGATAAATACTGAAAGAGCTGGCATTTTAGTCGCCTGACCCTATTTATCTCAGTTCCTCGTGCTATTTGCTTTTTAACAAAGCTCTGTTTGCCCATTCCAATAAGTGCATTTTGTTATTTTATGTCATGCCTTTTTCTTTTTTTAAATTTTGCTTTTAACTTAAAGGGGATTTTCTGCCAAATGAGTCATTTCTCTCAGCAGGGTAAAGCAGATGAACTTTATCTGACTTCACTTAAGTGCGCTCACCTCTTTTTGACCTTGCTTCTGAAAGCCCCAGGATAAAAAAAAAAACAAAAAGGCATCATCAGATCCAGGTCATGGTGCTATGGAAGCACTTTTCTTCCCAATACGGTATCCCTGATAAACAGTCAGAGCTGTACTCCACTGTTTCCGGAAAGGCACGACACAAAACCAAGTGTAATTTTATTCAGTCTTGGAAGTTATACACAGTGCAATACCTTCTTTTTCAGGTTGTCACTACATACAAAAATACATAATACATTACCTTACAGTATTTATAAATAAATATTTTTTTCTATTGAGATAAGAATGGATGGAAGACATGCTGTAAACATAGAAGAAAAAGGAAGAAAGTATACATATAGAAACCATGGTTTACTTCAGTACATTCTACTGTATGTGCATGCAATCCATTCCTACAGATGTTTTGTGTTAATTTGTGGGCCAGAGTTAAAGTTTTTTTTTTTTTTTTACACATTATGTGTAGACATACACTATTCATGTTTTATCTAGTCTGATGATGTAATAAGGAAACATACTGCAGTGTCAACAACGTACAATGACCCTGTCCAGGGTGTACCCCGCCTCGTGCTCTAAGTATCCTGGGATAGGCTCCACGCCCACCGCGACCCTGAATACAGGATAAAGTGGTATAGACAATGAGTAAGTGAGTAAATGTTCAATGGTTTAGATATATTGTGCCCATCTGCAGTATGAAGGCCATTCAAGTCAAATTGGGACTTTTCATTGTGCAGAATAACAGAACACATTTATTAGACTAAAAACTACCTTTGTTTAACTATATCATCACCTGCTACACCTACCTAAACCTACAGAGGTTAACTAAGGCTTGGATACTATCCCATGGCCCAAACTTGTGGAAATGTCTTGGAGCGAGATCAGGACTGTGGGGGATGTGTCAATAACTCCCAACCGTATTTCTGTAACATGCAAGTGGTGTAGTGGCCAAACGTTTTGAGAATGACACAAAAATGTACATTTTCACAAAATCTGCCGAGATCTTTTTTGCCAGATATTACTATGGTATACTGAAGTGTCAACGGCTTTCATTGGCAATTTCATTAGGTTTATGCAAAGAGGGAATATTTGCAGTGTTGACCCTTCTTTTTCAAGACCTCTGCAATTCGCCCATGCCTTCGATCAACTTCTGGGTCACATCCTGACTGATGGCAGCCCATTCTTGAGCAATCAATGCTTGGAATTTGTCAGAATTTGTGAGTTTTTTGTTTGTCCAGCCACCTCTTCAGGACGTCCTCAATGGGATTAGGGTCTGGGGAGTTTCCTGGCCATGTCCTCATATCAGGATCGTACAAGGCTGTATAGACAATGTTGTCTGAGCTCTATCATCTGAGGTCTGCGTTGTTGGTAATAAATCCTCACTGCAAATTTATCATAACCCTGAACACAACACTAATAAAGTGGCAAATCAGGTCACAATAACACTGATTTAACAGTAGGGATGACCAGAGCATTACAGCTTTCAAATGAGCAACAGATTTATTTTTTTTATTTATTTTTTTTGCTTTAATGCATATTTAATTTGAGTTTTTTGTTGTTTTAAAAACATATTGAGTGTCTTTTAATCCGAAAAGCGTCATTGTTCCCCAGCCAAAAAGCTGTTTTAAAAATGAATGAGTAATCAGACATGGAACTTTTTATTTCTTTTTTTTTTTATGATTAAACATTGAAAATGAAAATAAAAATGAGTTCATAAGAAGTGAGTCAGCTCCAGTGTGATCCTTTTAAATAGGAGAGAGCTGATGTGGAAGTGAAACAGACTGTGAACATCTGTTAGCACAGATGAGTTCATGAATCAAGTCTCAAGCTAGAGTGAAAGGAAACATGATTTTGTTGCCAGATGTTTGGGAGTTAAAAAAAAAAAAAAAAGAGGAAATATTAATCGGATAAAGATGATTGCTAACGTTTACATGAGATACCAATCCATCAAGCACACATACTGTAGTATCACCTATACTGTACATATAACGTATTTTATTCGTTTCTTACATCATTTCTGTAAACAGTCAGAAGCCATAGAATCGTCACTATCCACCAAAAACAATCCAAAGTGCATATTCACATACAGTACAGTACATAAAGATAGGTTGCGTCATTTCTTCTCTCCATTCTTAACTAATTTTTAGTAGACATTCAAGTGTCACAGAGTGACAAAAAACACATTCCAGTTAACTACAACGTTATATATATATATTTATTTATATATATATTTTTTTTTTTTCCCCCGTCTTCTTTGACAAATTGATCCCACTGAGCGGGTTGTAACTAATTCACTTGACATTTTAGGATGTTTTAAATTCATCTGACGTGATTGATCCGGCTTAACAAGGAGACTCCTGGGAGACACATTTTTTGGGTAATCGTTCAATAATGGTGTGTGTAAGAAAGTGTGAAGGGAGTAAGGACCCAGGATCACATCGACCCCTATCTTACCAACATGGATAAGGTGTTTCTTTACACAGTCAGATGCTCGAAGCCGTATACAGATACAGATAAGATTGCTATGTGAAATGTGTCTAACTCATCGTGTATTGTGTGATACACGATGGCGTGTTCTAGGACGATCCAAGCATTCGTCTTTGTTGTAATTAACGCTTACTTTTATATTACAGTATAGGTTTGCCAGTTCTACATTATATTGCATTGATCTCTACATTGGTGCAACAGAATTCCCAGTGATCCATCTGTTGCTGCCGCTGTCAATCACAACATCCGGGGCCAATCGTAAATTTATGTATGTAGAAGAATGTGGAAGTGGGTGAATAGCATTTTGTAGTGTGTAATGCGCTTTTCCTGATTAAGAATAAGATTTACTCATTTGTCACATATACCTTCGAGCAATTGGCATTAAGGGCATGACTCGAGAGCTTGACAGTAGCAGCTTGGCGGTGCTGGGGCTTGAACCCCTAACCTTCCAGTAATCAGTAAGGTCGCCCTTGCACCTGATGGAGCAGTTTGTGATGCAGCAGTAACCAGAGAAAGGAAACAAAGTGTAATCCATCACTCTCCCTTTTTGTTCGCTGATGTATGATAATCAGAGTGGGAGCTGGAAGATGACCAAATAGGGAAAAATAAAAACAAATTTCAAACAGGGAATGCTTTGAATATTCATCCATTCATCCAGTGTATCCATTCATCCAGGGTACACCGTCTATGGGTGCCAACCAACTGCAGAGAGCACACATGCACAATGCACAACACTAATCAACCTATAATGCAGGTCTTTGGACTGTTTGATGAAAACCCACCAAGCACAGGGAGAACATGTAAAGTCCATACACACAGAGCAGAGACGAAATTCAAACTCCCAACCCAGTGTTGGCCAATAAGCCATCGTACAGGCTTTAAATATCCACAAAAAAAAAAATTTAACATAGTGAATTGTACTTTTTACCAAAATGAGATTCAGGTCATTGGCATTTGTACAACTTTTTTTTCATTTTTATCTTTTTGATTTCTAAAGTGTTATCTCTCTGGAATCTCTTGGATGGTGGACATCTTAATTCTCTTTCCAGACACCCAGACCATCAATCACATCAAAGGTGAAAAAAAAAAGAGACAGAGAGAGTGAGAGAGAGAGAGAGAGAGAGAGAGATAGAATGAAAGAAAGACATATACGCCAAGGGAAGATGACAATGATAAAGAGAGGCCAAGGTTATTGATCGCCCCTGCTGACAGGGATAAATGAAGAAGGATCTAGGGAGTAGAATGAGATTTTACAACTCCATACTGTCTGTCAGATAACCTGCTAGAGCAACTGTAATCATTCAACAGAGCTCCAGGTTCGATAAGGGACATTTCAGCACGACAGCTAAAATTGAGGATGTTCAAGTCAAACAGGGATTTCTGATTGCACAGAAGGCAGTTATGAGAGTAAAAGCCACCTTTATTTCTCTATATAATCCCCTGCTACACTAATGCACTTATCCCAGGGTTTCACAAGTGCATGGATACCATCAAGGTAGAACATTTTCTCAGTTTTCTCTAAACCACTGGCCTCCACGGAACTCCTTTAATGGCACAAACATGTGAAATGGCTTGGAATCAGGTCAGGCTTGGAATCTATGGGGGACATGGCAATAACACCCTGCTGAGTTCCTGTAATGTGCAAGTGGTGTTGGTGAAAGATTGTGTGGTTATAGTTCCCACAGACAGATGCGTCTCTTCTGCGCATTGGTAAAAACTTACCCGTCCGTTATCCAGGATCAGATGCTTTACTCCCTGAATGTAGTGACCTCAACTCGGATCATCACCCTCAGACGAATTTGCAATATTCCAATGTTTGACTATAGCTAAGAGTCTCATCACCGCACTGTACTTGAAGTCTTCTGTAAATGCCAACCACTATTTTGCTTTCATTCCCAAAAGAATGATCAGATGATCCTGGTTTGACTTGAACGCCCCTCATATCCGTGATACAAGGGAAAAGGAATTATGCAAGGATTAAATTACTTAGGACAGGTCTATGATGTGCCCTTACAACACAGGCTTGAATATCTTCTTATAACCGCAAGTCTTTAATTCCTTACAAGTTTTAATTCATGCATGAACATGTCATACTTTTCATCCATTTATAGTTACCTTAAATGTTGTGGAAAATCCTCAAGACAATTTCCTGCTATCACTTTATAGCAGCTGCAAACAGCTTATCTCTCTCTCTCTCTCTCTCTCTCTGACACTCTCTGTAAAAGTTAATAAGACAAAAAAAAAATGCAGCTTGTTACCACAAAACTGCAAATCCTTGCAAATTCCTGAAGACTCCTGTCTCATAGCGAAACAACTCTGACGGCATCGGACACAGTCTGTCCATAAAAGTTTTCAGAAATACCTCCTGAAAGGAAGCCTCTCCGTATCAGCTTATTATACTGTTGATGCTGCAAACACAATCCGGTTAACTTCCCAGATCTGATTAGTCAGACAATGCGCATTGTTCTTGGTTCAACAGCACGATTCGGACGGTGGCTCATGGCCTTTAAGAGAGAGAGAGAGAGAGAGAGAGAGAGAGAGAGAGAGAGAGAGGTTTTAAACTCACTTTACTATAACAAATGATATAATTTTTATACAAATATACATATTGTGTGTACATAGACATATATGCACACATTCACACACATTCTATATACACACATACGCATACTTACATACATACACACACTCATACATACACCCATACACAATATATTGGCATATTAACTCTGTGACCCTCCACCCCACCAACAACTATACATATACACATACCTGTACATATACACTTGCACACACACACACACACACACACACACACACATTCGCTCACACACACATTCTACCATTATAAAAAAAAAAAATTCTCAGTGTTTAGTTTTGGTCCATTGAGTTTAGAGTTCGTGTTTCTTTAGTTCCTGTCCATATCTTCTCTTCGTCCCGAATGACGGTGGGCTTTCGGTTCGTTTTTTGTTCTGCTTTTGCCTTTTTCAATGAAGTTCTCACTAAATGTCTTTTTCTTAAGCCTGACATCGGTATTTGGTTTAAACTTCCTAAAAGCTCGTTTGCTTGCTCTTGAATGTCTGGCGTGTCTGTGTCTGCTGTGCTGCACCCTTCTCCTTCACTGTCCTGTGCTGCTGTACTCAGGGTTTGGCTGCGGTTTTGACGCGTAGTGATGAGTCCTGTCGGGGACGTGTCCTCTCTTTTCCTCCTCGGTTTTGGTGTCGGTGGTGGTGTGCTGGTTTCTGTGCATATGTCTTGGGGGTGGGGTTACCGTCAGAGCTACTGTACAGGTGTTATGCGCTAAAATGCCACCCTGCCACAGATTGCCCCCCCTCCCCCATATATAATCTCTGTCAAATACTATATTAAAAGACAAATTTATAGGTTAATGATTTAGAAATGACAAATTAGACCAAACGAATTTGATTATATAGTTGTATAGGGGAAAAATGTATTATTGTAATTAATTTAAATGTCATTATAATTTTTTCATATACACCATGTATTCATTACATTGCTTATTTTATAATAAAAATTATTCCGTGTGATTTTTCATCATATCAAATATTTATTTAGTGCAAACATTTTTGTATTACATGACAAATCCCTGTAAAATAAATGTGCCACAAAATAAACATTATATGAGAATTTGTATTAATGGTCTCGACATCTGTCACGTGCCTAGGGTTAATGATAATAGTAATATCATATTTGATCATAATAAACCTATGGATTTATGCTCTAATATAATCTTTGATAGAGATTATGTAGGGGGGCAATCCGCGTGAGCTCCCCGGCTGGCTGTCCTCGCGCCGCTGCCGCTGCATCCTGGCCGTGTCACCGCGTGAGCTCCCTGCGGACAGCTCAGCCTCTTGCGTCCCACGTCCCCGCGTTCAAAGCACCTCAGCGGCTCTGTGTTGGTGAAGACGGTGTAGCCGCTGTCCCCCTCTTTACATTTAAAATTAACGTTCAGTGTCTGATCTTGATTATAGAAAAATCATAAACACGTGCCGGCAGAAAGACAGGATGTGCCGCATGTTGGAGCTCTTACACCCGAGCAGGATAGCTCTCATGGGGCCGACGAACTTCCCGAAACGGGCCAGCTCCTTCAATATAGCCTCGTCCTTTGTGAACGGAGGCACGTTAGAAATGACCACCCAGACAGAGGGGTGACTTTAACCACGGCTCCTCTCCCACATATTCCGCTCACAAAACGTGCTCAATCGGCTCGCCGTCTTCCGGGACGCACCTGACGCCATGGCAGAGAGACAAAGTCTCCACACCGGCCTCAGAGGCCATGGTGCCCCGCCCGCTCGCTCTCTCTCTCTCACTTTAAACTTTATATTTTTTATTTAAACTAAAACATTTACTGATGAAGAAAAACAGAGAGAGAGAGAGAGAGAGAGCGATGTTAATCAATGTTCATTATTTCCAAAATATCATGGTATTTTCATTATTGTATTGGCCCCCTATTGTGACCTTATACTGTATACCAACAGACCGTCCCCTGGCTCAATGCTCCACCCAACTCTGCTTACTAGAGCCGCATCTGATTCTAACTAACTAACTTCATCCGATTCTGTTCTCTGTGTACCATCATGAAGTGCTACGGTAAAACTGGCTAGGATAGCATTTAGTGGCTAACTACTAGTGTCTAAATCATTAGCTCTTATGAGTGGCTAGGTTAGCCATTAGCAGTTAATTGCCAAAATGTTTCAGCTTTTGCCGTCGAAGGGTTGCCACAGCGGACCATCCAATCCGCACAACAACTTGGGACAGTCAGTTGCCCTTCTCGACCCAGCTCTCCTGTTTTATCTTGGGACCGGCACTGTATCCAATTACATTTAGATTTTCCATTTGAGAATTTGGCAGACGCCCTTATCCAACGCAACTTACATTTTATCTTTTTTTTTTTTTTTTCATCTCAGCATTTTAGGGTTGCAGCTACATGGTGGTGTTGGGTTTTGAACCCAGTCTAATCCGTAGTCCAATGGCTTAACCACTGAGCCACCTCTGGCTGCATCCAGTTGCTGGGGTTTGGGCATTGGCAGACAGACGGGCCTTCTGCATAGCGGACGGGAAACCTATCACTGAGCCTGCAGTGCCCAGGTAATCGCTAAAAGCTAATCACTAAAAGCATCAGAAATGAGGTGGGAAAAGCCTTAAAATAGGTGGGAAATATGGACAGTTCCAGTCCCTGCTTTCTGATTGGTTGAGAAAAAGCACTTCCTCACAAGGCCGTTCAGGAGCACTTCGTGTAAAGCTACAGCGCCTGCAACAGCATGTTTGGAAAAAAGATCAATAAAAAGAAACAAAATCAAGCAGGCACTGTGCTGAAACATACTGAAACATAACATATTTTGGACACCTTGAAAAACTTGCAAATTTGTTTCAAAAAAAGCAAATATGTTTAAAAATGAGTATAATTTGTGACCTTTAAACCGTTAAAATGCACAATGTGTCGATCATTAATGAACTCGACGTTGCACTCTAAATCACTGGTGAATAGCTGTAGTGTAAATGGAATGACTCACTCCAGACTGTGCAGTTATACAAAAATAATCCACTTCAGGGCCGTAAGAGCCCTCTGCTTCACGCTGTGTCATATCACACCACCCCACATAACCACGTAGACGCACGGATCTGTCATGTGTTATTACTTACCTAATCAACACCTAGAAATGGATTTTTTTTTTTTTAATGACATTCCTTTTAATAAGTTGGCAAATTTTCATGTATATTTGACAATGATTAAATTATGATAAAAAAGTCATTTTGTTTTTTTTTGGGGGGGAGGTGAATTTTTCCCAGATTTTCTCCCTAATTTAGTTTCCCACTTGTCACTAGAGGCCTCCCACATTAAGGCCGCTAGGGCTGAAGACGATCACGCGTTTCACCACCAAACCATGTGACGCCAGAGGATTGTATCTTTTTCGAAATGCTCTGTTGGGGGCGGCGTATCACTCGGCGGACAGCGCTATCCACTCCTCTCATCCCTCCCAGCTGAGAGAGCTCGGCCAATCCGCTCTCTCTCTCTCGGCCCCCGGCTGTGAGAGGCTACAGCATCACCCGGGAATCGAACTTGCCATCTTAGGATGATAGGGGGGCGAGCACTTTAACACTGCACTACTCTAAGGTTAGAGTCTATGTTTCTAATACAAATTTATTGAAACAAATTGTCCATGTACTTTATTACATAGGAAAATGAAAGCAAATCATGAGATCTTAATGTAGGCATCGGCCACTTCTTCTTGCATCATTCACTGAGCGCGTTGTCTCCGGACGTGGTGTTGCATTCCTCCTTTCACTGTATCTGTGCAGAAGAACAATGGAATTCCACACTTCATAAAAGGGTTCGATCTTAGCTCGCTCCCGAACATGGTGGTTGGATGGTGGATCTTTGTTTACATTGCATGTGCTGCCTCTCAACCTCTGTGCTATCAAAATATGAAATTTTATTTACTTTCATCTATTAAGAGACTGTTTTCATCTTGACTGCAGTGATACAAGTTCTATAGGCATGAAGCGCTGCCCAGTTCATTTTCACCCAAACTGGATTTATGTATGGGGCATGACTCCACAAGGCCTCTGGGGGGGCGCTGTGGTGTCTAACACAGGAACCTGGCAGCGTATTCTTTAGGTAGTGTGGGTTGCAGGGTGGGGCGTTTGTTGAGGGACTTTGTTTTGTCTGACGCATGCCACTGTTGCTCGATCCGATTGGGGGTTTGGGGGCCGGGTCGAGGTCCTGTGTGCGCTGGGTTCTGGTGCCTTTCTGTCCTGGCCAGTATTGACCTCTTTTCATCACTTTGTGGATTTTCTGACCAGACAAGCTTGACCTTTTTGGACTTTTTGGAGGTGACCATGATCCTGTCATGTCACCAGATTCATGGGATGGTGTACAGTTATGGCTGATCAGTGTGGATAGTATTTTATTATTATCATTATTTTTGTTACATTTTGAATTGCGCATAAGTTGTCACCTTTTCATTGGAATAAGAGGAAGCTATCGTAGACCAGCTAAGGCTTTGATGTTTAAAAAGAAAAGAAAAGAAAAGAAAAGAAGCGATGGTTCTGAATGTAATGTATATAGGGACAAAAATTATCTACAGTACACCAGGTTGGACGGGAAACTTGGTATATTAGTGAAGGGCATGGAAAATATTATGAAAAATATAAATCACTTGTGTACACTTGTTTGTGTACTGTACTATACCTTCTCCTTATGATTATCTTTTGGGGCAAATCTCTGCCATGTTCCCTGCTGTTACTGATGTTACACATTCACCATACTATTACATTCCAGTTGTATTTTCTGGTATTTGAAGTTATCAGCCTAGCATTTCTGTAGATTAATATTTGTTCCATGCCTCGTGTGTATCTCCTACAACTCTCTAGAAGTCAATGATGAATTAGTTCGCCTAACATCTTAACACTTGGATTGTATTCTGCCTCATTTGTGAATCACTTTGGTTTAAAATATCTGGAGATATAAATGTACTGTAAATGTATAATGTATATGGTGTTTTTTGTTTTTGTTTTTTTTGTATATTGGAAAAACTATATATGATTGATTCTTTTAAACACGCAGTAAACATGTCCGAGATGATGTATTTTATGGCTGATTAATCTTTTTTCTTCTTCTTCTTCTTCTTCTTCCTATGACGTGCATGTTTTACTTTGATATATGAGATCTGTGGATCTCATGTTAACAGTGAAGTTTGCAATGAACAGCTCTAGGCGGCGTGCCAGATCTGTTCATTATTCCAAGACATGCTCGTTAATAACTGCAGAAAATAACTGGCTTTACAACTGCCATTCTTTAAGGTGATTGAGTTTCTGCCACGCTTTTGTCTTTTATTTGACAAGCGAGCAAACTCATTTTCGTGTCGATGCCGAGCATAAGATGGCAAATTGTTCGGTTTCACTGCTTGGGTTTGTTTATTCATCTTGATTGTGTGACAATTTGAATGAGATCGTTAAGGATGACACTACAGGTAGGTGATGTAAATACAGAATCGATATTAATGTATTTAATAACAACTAATATATCATTAGTTCTTGTTTACAAAAAACAAATAGAACCTATCTTTGGAATATTGATGGTTTTGTCATGCTGTTAGATTGGAGCGTTGAAATGGAATATTTGTCATGGATGATATGCTGGACATTTCTGATGTAAATACACCATCATAGTTTTATTATAAAATCTTTGCACCAACATTAGCCACCTTTATAATGACTATTACTAGTTTCATTCTTTTAGACTGGAATATACGGTATGCATCTTTAAACATGCTTGGAAGCGACAATTCCAAAGTTACTTTAAAATGTCTTGATTTTTAAACAAGATGGATTTTTGGTCATTCTGAGATTCGACTGTCCCAAGGACAAACAGCTGGAATCTGAAACTGAATCATTGCTTGGTTGTAAGAAAAGGGTCAAACAGTAATGGAGTCATGACCTGCTCGACCTGAGCCTTCTGAAATACACGGAGTGGAGAGTACAACCTTATACACTACTTTTTATTAAAGGTCAGGTCATCAGTAAACACCGGTGACCCGGTTCTCTTGGCATCTGTACACACTCATGCCATACCACTGCCTCCACCATGTTCGACAGCTGATATGGTCTGATTTGCATCATGAGCTGTTCCTTTCCTTCTCTGTACTTTTCTCTTCCCATCATCCTGGTACACAGAAATTTTGGTTTAATCAGTGCCTTTTAAATAATTAAGTCAAGGCAAGTCGGCTTTTATTGTCATTCCAACCATATACAGTTCAGTTGACAGTGAAACGAGACAACGTTCCTCCAGGACCGAGGTGCTACATACTGTAGATGCAAAAACATAAATTAACAACATACTTTACTGGAACCAGCTAGCTGACTAAGAGATATAATTAAAAACTAGCTCAGATATGATAGATTTGCATTTAACCTAAAAACTATCTATTTCTATACAAAAAAGAGACAACAGACAACAAACCGCACGTGCAAACATGCAAACAAAGAGCTACAGAGTTAAAACACAACAACGTAACACGTTACAGTACTTTTTGTTTGTTTGTTTGTTTGTTTGTTTGTTTGTGATGAGGTATGAGTTGAGGTAGTGGGAAGAGAAACAGTAAGCATTTGACATTCCAGAAGTAGCAGCAATGATTTTTTTTTAAAAATTGTGTGCAAATAGCAAAGAGAAATAAATATCGTGCAAATATTGTGCAAAGAGCAGTTCAGGTAGGTACAGTACTGTAGGTATGAACAAAGTGTGAGATGGTTGTAGATCAGGGTGATTGTGCATGTGTGATTGTTGTAAAGTTTATGATATCTCTCTGATAGGTATATTTTTTTATTGTTAATTCGTTATTTTTATTATTAATATTTGAACGTAATGATGGCCTCCTTCACTTGCATGAACATGTCACATTGAGAGTTTGAGGGAAAGCATGAACGTTACACTCAGAACCACCGGCAGGTCTTTTACCTGCTTGATTAGTCATGGAGGGAACGAGGGAACAGGATACACCTGGTCATGCAACTGCTTGTCTGCCATGTGTTCCATCATTTATGCCCCCCCCCCCCCCACCCACCCAAAGTAAATAAAACAATAAATAAATAAATAAATAAATAAATAAATAAATGCGTGTGTGTGTGTGTGTAAGAAAATGGCTGTAGGTCCTGAAGGGTTAATGCCATACTCTTTTCAAACTCTGTGAATGAAAACTGAACATAATGACTTTTTATTAATTTAAAATTAATAATAATAATAATAATAAATAAAATAAAATAATTAAAATAATAATTATTATTATTATAATTAGTTAAAACATTTATGGGCCTGACTGTAGTCAAATGAGCTCCCGTCCAATCAGAACTAACTGTTGTAAAATAACGCATTAATTTTAATCTTGTTCAAAAAAATAACAAGATTTAGCTCGTACATTTTATGCGTGTCTGTTTTGTTTGTTTGACTTACTCAAGTAACGTACATTTAGGTGAAAACTCTACTTAAGAATGGTAATGAAGTAAATGTACTTGATTACCTTCAACATCTGTTAAGATGTAACTACACTCCAAATAAATAAACAAACACCTTTAAACAGAGTGTCTGGACAATTTCATGCTGAAAAGAAAGATAGAATAGAAGAGAAGAAGCCGACTGATGAGCTCAAATAAGGACTGTTTCACAAAATAATAATAATAATAATAATATTTTTTCTCCTCTCACTCGGCTTAAAGGCGAGGTTTCGAATTTAAAGGTGATGGTCTGGGCACTCGGGCAATGATGTGTCTATTGAGAGGGGAAGAAGAAGAAAAAAAAAAAAAAAAAAAAACCTATTCACTAAAGTCATACTAGATTTCCACTACCTGTTAAAAAGAATATGTTTGCTAACTGAACTGATGCCAGCAGCTTTCTGTAATGAAATTTCAACTGATGGCAGGTTCTGTCATGTAGGTCTGAATCACAGGCACTCGGCTCTCCGGGCCAGTTCCAGGAATGAAGAATGGTAGACATGATGTGCATTAATAATGGATGCGTAAGAAGAAAAAAATCATAATAGAACAAAAAAATGACATGTCTTCTGCGGTGAGAGAAAGAGAGAACATAGTGATGAATGAGTTTCAGTAGTGTTAGAATCTAGCTGTCGGCAAAACGCATAGTACTGAAGCATGCAGGTCGATGTTATTAATGTGTTCCATCATACTGTCATGTGACACTGGGGCGGACGAGGTATCTTTGTTTAGAGATGATGTGCCTGGCTGACGACGAGCCCGGCTTTAATTAGCTTAATCCCTTTCGAGGGAACGGACACTCGGTGACACAGCGGCGTGCATTAAAAAGCTGAGCTAAGCAGCTAGCGGCCTTGGATTAATGGACGGATATTATCAGCCAATCGATGGAGCATATCATCACAGATAATGCGTGCAGATGTTGGCCAGAGTCACTTTCTAAATCATCCGAACGGACGACTGATAACAGCGCTTGTCAGAAACCATCAGAGGGCATTCAGGTTTAATTAAAGCTTGCCGGCCCATCTGATGCCACGTTCTTTTATCCGGGGAATATTTTTCTGAGAGATATCTAATGATCAATTATTGGTCTCTGGGGGGATTTTTAATAGGTAGCACAATATGAATATGATTACTGCTTGAATTCGAAATCAGGAACACACGGGCAGATGGCAGATGGGGTTTTTTTTTTTTGGGGCTCCGGAGTTAAAGCTGGACAGAAGTAGAAGATTGAGTGCAGAGGTCTTCATTCTCCCTGCAGCGTTTGACCTCGATCATTAGCCCCGGTCGGTTTCAACTCAGGATCTGAACACTATCTCTCTCTCTCTCTCTCTCTCACACTGCTGGAGAATGTCACAAATGTCACACTCTACTGCTTCTTATCCTGAAGGCACAGGTTTCCAAACTTGTTTGTTCTGACTCACAGGGATCTGTAGTAGGGCGGTAAAAAAAAATGGCATATAGGGCCTTTGCTAATGCTAATGAGTTGCAGTGATGAGAAAATCCTCCCAGACAGTGTTGGGGGACGTTACTTTTTAAAGTAACTAATTACATTACAAAATTGCTGTCTTCAAAAGTAATCCGTTACATTACAGCGTTACTTTCTGATAAAAGTAACTATCAGACAACTATCAGACTCAAACAAGTACTAGTTTGAGTACTTGTCCATTGCAGAAAATGAAAACGCCTTTGTGCTTCCTCGTGCATGTTGTTTTAGTCAAGACCTTAATAATTATTCTACCATCATCACTCAGCGAAGTTTGGCCCATAATCTGTTCACTACTAATACCCCTATCTCACCTACGCGGTTTCGCGTGGTGGCCGTAAGTACGGTTCATCATGATTCGCCGCGAGTTTCACTGCTGTGATTAGGTTTCCATCTTTCCGCGCGTCGGTCCTCACATAGTCAAACCACATAGGTGAGATAGGGGTGTAACAGCAGGAATAACAGAGGGGGAGGGTTATTGGGGGCGGGGCTTGTAGGACGACTTTCTCTCTCACACACAGACACACACACTAATGGATTGAGAATGACTGCTGTCTGGCTCACGGATTATATAAACTGTCTGAATAACAGCTTACATTTTTGCAAAAGTAAATACGGTATGAAGTATAAGGCAGGTTGTTTTACCTTTATGGCTGATCAGTGTACGTAGCGCAAAGTATATCATAATTATATAATAATTAACATATCCTGTTCTGAGTACCTGAATGGCGGACCTAACGCGTTAGATTACCCGTTACATCAAAAAAGTAATCTGAGTACTCTAATGCGTTATTCTGTAACACGTTACACCCAACACTGCTCCCGGAGATATAACATGGCAATGTTAAGAGATCTTGACACAAAGATAAACAATATATACCAGCCTTTGCTCCATATGTGCATCAGTGAGCCTTAGTCGCTCATGACCCTGTTACTGGTTAACTGGATTCCCTTCCTTGGTACCAAAGGAAGGTACCAAGGAAGGAGATCCAGTTCCAGCTCCTTCACAGTGTAGACCAGAACGATTCCACAAGAGCTGCAGGATCACTCTGACCCAGTCAACACATCAACTTCACGGACAAAAACAATCACTCCTCAAAGTTGATGTGTTGAAAGCAGGAAAAATGGGCAAGCTCAAGGATCTGAACAACTCTAACAAGGACTGGGGCAAAGCATCCCTGAATCATCAGGTCTTGTTCAGGGGTGGTATGTATATACCCAAAGAAGGACAAGCAACAGGGTCATAGTGAAGTTTACAAAGTTGAATTGAAAAAGTGAATGCTGGCTCTGTTAGAAAGGTCTCAGAACACACAATGCTTCGCAGCCTACTGTGTATGCGGCTGCGTAGCTACATAAAGGTCAGATTGAGCATGCTGTGACCCGTGTCCATCACTGAAAGTATCTACAATGGAAACTGGACCATGGAGCACTGGAAGAAGATGGCATGGTTTGATGAATCTTCATGTGGGCAGCTAGCTCTATGTGTGTGTGTGTGTGTGTGTGTGTGTGTGTCACTTACTTGGGGAAGAGATGGCACCAGGATGCTCTTTATGAAGAGGGTAAGCTGGTGGAAGCAGTGTGATGCTCTGGGGAACGTTCTGCTGGGAAACCTGTCATTGTAGATGTGATGTGATGACCACCAACCAAAGCACTGCTGCTGGCCATGTACACACCTTAATGGAAATGGTATTCCCTGATGGCAGTGGCCTCTTTCAGCAGAATAAATGCTGCAAAAACTGTTCAAGAATGCAATAGCGAGTTTCAGGTGTCGAATCAAATGTTGACTCAAATGCTTCAGATTGCAATTCAATCGTGTGTCCTTGGGATGTGAAGTCTGATCCATGGAGGTCCTACCTTGCACCTTGCAGGACTTAAAGGATCTGGTGTGGCCAGATCCATACCACAGCACACCTTCACAGGGGAAGTGGAGACCATGGCTTGATGAGTCAGGGCTGTTTTGGTGGCACAAAGTGGGACATATGGTATGCAGTATAGCTCAGGTTGTTTTAATTTTTTGGCTGATCAGTGTACGTAGCGCAAAGTACAAGAGATCTAAAACATGCACTACTGTACCTCTAGATTGGTTTGAGGAACACTTTGCCTGTGAATGAAATTTTCTTTACATACATGTTTGAAAAAAATGGCACCTTGGGACGCAAACGGGACGGGAAGAGTATTTAAGGGGGGAGGGTGCTGGCAGTTTTATTTTAAGGCATGTAGTGAATTTTCTATCTAATTTTCATTAGAAGTGAATAAATTTACAGAAAACTGTCTCGTCTTAAAATAGCCATGTCTCATTTCCATATATAGAAAAAAATATATTTTAGCAGATTTAGATTTAGAACAAAGGAGAACTAATATTATTAATTAGGGTTGCCATGTTTCAGGAAAACACACAAAAAATATAAAAAGACCTAAAGTATCTTCTGTGTGGGACACAATGTCACATGTTGCGTGTGTATTTCAGATGTACGAATATTATCCATGCCCTAAACCGATTTCCCTTACCCATTTTTTTTTTAAATAAGTTAAAACATATTTCGAAAAGAATTTTACATTTGGCTGATTCTTTTATCTAAATTGACTTATTTCGTTTGACATTTGACGGATCCAAGTTATTATTCCACTTGGCACTGGGTTTGATTCCTTCCTGACCTTCATGCACAGGGTGAAAATGAGGGTTCCACTTAAGTTCCACTCGCACCATGAAATACGTTTTAAATGTCACTGACCTTCAGCTACTTTTAATTAAATCGGCTGCAAAAACTCACCCTAGTGAAAATGTAAATCACTTGAGATTGTCTGGCCTTAAAAAAATTCTGTTCAACATGAAAATGTGTGTGATAGAAAAATATATATATATAACTCAAACCTCGGACAAGGTTGGAGCGGAACGGATGGATGAGGTGAATTTGATCCAATAATGCAGCGAGTCGCAGTGACTTTGATGGGTCTAAATGTGGAAATTCCGTCACTGTCACTGCTCATCCAGCTCACATTAGTGGAGGAGACAGTTTTAAACTTTTATGTAGCGTTAACTATGTGTATTTTTACTTTCTGAAAGCTTTTGTGATTGCATTAACTTTTCGACCATTTTCCTAAGATATCTACTTTTACCCAAAAGCAATTTACAACGGAAGTGTGATATGTATAGTATAATTAGTGGTACTGTATAGTGGTGCCTGGTGAAGTGGGTATACTGCAAATGTATCCCCTTTTTGTTTGTAATTGGCTCGTCCAGCAAATAAGGAAAATTGCATTGCGTTATAAACAGTGAGGGTATAAAGATGCTTTCAGTTAGAGAATTTTAAAGAATTAGACTGCTCTTGCATATTTAGTTCACACTAGAAAGGGCCAGTATCTGTGGTCACCTGAGCTGCTGCTAGCTATCAGCACTGATGTAGCATTGTGAGGTTGTTTGATCTGGAAGCTATAGTTTGCTTTAGGTGTCACAGTGGCCTCGCACCTCCAGGGTCGGGGATCGATTCCCGCCTCGGGTCTGAATGCTGGATTGGTTTCCTCTGGGTACTCTGATTACCAAAGACATGCAGATTAGGCTAACTGACATTTCCATTGAAATTGCCAGTAGTGTGTCAGAGAATGTGTGCTTGTGTGCCCTGTGATAGATTGGCACTCCAACCAGGGTGTACCCCACCTAGTGTCCAGAGTTCTGGAATACTGTAGGCTCCAGGCCTCTCATGACCCCGAACGGGATAAGTGGTATAGAGTATGAAAAAGAGAGAGAAGTTACTTAATCTTCCCTGTTAATTTGATTAATTGGATTTCTGATTATCTTATCATTATATATACCACTTTATCCTGTATACAAGGTGGCAGGGGGCCTGGAGCCTATCCTAGGAGGCATGGGGCAGGAGGCAGAATTCACCCTGGACAGGGTGTCAATCCATTGCACATATACACATTCACACACTAAGGGCAATTAGCCTAATCTGCATGTCTTTGGACTGTGGGAAGAAACCCACCAAGCACAGCGAGAACATGCAAACCCCATGCACATAGAGGTGGGAATCAAACCAGTTCAAGCCAGTAATCAAATTCGGACGTTGGAGGTGCAAGGCGACAGTGCTAACCACTAAGCCATCGTGCAGCCTTATTTTAATTTCCCAAAAGATATTGTGGAAAGTCACGCCACACAATGCTGTCACACTGGGCACATTATCATTGCGTGTATGTACAGTAAGAAACCAACTCGATACCTTTAAACTACAGGGTGGGCCATTTATATGGATACACCTTAATAAAATGGGAATGGTTGGTGATATTAACGCCCTGTTTGTGGCACATTAGTATATGTGAGGGGGCAAACTTTTCAAGATGGGTGGTGACGATGGTGGCCATTTGGAAGTCGGCCATCTTGGATCCAACTTTTGTTTTTTCAATAGGAAGAGGGTCATGTGACACATCAAACTTATTGGGAATTTCACAAGAATTTTTGTTATTGTCTACTTCTCCATGTTGTCTGCTGCCAAACAAGGGGTGAGGGGGCGGAGACTGTACACATCTATAGTGACCAATGAAATGAGCAAAGACATCAGCCACTGTACCAGCTTCTTAACTGTCAAAATTCAACAAATGTATATAAAATGTGCTTTTTTTTACGCATGCAACCTTTGACAGTAATACAGTATAAAAAAAATCTAAGTGGAAGGAGACGTGAGTGCACGCGGTGCTGACTGAAAAATAAGTAGTTATACACTGTACTGTATAGTTGCATATATCCTGCACTACACCACTGTGTATAATCACAAATGACTTACAGATTAGAGTAAATTATTGCCATTAGCATCATTGTTTTCTTTTCTCTACACTTTTTTTTTCTTCTTTAATCCTTAAAAAAAAAATGCCAATACATTTTCATAGGAGTCTACTATTGAGAATCACACGTACTGCATAATTGCACCAAAATGAGACTCTGCAAGACTGCAATTTTTTTTCTTTTTTTTTTTTAAACAAAATGATATTTTTCACATTAAGTGAATCCAAGTGTGATGAATTGAAGAATACCCGAGCGAATTATACCTGGTAATTTATTTAACTGCTCAGGCATAATATCTCCCTTATTTTTTTGATCTGCGAGCTGTTCGGATGTGATTTGCAAGCCTTGATTAAACTGAAGGCAGCTGGCATTGTCATAGTGAATTATGGAAGCACATGCTAACTTAATACTTAAACAAATGGATTTTTACAAAAGATAAATAAATAATTTGTAAAGTACATTACAGTCTGTTGCCGATTCTTTATGGAACAGCTGGAGCTCTGCAACAACCAAACAACTCGCTGATGCAAATGAGTCAGAATATCAGGCTCAATATCAACAGGATTTTGCACAATTAATCACATTAATAATGACAGATAGACAGACAGTTGCTATAAATATCATCATTTCAATTGTGTACTTTTTATTATATGCTTGATGAGCAATTAATAATTGAATGGTTAAGTACTGTAAGGCTGTAGCTATCGAATATTTTAGTAATCGATTAATTGGATCAAATGTAGTTCTGCTTAATTGAACAGCAATGTAAAATATACTGCTCAAAAAAATAAAGAACACTTACAGTAGTCCCGGTTTGATTTGAACTTGCATACACATATGAGAGGTCAAGGTTCAAGTCAAACTGGGACTAAATGTTGCTTTTATTTTTTACTTTTTAGCAGTACATATGAGAAACAAAGATTAATTTGTTTTCTTTTTATAAAACCTTTATTTTTTAAATGCATATTTTATATAAAAAAATAAAAAATAAAAAAAAACATTGTCATTAGTCACAATACATAAAAGTTTCAAAATCTACAGCTCAGGCATGACATAAGCCTTTACTGACTTCTTACTGGAATGCTTTGTGATGACATTTAGGATGCAAAAATCCATGGACAGGAACAACAACACCATATATTGTTTTTTAAGTCAATATATCCATCAGAATATAAATGTCTCTCTCTTGGACGCGTGTGTGCTCACTAGTCTTTAACGGAGCGTGTGATTGCAATGAAGAAAGGTAAGCATGTCAACATGTTCCAAACCTACCAGCAACCTGCGCTTTGAAGCAATGTTTCCTGCTGCTGAAAACATTTTTTCATTGATATTATATTGGTATCGCTCCCTTCCATTTTACAGCCCGCAACAGACGCTGCCTCAGATCAATACAGCGCTAACTGTTTGCGTCTCCTTCCGCGTTGTGCGTGACGTACAGTAAGCGCTTCTTCTTCGTTGGTGTTTACTGGCGGCTTGCATCCGGAAGTGCGCTGAGTCACGCCGAACAAATAATCGCGCGAAAACATAACGCGAGCGTTTAAAAATCAATTAAAAGAAGCTTCGAGGCAGAAGATTTTGCCTCGATCATTTGTTGTAATCGAAAGACTCGAGTTATGACTTTATAATACTGTAGGTTGTTATTTTTTATAATAGAAAATTGGTAAATTCTCTACATAATGTAATATCAAGACTACTATCAGACAGAGACATCAAAATAGATTTGTTACTTTATTAATGACAACAGATTTATTTTAGTCTCTCTCTCTCTCTCTAATTCCGGTACACCAAATCCATTTTTGGTGCTCTCATCCAAGCAGTGAAGCAGAACACTGCCTTTAGATGTGCTGCCTTATTTTTTATTCCCCCCCCTGATCCCTCACTCTACCTCTGCCTCTGCTACTTAATGCATTTATTTTCCTTCCTGGCCATTTCTGATCAGATTCACGGCTCAAACCGACTTGTGAGCAAAGCACTACTCAGCACTGTCTTGCACAATGTAGCAGTTTGTTTGTACAGTACTTGCCATGTTTACTCTTCAACCATTTTTTTTTTAATAGACAACTAGTCATCCTTACAACCTATTTTTGGGCTATTACTGTACATTAGCAACAGATTGTACATCAGTCAGGATGCATACTCAAGCTAATGAATGAACATTTCCAGCATCCATGTTTACTGCTTTTTAGAAAGGCAACAAAACCTGAGAATAAGAGTGAAGTCCTGCAGTAACAAAGTAAACAAACAAACAAACAAAAAATGATGAATTATTTAAAGGGTCCACCACGTTGGCACGTTGGACAGCGGGGCGGGGCACCCAAATTCACCAGGCCTGAACATGGATAATCCCTCGCTGTCGTCCACGGCCTATAAAAGGGCTGTGGAAGACCCGTCTGGTCAGTAGGTTCTTCTGATGAACATTCTTATGTCAGTCACAGACTCTGAGATCTCTGGAAAGACTTCGCCATGGAGCTACGTAGTGTAGTGTGTGTCTGTGTGTGTGTGTGTGCCGGCTGTCACTGCTTATTTGCACTTTGTTAATAAAAGATAATTCATTATGTTGGAACCTTCACTCCGCTTTGTCGAACCGCTACACAGCTAAAACAAATTTTTATATGTTTGCCCAAATGCCTGGTATCATTTGCATTTGGTACATAAACCATTTTTATATGTCCTGGTAGAAATCAGGGCAACAGAGAGTGGGATTTGTATAGAAATCTATCCGGAGAAGAACCATGAGGTGTTAGCTAATGGGAGAGAGAGAGAGAGAGAGAGAGAGAGAGAGAGAGAGAGAGTTAACACATAATTTCGGAACAAAGAGGAAGAGATTTAAAAGATAGGCAAGAGAAAGTGCAAACAATGTTATAAAACCTTACACTACTGAAACAAGTGTCTACTCTTAATGCACTTATGGATCACGTGAAATAATGAATTCCGTAAGTGAGACATGGAAGAGCATGGAAGCTCAGGTCCAACAACAAAGCCCTCATTTTAATTCCTTCCATGGATGAAGGTTGTTATTTCTGTGAGCTACAGTAGCATGCTCTGCTACGAGCTAGCTAAATGAGATTGGATATTGATGCGCAACCTGTTGCGGCTCTGACACTATGCAAGGATTATTAGTAGCCCTCAAAGCTCAGAGCAGCTAGTAAACATACGGTATATAGGGCTCAGGATTGTTTGCGGTATAGAGTGGCATATGCTTTTTTTTCAGCACAAAATAAGCTAAACTGAATTTTTCTTTCATTTTAATTGACTATACAAACATGACTGAGCAAAAAAATTGTTAAAAATAAATAAATAAATAAATAAATAAATAATCACATTTTTATGGTCGTTTTCGGTTGTTCCTATAACCTAAAAATAATAATAATATGCTCAATTTGAGAGTTCTACATTTTTGCGACATCATTCCCATATTCCAGTTTTAGTAAAATTTACACATTATAAAAGTATTGATAACAAGGTTTCCATATAAGAAAAAAAAAAAAAAAAAAAAAAATATATATATATATATATATATATATATATATATATATATATATATATATATTTTTTTTTTTTTTTTTTTTTTTTTTTTTTTTTAATCATCAGATCTGTGCTGCTTGTGTTTTAAGGGTTATTCGTATACTTTTTTAGTTGTTTTAACTTTTATTTTCAATGGGTTTTCCTTATAAACAGGCAGAAGTGTGATGAAAAAGAAATAGTGTCACACCAGTGATATGGAAGTGCTAACTTTTCCTTCTCTGTGCAAATAAGGCTCCATGCATTTGACTTCATCTTCGGATTGCAAATGAATGTGCCATAGCCATCAAATAGCTACAGGCAATAGAACATTATATGTACGACTGTATTGTTAACAGCATCCGGTAATTGAATTTTTAACATTGTAATGCAGGAGTCGCCTGTAGAGTAGAAGGTAGATATGGCAATGTAATTTACTGCATGAGTGATATACTCCAGGCCCTTTTATTATTTTTTTAAATATATATTTTTTAAGCATTATTTCATTTTGTATCTTTGTCTCTCACATGTGTAATGTTCTTGTCCAGCGGATTTACATGAGAACAACTTGCAGGAAAACATGGACTGATATACAGTACAAATAGGGCTTATTTTGTATGAAAATACATCATGATTGAGGCCCACATTGGCGATATTCATTAATAATCAAAACAGTAATCGAGTCAGTCACATCATTAGATGTCAACAACAAGCTGAGCAGTGGAGCTGTCCAAGGTTTCTGCAGTTTGGTACTGTACAGTATGTTGAACAGTAAGTGACACAAACCTACGGACTGAAAGTGATTTCTGGCAGTCGAAAGGAAGCCTATCGATCCAGACTTTGTTTTTTTTAGATCTAAAACCATGTGATGTTCTGTAATTACAGAATATAATAATAAAGAAGCTTGCTGAGGGCCAAATTGTTTAGCCTGCACTGTAATTATTTTAAAAGCTCAACAAAAAAAAAAGCCAAATGCTTTAAAGGAAATGAAAATCAATTTCACAAAGAAACTCCTGACCAAAAAAGACAAATATGGAGCTTTTTCTAAATTAAAATTTTAATTAGGTGGGCATACAGTATAATGCAGAGGCGAACGTGAGTGTATAATGTACAGTAGCACATATAAATGCTTTTATTGGGTTTAACAAATGGTATTACATAACATTTAGCATTGTACACTGATTTAATTCGAACCACCATTCCCAGAACCACTCACTCACTCATCGTCTATAACGCTTTATCCTGTATTCAGGGTCGCAGGGGTGTGGAAACTGTCCCAGGCTTAGGGCATGAGGCAGGGTATACCCTGGATAGGGTGCCAATCCATCACAGGGCACACACATACACTCACTACGGGCAATTTGGAAACGCCAATTAGTCTAATCTGCAGGTCTTTAGGAGGAAACCAGATTACTTCACAAAGCGCGGGGAGAACATGCAAAGTCCATGCACACAGAGACGGGAATCGAACCCGGACCCTGGAGGTGCAAGGCGACAGTGCTAACCACTACACCACCTTGCCGCCCTCCAAGAAACCACTCTTTCACAATTTCAGCCCTGGAATATGGCCGTGCCATCAGTGAAGAAGAAAAAGTTGTGATAATCTCCTCATTCAGTACATTCAGGTCGTCAGCTGACTTCATTTTATTGCCACATAACATTACTAAGTCTAGACCTGAGCGTCTGAAGCAACCCCAGATCATAACACTGCCTCCAGAGGCTTGTACAGTGGACGCTATGCATGATGGGTGCATCGCTTCATTGGCTTCCCTTCTTACCCTGACACGCAAAATAGGCTCAATTTAGGCTCACATGACCTTTTTTCCATTGTTTCAACATCCAATCTTTATGCTCTCTAGCAAACCTAAGCCTTTTTCTGATGCATCTCACTAACATGTGGACGAAATTCACACATATAAACCACAAAGTTGACGGTTCAACATTATCCTTCCAGGGTATTTTTATAATGTGACTTAATTTCAGCAACATTGACGTTAGTTGTTGTCTTTGCTTTATGCAGGTCAATAATTTGAACTTTGTGAAACTGGATATTTTTGTTGAGCCAGGCGATGTATTTGTGGAGGAATGAAAAAAAGTTTCTACTATTCTGTAATCTATAATAGTTTACTTTTGTTCTGCTGTAGTGAAATCATTTGTACAGAACACACATTATGCTTGTCTGGCGACGCCCATTTCTTCCATTCAGGCAACCCAACCCCAATATTATTATCTACAGTACACATCGAATAATACAGACCACAATGGTTGTTACTGTACATAATGCCTAACTAACCAATCTAAGTGCACTTAAATTCTAATGAGTTAAATTCTTGAATCTGATTGGTCAGAAGGTTGATTTATTTTCTATAAGGTCGGCTATGACGGTACTGCAGATACAAATCACTCATTTATCCCATATTAATGCAGTTGTCCTAATATGTTTTTGTTTCTATAGTAACACCTCATTCACATTATCTAAAACTTATTGATGTGGTAAAGTTTTCTGTGTTCTTTCCAGAAGTTTACTTTTTATATTTCCAATAGAAGAAAAAAAAGTGATCATTTACCCTGCAGCAGGTTCTCTCAGGATGCCTCCTGACCCTCAGGTCATGATTATCATAGTGCTGAGAGAAACAGCTTGCAGGACCTTCACCACCAGGAGCATGAGAAACAGAGAGACGAGAGGGAGAGTGACCCTGAATCAGCCATGCGGTGGAGCAAAAAGGATGCTACTGCTGTGAGGAGATAAAAGAGCTTCACTCATGTTTGTATTCACCTGGGGAAGCCAAATGGTATGGAAAGTGGTTTTCTTATGAGGTTATATTTTCTGGGGTGAGTAAGCATGTGCATCTTCTCTTCAATATTAAACAAGAGTGCATGAGGGCAAGCCAAGATGCCCGGTAAAAGTATTTCCCTGAATAGGTTAGGGGAAAGTACGGTGCAAAGATGTCACTAAATCCAAAGTGTACATGCCAACAAAAAATAAAAAATCTAATCCTAAAACCTTTATCTACTCTTTACGACATCCTATCATGTGTTGGTTGAAATGCACATTTCAGACATGAAAAAGGATGGAATTTTTTAAATAATAATAATAATAATAATAATAATATATGTAATATATATATATAATTATTATGATTATTATGATTATGGTTATTATTATTATTATTATTAATAATAATAATAATAATAATAATAATAATAATAATAATAATAATAATAATAATAATAATAATGTATGATTTTTATGTTCATTCCTCCATATCCCTCACCCTCTCATTTTCTCTGCTGAGACAGCCAGGTGACGATTAAAATAAATGGCCTCAGAATGGCAAACTGAATTCTGGTGCAATTCCCAAGTGCTGACTCTAATGGCATTTTATCGACAGGGTAAATCCCAGCAGGCATCAAAAGTGCCACACTAGAAAATGAATTGAAGGCAACATTCCATTCCATTCATGATCTCCAGTGAGGTTTTATTTAAACAGAATGGTCATCTGGACAACAGCAGAAGCTGAACTATACTAGACTACTTATATACAATACATTCATGAGGTCTGTTCAAGTCAAACCTGGAATTGTGATGAACTTTCTTGTGAGTGAAGTCATAAAACTGATTGAAGACAATTTCTAGAAAAACTACATCATAGAAGAAGAAGTTTGACGTTTGACGATCCCGGCCGAGGTGGCTCGAAACACAATTCAGTCGTTCCCGTGAACATTCAGCGAGTGGGACGCCCCATCCTTAAAAATCAAAGGTTAACTTTGTGAGGGAACTGAACACACAATCATTCATCCACACCACTTGCACGTTACAGGATCTGTAATCCTGGGAGTTATTGCCACATCGCCTGTACAATCCTGATCTTACTCCAAACCATTTCCACATGTTTAGGCCATTAAAGGAATTCCTGGGAGGCCAGGGTTCCAGATGTGAAGCAAGATAGCTCTAGTGTACTGAGAAAACCTTCTATCTTGATGGTATCCAAGCACTAGTGAAACCCGTGACAAGTGCATTAGTGTAGCCGGGGATTATATAGAGAAATAAAGGCAGTTTTCACACTCATAACTATATTCTGTTATTTTGTACCGTCAAAAGTCCCGGTTTGACCTGAACGGATGCCATCAGAAGTCGTGTCAAATGCCGAGTGGAGTCCATGTGGGCAATTGAAGTGTCAAATAACTCAATATTTATGTAAATGTTGATTTTTATGCTGATGACGCTGTTATGTATTCATCAGCTCCCACTGTAGATGGTGCTCTTGGGAGACTTGGCAAAGAAACGTTCAGTTGCTTGCAGCCTGAACTCAGGGAGCCTGCACTGACATTAAACGCTGACACACATAAAATCATGTTGTTTACAAAAAAGCTAGTCACAAATCATGAGCAGCTTTTACAATGCAAAGGTGATTGATTAAGTGGTTTCCGCTGTAAAGTGGATTGGAGCTTTCATACACTCAGGTCCATAAATAGTTGGACAAGGTTACGATTGTACACCATCATCAAACATGGAAGAGGCAGTGCTATCGCATGAGCGTGTGTGTGTGTGTGTGTGTGTGTGTGTGTGTATGCACTATAAAAAATAAAATCTTGTTGTTGACTTAACTAAATTTACTGAGTAAGGTCTCCCAACTTATATTCTTTTGTTAAGTTAAAAGTGTTTTGATAGTTTCAAAGACTTATTAATTTAATAAATGTGAACTTGTCAGATGTTTTGGGTTCAGAATATGTGTTTAAATTTACTGAAGCAGGTTTTTTTTTTTATTAACATGTAATACAATGTAATGAAAAAAGCTGTAACTTAATGCTTGAAAGCTTCTTCCAAATTTTATTTTAAACCAAAAGGAACACACTACTACCACATTCCTTGACTTTCAAATAAAAGTAAACTAAAAGAAACATGGCAAAATGCCTTTTACAGTCTAAACATCACAAAACAAGGAAAAGAGTACAAAATAATAATAATAATAATAATTTGAAGTCTGAAAAGAGTTCACAAAAGCAAAGTCATGGCAGAAGTTAAGTCTTAAGGGACTGTACCCTTGCAGAGCAGTGAGTGTCCAATTCCATGAACGCCTTCTCAATCACCTCAAAAGTGTACTTCCAATTTTGGGGTACTGAAATCCAAGTCAAACGGGTCAAAGGCCAAACTGTTAAGCAACAGCAGATTGCAGATCTGGAGCATCTTGCAAGACGATCTCTTCCTCCAACACAAGAGTAAAGTTTATGACACTGGTCAATGCGGTATGATGCGGTCAAAGTATTAGGGGAGTCATCATCTTCAATCACAATAGGAACTCCCACTTTCATCCCTCTGGTCTGTACGTCATCAGGAGTACTGTCCTAATGTAATAAAGAGTACAAAAAAAATCACTTTTGACATCCATCTTTTCTATGTTATTATATTTCTTTTTGTTCCATGAAAGTTTTGGATCCTACTAGATTAATGTAGACAAAATGTACAGAAAGAAACATCTCATAAATCCTTAAAATCAGTTGTCTCTGAGCTATACAAGATTGAGATTAGATAAAGTAAAATAAGAGCCCGAGTTCGAATGAATAAGAATTTAAATATCTTAATAATGTCAACACTGTCACGAACTAACCGAAGATGAACCAGAAGACTAGCAGTTAGCCCTGTAGCGTGGATGGTAAACCATGGGTGACGTAGTGAAGGGTTTAAGTTGAGATGTGTGGAATACCGGGTGGATCCGGAGCGCCGCAGGCAGCTGGAGCCGGTAGGTGACAGGGTTAATCCGGAGGTTGATGCGGTATGGTCCGATGAATCTGGGTGATAGTTTCCGTGATTCAGTCTGCAGGTGTAGATTTCTTGTTGATAACCATACCTTGTCACCTACTTGGTACATTCGTCCCGGTGGGTGTCGACGGCGATGTTGAATGGTGTAGCGGGTGTTAGCAAGTCGGATGGCGTTGTTTGCTCGTCTCCAGAGCCGTCGCCACCGACAAACCAACTGTTGGGCCGACGGTACTTCAACCTCCTGTTCTTGATGGTCGAACATCGGAGGTTGGAAACCGTAGCACACCTCGAACGGGCTGAGGTTGGTGGCAGAGGACGTATGGAGGCTGTGATACAACTCAGCCCATATGAGGTAGCGGGCCCAGGAGCACTGACGATCAGCAATAAAGCATCTCAGGTAGCGCTCCAGTTGTTGGTTGGTTCGCTCCGTCTGACCGTTAGTCTGTGGGTGGTAGCCGGAGGACAGACTGCAGGTGGAGTCGATCAGACGGCAGAAGGCCTTCCAGAACCGGGAGGTGAACTGGGGCCCCCTGTCCGAGACGATGTCCTTTGGGAACCCATGCAGGCAGACTACGTGCTCTAATATCAGCTCAGCTGTCCTTTTGGCTGACGGGAGACCGGGGAGGGCCACCAGGTGTACAGCTTTGGAGAACCGGTCGACGATGGTGAGGATGGTGTCCTTTCCTTCGGAAACCGGCAGGCCCGTGATGTAATCAACGGCAATGTGTGTCCAGGGCCGGCGGGGAACTGGGAGTGGCTGAAGTTCCCCTGGTGGTGGCTGGTTGCTGTCCTTGGACCTGGCACACACTGGGCACGCCTGGACGAACTCGTCCACGTCCCTCCTCATATTTGGCCACCAGAAGGCGCGTTGAATGAAGAGTAGCGTGCGTCGCCTTCCGGGGTGTCCAGAAATTGGGGAGGAATGTCCAAATTGGAGGACGTCGGTCTTGATGGAGTCGGGGACATAGAGACGACCAGGCGGCACACCTGCTGGTTCGGTCTCCGCAGTCTGTGCCTGGCGAACCCTCGTTTCCAAATCCCAGTTCATTGGTGCAAGGATCTTGGTGGATGGTAGGACAGGCGCGGGGTCCGCGTGGGGGACGTCTTCTTCGTGCTGTCGTGATAGAGCGTCGGCCTTGGTGTTCTTGGACCCCGGGCGGTATGACAGGTGGAAGTTATAATTTTCGAAAAAAAATGCCCACCGCGCCTTTCTGGGGTTGAGTTGTCTCAATGTGCGGATAGTTATGAGGTTCTGATGGTCGGTCCAGACGATGAACGGCTCTCTGGCGCCCTGGAGCCAGTGTCGCCATTCCTCCAAGGCCCACTTTATGGCCAGCAGCTCACGGTCCCCTACTCCGTATCGCTGCTGAGTGGGGTCAAATTTCTTGGAGAAAAAACTGCAAGGGTGCAGTTTTTGGTCTGGACCTCGCTGGGAGAGAACGGCTCCGGCACCCACATCCGAAGTGTCCACCTCCACAACGAATGGTTTGTCAGCATCCGGGTGAAGAAGGATGGGGGCAGTGGTGAAGCGGCGGAAGGCGGAGATGGCGGTGGAGGTGAGATGGAAGGGGTGAGATGAGGGGCGAGTCAGAGCGGTTAGTGGGGCTGCAACTGTACTGTAGTCCCGGATAAAGCGACGGTAGAAGTTAGCAAACCCGAGAAATCGCTGGAGTTGTTTGAGAGTCTTGGGTAGGGGCCAATGACTTACAACTTCCAGTTTCTGCGGGTCCATGGCCACACCTTGGGACAAGATGACAAAACCCAGGAACGTGGTGGAGCGCTCATGAAAAGCGCACTTTTCCAACTTACAGTACAGTTGGTGGGCGAGGAGTCTCTTTAGGACCGCCCTGACATGCTGGACGTGTTCGTTGATGGTTCGGGAGTAAATGAGGATATCGTCCAGGTAGACGAACACCCAGCGGCCTAACATGTCTCTGAGAACGTCGTTGATAAATTGTTGGAATACCGCGGGTGCATTGCAGAGACCAAAGGGGATGACCAGGCTTTCATAGTGTCTGGTAGGGGTGATGAAGGCCGTCTTCCACTCATCGCCCTCTCTGATGCGCACCAAATTGTAGGCGCTCCGGAGGTCCAACTTAGTGAAAATGGTGGCGCCAGAGAGGGCGTCCAGGGCAGAGTTGGTAAGAGGCAACGGGTGTCGGTTCTTGATGGTGATGTTGTTGAGTCCCCGGTAATCGACACAGGGACGAAGACTACCATCGCGTTTCTTCACAAAAAAGAACCCCGCGGCGGCAGGTGAGGAGGAGGGCCGGATGGTACCATGGCGAAGTCCGCTGGAGGCATACTCCTCCATTGCCTGCATCTCGTTCTTGGATAGGGAATAGAGGTGGCCGCGGGTTGGGATGGAGCCTGGCTGAAGGTCTATCGCCAGGTCGTAGGGGCGATGTGGAGATAGATGGGTGGCACGTTTCTTGCAGAAGACTTCAAACAGGTCCCGGTAGTCTCATGGGATGTTATCTGTGTCGACATCGGGGACCTCGGTCTCCCTAGAGCACGTCCCAGCCTCGGCCCGTAGGCATAGTTCGTTGCAGGTCGGTCCCCATTGTAGGATCCGATTTTGGGTCCAGGAGATGAGTGGGTCGTGACGCAGTAGCCATGGGTGTCCCAGGATGATAGGTGGTGACGGAATGGAGGTGATGTAAAGCTGGATCTGTTCCTGATGCTGGTTAATGACGAGGGTGATAGGCTGGGTTCGGAGGGTGATGGGACTGGAGGAGAGGGGCCGACCATCAACTGATGTAATGGTTACAGGCTGGGATAACGCCTCTGTCTTTACCCCCAGTCTTTTGACATAAGAACAGTCAATGAAGTTGCCCGCGGCACCGGAATCGATGAACGCGGTACTTCCAACTCGTTTGTGGTCAAACTGGAGGTGTACTTTTACCGTGAGACGGGAATCATTGGTCAAGGTGGTGGAGAGGGAGATGGAACCCGGTGAGCCACTCTCATTTCTCACCGGGTCTGCGCGTTTCCCGGTCGCAGAGGACAGATGGCTCTGTGGTGTGTAGCAGATCCACAATACGCACAGAGCCCCTCTCTGAATCAGCGTTCCCGTTCTGCAGCGGTTAAGGAGGCGCGCCATAATTGCATGGGTTCCCCGGCTCCTGTGTTAACCACGGCGGGAGGTGGAGAACCGACAGGTCCAGTAGGTGGAGCAGTGAATGAGGATCGGGCTTCGGAGACTGGAGCTTGGGGGAAGAAAGTGGTGGATCGAGGAGCAGACTGATGTAATAGCATCGTGATGGACGGCAGGGTACGAGGAGCTGGCTTGGGGTGGGCGAGCAGACGTTGGTCGATCCGGAGGGCGAGTTGGATTAAGCCCTCCAAGGTCGCTGGGAGCTCTCGTCCGGCGAGCTCGTCCTTTATACGCAAAGCCAGTCCTTCTTAGTAGGTCGTCCGGAGGGCGGAGTCTCCCCAGTCGGTCTGCACAGCAAGGGTACGAAACTCCGCGGTGTAACGGCTCACGGACGACCCTCCCTGCCGTAGGTGATATAGTTTGGAGTCGGTCTCCACCTCAGCAGCAGGATGTTCGAAGGTGAGTTTGAGTTGGCGGGTGAATTCCGTGTATGAGTAGGCAACGTCTGAATCTGAGCGAAGAACTGCCGTGGCCCACTCAGCTGCCTGCCCGGATAGCAACGAGACGAGAAGAGCAATGCGCAGTCGGTCTGTGGAGTACCTGGTGGAATTGAACTCAAACACGAGATCCAATGCGGTTAGAAAAACACTGCACTTTCCATCTGTGCCATCCCATTTATCCGGTAAAGCCAGAAAAACATCAGAAGATGGGGAGGGAGTTGGCGGTGCAGCATCCGCTACGATGGGTAGATTACAATAGTAAAATAGATTACTAATAAATACTCATTATGCCAACATTTTGCTAGTTGGATTTTTTACAGTGTGCCTGTAGAACTGGGTCACTGGTATTTATTGATGATGTGACTGCTGATAGAAGTAGATGAATTCTGAAGTGTACAGAGCTGTGGCTTCTGCCCAGTTTCAGTCAAATGCTGGAAAACTGATAGGACAGACCTTCACAGTATAGATGTGTAATGACCCAAAACTTAACCCCCCCCACTCAAGGCAGAGAAATTGAATGTTCTCAAGCGGCCGTGTCAGTCACCCAACTGAGCTGTTTTTCACTTACAGGAAGACAAAACTGAAGGCAGAAAGACCCACAAGCAAACAGCAAAGCCCTGGCGAAGCAGCTCAATAACGGGAAACTCGATGTGCATTTGTTCCAGACTTTGGGAAGTCGCCGACTTTCACATTTTTTGCATTCAAGCATGAAAAAATCATTCTATTTATGGTTGTGTCAGTTTCACCAATTATGAAAATGGAGGGATTTTGTTTAAAAAAAAAAAAACTTTATTTGCAGCCTCTGAGTGACGCAGTGGTAAAGTGCTCGCCCTATCAGTCGGAGATTCGATTCGATTCGATTCCCGGGTGATGCTGTAACCTCTCGCAGCCGGAGGTCTAGAGAGAGCTGATTGGCCAAGCTCTCTCAGAGGGGAGGTACTTAGTGCTCCCACATTAATCACGGCTCTACAGCCAATCAGGGGCGTCTGTGAGCTCACGTAGGCGGAAGGAGCGGATAGCGCTGTCCTCCGAGTGTGTTACTCCGCCCCCAACGGTGCGTGAGCGAACAGTTCGAAAAGATGCGGTCGGCTGGTGTCATGTGGTTCGGAGGAAACACGTGATAGTCTTCGGCCCTCCCGGCTGAGTGGTAGTAGTAGCCTTAATGTGGAGCCCCCTAGTGACGGGGAGGAATTGGACACGACTAAATTAGGGAGAAAATCGGGGAAAAATCCAAAAAGCCTTAATTTTCTTAATGGTTAATTAATTTTTTTTAAGCTAAAAATCTAAACTTTAATCTCATCTTCATTGCTTTAATGGAAAATCCATTGTGATGGAGTTACTGAGGCAAAACTATGAAAAGTGCCGCAGTGTCCAAATACTTATGGACCCAACAGTAGATGACTTTAAAAGAAATGATTAGAACACCACAGTGCTCTACAGTGAGCCATGGTAATGACCGCATCATGATGACAGACACCCACGAGAGGTGACTACTACACTCTTACCCCAGGGGTTAAAATATTTTACTACTGCTCAAAAGGTTTAAACCCGAGCATCACGAACCTGATACTGTTGGGCGCTTGAGTGTGACTCTCAACTGCCCAGATTTATCAATATAAATAAAAGAAACGCTTTGCCTGCACATTGTCAATTATATCTCACATTTCATATGTTGGAGGACCCGAAACCAGTCTAAGAAAAATTTCAGTCTGTACTGTATGTCTGTCCAACCAGACGTTGTCACAGCACTACACAAAACTGGCTGGACAGAATTTAATGGAACTTTTGTAATACTTTGGAATTTGCCCAAAGTTAAACCTGAACCATAAATGAAATAGAAATGTTGAGTAGAAGTGAAGTTATAAGTTGTTTTGTGTAAGTTTTTACATTCTACTACGCATGCGTCAGACTGTGGGCGTGTATTAAATCGACCGCGGGACAGTATTTAATGTAACTTTTGCAGTACTTCGATATCTGCCTGACGTTTTCTGTGATGTTAACTGTCTCTTTTTGCAAGACAGTTACTCAGTTGTCTTACCACTGTTTTAGGTTAAGTTTGTGTTATTTAAGGTTTGTTTTGTTTTTTTCCTTAGTGTTGTTTGTAAGGGGATTGAGAGTAACGTAATTTCAATTCTCCATATGTATCACTGTACATGTAGCAGAATCGACAATAAACTTGACTTTGACCGGCACCATCGCAATGTTGTATGAGTAAAAGTGATGTTATGAACAGTTATGTGCCGGATTTAATAATCTAATTTAAAATAAACTACTAATAAGATACTTGCTCAGTGTAAACAAACACCTGCACCAATAGATATTAATTAGAAAAGATAAACTGAATATTTTTACAGGGATTAGTTCATATTTTCACTTTGGCTGAAATAACAGCGCTGAAGTGGTATAAGTGAATTATAAAGCGTTGGATTTGTTTAATTAAAACACCATCTTTATCTGATCTATTTTTCCGATGAATGAAACAATGAAATAAATAAATAAATAAATAAATGTCGCTCTTCATAGAGGCATCTGCCAAACGACAGAAAGGTCAATGCAACCAGACTAGATCAAACGTTAACATTTATTTATTTATTTATTTATTTATAATAAAAATATTTAAAATATTTAGCTCACAAAGCTCCTGATTCATCACATGAGAATACGGTAAGTGACTTACCAAACCTACAGTACAGTGACTCACAATCTGGTATATCACTGGATAGAAAGAGCTAAAGCCAAAATAATTCTCACACATCATGCGCAGATGTGCAATTAGTGCCAGGCAATCAGAGCCTGGACAAATCTGAAGTGATTTGGCACAAATTCAAAGTACTAGACGTTCTGATGTAGAAATGAACATAGCGGAGTGAGAGCCTTGTGCAGTGCTTTCACAGAGCAGAGGCCAGAAATTGCGAAACCCTCTGATTACTGCACACAGAAACATCATTAAAGGGCCTCTGGCCTGATCTATTAAGGTATATACAAGGTAATAGCTTCTGCTAGGAAAACCAGTTATGCATTGACAAAACCTATAGTAGGACGTAATGTAGCTTCGGGCAAACACGGGATAATAATACAGCTAATAATGCGTTCCATTTTGTTTAGAACCTTCCAACACTTAAGGTCGCTATACAAGCAAATACACGGAAATGACTAGTAGAGCAGAAAGACCTCTCTTAAAATGGGAGGGAAGGAATACGGTCATGAAGACGTTGTGAAATGGCATCACAAAGGTGCTAAAAGATCGGCCTTCGACTCGCTGTCTCAGGGTTTTGTTCAGAAATCATAGACCTGGAGCCTCATGATACCACAGCTATCCTTTACCCAGCGTGGGTCTCTATCATCAGCTCATGTACTGTACTGTATGTGACGACAGATTTTTGAGTGTGTAGCTCCTGCACTGTAATACAGCATGAGCGGTGGCTTAACAAGATGGGTTCGACTGGATTAGAGTAAGGTGTGTATGATAAGGGAGAAATGGATAGCGCACCTACTGACTCATCCATGTGCTGAACTGGACCCCTGATAACCTGGACAACTTCTGTTATACTGAACCCCAGCAGCCTACAGTAACACACATGATGTCGTTACCGTATATGATTCCTGCTATCCGTTATCACCCAGATGAGGATGGGTTCCCTGTTCAGTCTGGTTCCTCTAAAGGTTTCTTCCTATTGCCATCTCAGGGAGTTTTTCCTTGTCACCTCATCAGGGACAATCTCATTATTATCTAAACACATTTTTTCTCACTCATACACACTTCCATAATTTTTTCTTTTAAAAAAAAAAAAAAAAGCTGCTTTGAGACAATGACCATTGTTAAAAGCGCTATATAAATAAAATCGAATTGAAAAAAATGTAATCGATAGTGCTTGAGGATTAGCTTTGTCCAAACACATACAGTAAATCAAGTGACCTAATACTGAGTTAACAGTTTATGTGAAAGTGTCTCGTCACACCTTTTCTTAGGCAAAAGAGTAAAAGTGGCAAAAACGTAGTAGGACAGCATATTATAACGTATTATATTGTAGTTCTCTCTGTGCACACAACAGGTGATATCATTCATTTGTTCTAATCTATATGAAGAGTTATTAGAGCTATTAGACTGAGAAATTATTGTAGTTAAAACCTAGCTATATATGACAATTGTATTCAACATCTCAAGCTATGATCTGGTCATCGTCAGTTCTAAATTCAATAGCAAACTGCAGGACCGTTGGATGGTGAAGAAAGCAATAGAAAGAAAGAGCCCATCTTCTGTACATGATCTTCAGATAGCAATCCAGAGTGACTCTGAATACTGAGTATGAGTTCATACTAAATATCGATTGTTGTATTGCAATTTCATTGCATGAAATGACAAATTATTACGATTATCTTGATTGTCATAATTAAAAAAAAATTATAATTCAAACATTGAATTTGACTTTTGTCTCGATACTTTTGGCCACCTGGTGACAGGTAAAATTTGTCAGCTTTTAATTTAAGAGAAAGTTTGGAAGGATGGATTATATCCATTATTCGCATGGAGTCATACAGTATGGCCTTCATCTAATAGAAAGCAAATATATATTTTTATGATATGTGTATCAGCTATGTATTATTTATTTCTATTTATAAAGACATTTATAGTATAGAAGGTGCTGCAGTGTGTATACACAGTATGTTTTTTTCCAGGACGCTGGGTTGGATTGTCACTAGGTGAACTGGTGTCCCAGTACTGCGTTTCATCAGAGGTGCTGTAGATCCTCCATGATCCTGACCAGGAGAAAATGGTTACTGAAGGCGGGTCAAGGATTTTACACCAACTGGGGAAAAAAAAACAGCAATGCAATTTCCATAGGAAAAAAAAAAACAGTGAGGAAAAGGTTTGGTCCAAGACACTTAAATGAATAATGAATGGAAACCAAATGTGCTCAATTAAATGCCTCAATATACTGTACTGTAGACAAATTGAAGTCAGAAGATGAGTCAAGATCAGTCAGATAACCTTTGATTATCATTTTAACAGAAGAAGAATTAGAGAAGAGCTGGCTGTGGATGTACCTAAAGGAGTCTTTCTGTTTTGTTATCTTTGCCCCAGTCCCTGGCAGGTTGTCTGCTGAGCTATTCACTTGTGAAATGGGAACGGGCTCCAGCTGTAATCATGACCAAGCAGAAATGCATCTGAGTCCCGATCATAAAACAGCTGCTCGCCTCGGGAAGATTGAAATTTTGCATCAGGAGAAACAAGCTGTCCGCTGGCAAATAATCCTTACGTAGCTTTGGAGGTCTTTATGGTTCTTTAGTCACTATTTCAGGAATTAATACACTCATGCAATACAAGCATCTCAGCATTGCTCTAAAAGCATTAAAAAGTGTACAGTCAGGGTTTTTTTTTTTTTTTTTGGTGGCTTTGTGCACTAATGTAGCACAAAAGGCTTCTTTTATTGCTCCAATTTACTATTGCAATTTTGTAAACAGGTTTATGGAAGTCAGTTTTGCCACATAATCTGTGCTTTCTTGCACAAATAAATACCAGGAGAAAAACATAGAATTGCAGCCTCAGGTCCTGTCCAGATGTGCATGGTAGTTTTCCCCCTCTTCATTACAAGCAAGAAAGAAATGAACAGCATTTTCATTTACATGAAATCCTCATCCTCAGTAAGTGCTTCATCAAGGCCAGGGTAGCATGAAATGGAAGAAAAAACATGCGGTGTGTGGCCTAATGATGTGGCGGAGCTAGGGATTATCCTTCGGTCTGTATGTTTATAGTGCGGTATTTGCAGTGCCTGAGTGGTGGATCCAGGAACAGTACAGGTATACAGTGAAAATAAATGCATTTCATTTTCCATAATGCTTCTCTGGTGTATAGTGTCATGGGGGGCCTAGAGCCGGTCCCAGAGAGTTAGGAGACACCCCGGAGGAGGGTGCCAAACTATCGCAATGAACCGGCTCACAAACCTTCACTACAGGCAAATTGAACCCGTAAGAGCCCAAAACCATTTCTCATGGGTTATAACACAGACCAAACAGACCATATTAAGGTCAGCCTTTATTCATCACATATACAGTACATTACTGCAAAGGGAAATTCTGTATTGTTGGCATATCCTAGCTTTGTCAGCCATTATACTGCGCGAACATAGGTAATGGAGCCTTGTACAGGGGTAGCCAAATAAATAAATAGTAGAGTAGCCAAATAATGTACTCAAGTACGAGTAGCTATACTTCAAAATAATATTACTCAAGTAGAAGTAAAAAGTAGTCATCCAGAATATTACTCAAGTCAGAGTAAAAAAAAAATGAAAAGAGTGAAAAGATACTCAAGGACTGACTAACTGTTTCATCATAATGTCTGATTTCTTTTTTTTAATTATGTAAGCAGTCAGACAAAATGATAAAATAATGTACAAATTGCAACATTTCCAAATAATAAAATAAATGAATAAAACTAATATCTTTACAAAAGAATAAAAAACACAAAATCTCAAATAAACACCTCCTGTAGGTGACATATGTATGTTTGAATGGTATAATTATTTCCTGTGTAAGATAAACTGTATATTCAGTATGACTCAGCAGAAAATAAAATAACATTAGAACATGTGTACAAGAGTCTCACTGACCCATAAACTGTGTCCAGCAGAACAAATGTAAGAAAATTATATATTTTTTAGCCTCTAGATTATTTGCTAATTATATTTGCTAAGATTGCAACATTAAATAAAACAGCTAAACTAACCGCCACATGTTTGCTTCACTGTCTACCACTGCTGAAGACTGCCCTCTAAAGTGTCGAATAAACGATTAGAAAAGTAACGAGTCAGGAGGAGCCGAATGTAGCGGAGTAAGAGTAGCGTTTCTTCTTCACAAAGCTACTCAAGTAAAAGTAAAAATTATGGTGCGATAAAATATTTTTTCAAAAAGTTACTAAAGTAAATGTAACGGAGTAAATGTAACTTGCTACTACCCACCTCTGGCCTTGTGCAAGGGCCCAGCAGCGTCAACCTGGTGGAGCTGGGGCTCGAACTGCCAACGTACTGAGCCACCACACAATGGAGCATATTTTAAAAGATGTCAACATTGATATTTTCTTAATTTGATTTATATCAATTTGTTCATGAAATGCCGTCAAAACAGGCTAAATATTATTTATTTAAAAAAAAAAGAAAAAGAAAGAAACATTATTCAATTTTTGGAAATGTAAAATTGGATGAAACCTACTCCAAGTAACAAAAATAACCCAAACATTTTAAAGCTAGCTTGTCACATGTCCAACACAGGCACACACCCATTTTGGAACTGAAATCGTCACTGGTACACAAATTCACACATTGGTCACATGACTACGCCAGGATGTTTTTTTATACAGTGTAGACGTCACTTAGGGACTTGATGACTCGCCAATCACAGGGAGAACATGCAAGCTCTACAGTATGTCATGCATGGTGATGTCATAGTGCCCAAAAACTGTTAGCAGCCTTAATACTGTAAATTCTGCCATGAGCCATAAGTCATAGCACATTCATAACATAAATACAAAACCACAACGGCTATGCGAGAGGTCGACGCTGACATCGGCATGTTCAAAAGCATTTGTTTCATGATCATTTTTGCAATGTGTTTCTACACCAAAGAAAGCTTGGTGTAGAAAGCTTTGGTAAAAAAATCCATATACCTCCTGGACACGGCCGAAGCTCTGTCACACACTCTGGGGTTTGAAGTGTCGCAAGTCCTTTAAAGTTTGAAGATCACAGCAGGTTTGTTAGTCTCACCACTGACTAAAATCATTTGTTTTTCGCTCTCGAACACCCAGATCCTTCATTTCTTCCACAGTTTCTTCCCTGCTGAGGAGACCTAATCAGCATTTCTTTTCCCACAATCCTTTCACGAGCTCAGCAGGATGACGACGTCCTTGTCTCTTGTCTGTTCAGCACTTTCTCCTTCTGAACCGAGGTGTAATTAATTAATTGGATGTGCATACAGTATTGCTGTGAATCGTTTCGTCAGCGGTGTCGAATTATTGATTCTGATTGGTCGCCTTGTAAGTGAGAACAGAAACTCACAGCTTGTCCATTACAGTACTGTGAGCGAGTCTTGAGCTTGAGTTTCATTTTTTTTTTTTTTTTCATATTTTGCTTCAGATGTTCTTGTATTTTTATGCACTCTGGAGGAATAGTTCTCCAGGCTTCCTGAAGGACTTTTTTGTCTCTCATTTTAAGTCCAGTCCCTGAACCGGAGCAGTTTCAGAGAAGTGATCTATGAATTAATCAAGTATTTAAAAAAAAAAAAGAACATCTACCTTAAGGCATGAACCAGTGAGTAACAGGTGCAGATGATGACAGATGATCAGGAGGTGATTAGTATATTGATGAGGCTGAACGCTGAGTGGTTGGAACAGACGAGAGGGGAAGTGAGGTTGCTGATGAGGTTGTAGAAGTTTTTTTTTTTTTTTTTTTTAACTACTTTTAATTGTATGTTTAGGCACTTTGCAATCTGTCACAGTAAAACATGTGTTCTCATTTATTTTATTTAATCTGCATAATTAAATTTAATTACATTTAATTTCATATGATGAAATAAGGAATGATTTAAGAAATTGTGCAGTACTGTAAATAGAAATCATAATTATACTGTATATGTGGTATAATGGGAATAAAGAACTTCAGGACATGTTGCTGTAAGAAAATGATCAACAAAGGTACAGAACAAACATCACACTACCTTGATCTTCGGTTAATTTCCTTTTCCTTTTCATAAAAGTGGCTGGAGCCTAACATAAATGCCTGGAAGAAATAAGTATTTCTGATTCAATGAGTAACTAATGAGGCAGATTGTAGATAAAAAAAAAAGTATTACATCTATTCTCCAAAGCTGTTTCAGAACTGTTCCAAAGCTGCAAAGTTTTTTATCATTATTTTTTTCCTCTGAAGTTTCACAAAATTGCAACCATTTTTGTATATCGCATCATCAGGCAGACATGACTCCTTGGGGAAATGCTTCCAACTTGAGCTTCAAAATGATGGCAGAGAAAAGATTTGAAATAGGCCATGAACCTTTGAGCTGTGCCACCTCAATACATCCACCTGCTCAAGAAAATGAGAAAAACAGCTTCACCCTAAATAGCGAGGCGGATGGGCGGGGGGTGGGGGGGGGGGGTGAGGAGTTGGCTCCAGAGCATCAAAAAGTGGTGTACATTAGCGAGGTCAGACAGAGCAATACAAGCCCAGCTGTCAGAGCAGTGATTGATAGTATCGCTTCCCCTGCCATTAGCTCATCACTCAGATGAAAGAGTAAAGTATAGCATCACGGTCATGACTCAAAATCACTGGGGCATGTAACTGTCAAATTAAATAGTGGTGACTTTTTTATAGTAAGCAACCAGATTTCTAATACAGTCCAAGTAATGCTGTAGAGGAGAATGGAAATGCAATCGAGATTTATGGTCTGGATTATCCATAAAACAAGTTTGATCCTTTTCATCAATTGTGTTACAGCAGCTACAGTATGAAGTCATCCACTCGCCGGCATCTCTTTCTTTTTATCTCTTAGTTAAAAAGACAACTTGTCATGGGGTCGAGAAAAAAAATCATACTGTCATGTTCAAAAGTTAGTGCCCCCTCTTTTAATTCTATGTGTCATTGGCGCAAAAACGTTTTGAACTTCCATAATAAAAATCAGCTGATCATAGTTGGGAAAACAATCTCAGATGGACAACAACATATACCTTTTTTGTTTTCATTGTGCAATTATTTATTTAACAAAAATGAAGCCAAAAAGAAAAGAAAAAAAAGCATGCAGGTAATACTAAGTACCGCCTTACTGCTTCCACAGGATTTAAGAGGATACAGTAGGTTGCAGCCTGGTGCTGCTAATCATCCGCCCTTGGTTAACTGATCATCAGCAGGTGTGCAGACTTCTATAAAAGTTGAATCTTTGGCAGTTTTCTGGTCTAGCAAGCCAGTGTGTGCTAAGTCAATGCCAAGAGCAAAAGCCATAAGCAATTGTGCTAAAGAAGCAACCGTTGCTGCACACCAATCTGGAAAGAGTTATGCAACCATTTCCAACAAATTTGGAATCCAGCATTCTACTGGGAGAAATAATATTAACAAGTGAAAAGCATTTTAAAACTGTTGACAATTTTCCCAGGAGAGGGCGTCCCAGAACATTCACCCATGATCAGACCATGCAAAAAAAAAAAAAAAAAAGAGTTACATCTCAGACCCGACGGGCCTTACTGAGCATGTTAACTGTCCGTGACAGCACAATTAGCAAAAGACTGAACAAGTATGGTTTGTTTGGAAGGACTGCAAAGAGAAAGCCTCTTCTGTATAAAAAGAACATACAGAAACAGCATGTGAACAAACCACAAGACTTCTGCAACAGTCTCCTATGGACAAATGAGACTGATGTAGAGTTGTTTGTCCGTAAAGCACGGCACCATGTTTGCATTTTAGCAGAAACACCTCATAGCCTGGTTCCTCTCAAGGTTTCTTCCTGCTGCCATCTCAGGGAGTTTTTCCTTGCCACCGTCGCCGACACCCTCGGCTTGCTCACAATTTCATTTTTTTCTCACTCATAAACACTTTTATAAATCTTTTCATTCTGTGAAGCTGCTTTAGGAGAATGACCATTGTTAAAAGCTCTATAAAATTGAATTGAATTGAATATATATATATATATATATATATATATATATATATATATATATATATATATATATATATATATATATATATATATATATATATATGTCAGCATTCTTAGCACACACTGGTTTGTTTTTAGATGAATGGAATTACAACAATTAAACAATTAAAAAGAGGAGATACAAATTTTTGAACATGGCTGTATAAGCAAACATCACTTTATCAATCATTTACAGTATAAAAACTAAATTAGATTGTAAATCATTTGTTAGTGGAATTGGATTGTGTCAAAAATATTGTGACTGAGCTGTTACTATAGAAACAATAGAAATATCACATCAGAACAGATTCGTTTAGAACCTTGCAGCTTGAACTAATATCCAAGCCGCAGTTATCTAATGTTAATTAACACGTTTCGATCGGAATCAGAATTGAGCATTTGACAGTGCTGTGGTTTAGGAGAGTAACTTCCTGAGATAACAGCAGTGCTTCCTCCTTCCTCTCGTTAGTCTTGTGGAGACTTCACATCACATTCATTAATGCACCGCCCCCAGAGGCTGTTTTACTTCCTGTCTCTTACAACGGTCTAATGAGACACAGACAGCCTGTAATGAGACGGTATATGACACATAAAGAATGCTGACATTTTATAAAGACTGAATATTTTTCTTTGCATAATAGAGAACATGGGAGTCTGGGAGTCGTGTAACACAATGCCAATTTCGGTATATTTATCAGTTTCTCTTTATATCCTCTAAACCTTTCACAGTTCCTCAACCTCAGCTACGTCTCTCAGGTTGAGCTACAGATGTGCATGTGGCTGCTTTTACGATCCCATCCGCATGAATTTTGCCTGTAACTGCCTAAGTAAGCAATACTGAAGAAAGATTTGACCCACCAGCCAGGCGCATACACTCCGCTCTCTTCACTGCTCCTTCAGGAGCTCCGCGTCGCCAAGGCAACAGCACTAACACCAGGGCTAACTCGATAGCGACTAGCTTAATGTTCATACAAATTATCGATGATGGTCGCGAAGCCGATTCCAGGAGACTTACAGTATGTCTTCGGGATGAAACCAGAGCACCCGGAGGAAACCCAACAAGCATGGGTAGGACACGCAAACTCCACGCGCGCAGACCTGCGACGGGAATCGAACGCGGACCCTCGTGGCGCAAGGCGACAGTGCTAACCACTACGCCACCATGCCGCCCAATAGAAACCCAAATTACATAATAATAAAGTAAATAATCTTCTTTATTTCTACTTCATTCCATGTTCCTTTTTCTAAGAAAGATAGGTACATGACATGTACTGTACACTCCACCTCCTGTCTTCACCACATACAGACAAAAATGACCTGATGTCCCCTCTCCTGCTATTATTCCTTCATGCTTAACATACGGGGGTCGTATAGACAGGATGTAATATATGTCTTAGCTCTCACATAAATCATTATTTGACAGTTATTTATTATAAATGTGCGGCTTGGATATAAGTCCCTTTTGATACGTTTTCATTTACAAATAGTTTACATGCAGTACTTTCACATCAGGATTGTCTAATCAGTGGCACATTTAAATACCATAATTTAAAGTGCCAAGCAAAATACGAAGCTCACTGCTGAATGGCTTAAATTACGCATTGAAAAGACTGCATACGTATTCATTATCTTGATGGGTGATTTGTTGCAACCCTGGCTGCATGTTTTGACCAGAAAGAAAAAAACAAAAAAAAACAAAGCAGTTTTTAATATCTGTGTAAAATGCTCATAAGACCATGATTGCCTTTGCCACAAGAGTGATTTCGTGTGCTTTGGAGTCTCTTATGAACAGCAGGTTGCTCGGCTTAAAATGTCGCCAAGCAGCAAAGAGCATAATTTCAGCCTCAATCATGTCAGCTCAAGTTTCGAATTGTTTCCTGCCATGGTGTAAGATTTTGTCCTCTTTTGCTGCAGTAATACATTTTTTTTTAATAGTCCAATAATCATTAGAACTCAGCCCGGAGCAGAGGAACATTTTCACACCAGGTTTCACACCATTAAGAGTCTGCCGAAGTACTTTATTCTGCTAAATTAACAAAAGCAAGACCACCATCGCTGGTGTTTAAAGAAGCTAATGCCGCTTACATCCTAAGGCTTCGCATACTGAATCACTGGTATTTTAGGATTAGACATTTTCCTTCCCTGATGTTTTACACAAACTGGCCTCTTGGGCTCAGGGTGATTATTAGTTTTCAATATTTTAGCACATTAAGGCTCAGTCAGCTCAAAGAACATCGATACAAAGAAGCTGTCTCTAATCTCGTTATTGTGCTCCGACTGAAATGCCATTAAACTCATTTCAGAATTAACAATGGAACGTAGTAAATGGATTATATATTTGTCCAGATCTAATCCGATCCAACACTTGTGGAAGAGTCAAATCATTGTGAAGCAGTCCATATTATGTTGGCACTTAGGTACAAAACACATTAACAATATTCATGAATGGAACCAGAAAATATGAGGGGCGGTCATAAAATTGTTATTACTGGTAAGAATGTAATAAACTGTTAATAATGTGATGAAAACGAACGTTGGTCGTGAGCTTAGTCCGTCTCTACATATCCTCCACCTCAGGTGATTTGGGTGACTAAGTGACGTAGTGACTCATTTCCCGTCTTTGAAGAAGCCTTCTTTTTGGCTCTTGAGGAAAAGTTCCTTCTCTGTAATCGCCTCGTCATCATCTGCGAAACACCTGCCATGATGTGGTTTCTTCAAGTGATGGAATATGAAGACGTCACTGGCTGCCACTTTACTGTCATACACTGGAACATTGTCGCTGTAACCGGCAACCAGTTCGTCATGAAGTTCATTCGCATTGTTTCCCATAAAATCCGTTGTAACAACAACAAAATCAAAAACAACAACGCTACAACACATAATTCAACACAACACATAATTAATGACAGCAAATTTGTAAATACGCACCAGAAAATCTGTCAGCAAATTTATAAACACAACAAGAAATCCATAAAGGCAACAGGAAATTATAAAAACAAATGCAAATTTGTAAAGACAACAGCGAAACCAGCTCATTTGCAAATACAACAGCAAGAACTAAACACAACAGAAAATTGGTAAACAAAAAAACAAATCAGAAAACACGACAAGAGTAAACAAGAGTATAACCTCAAACACAACAGTGAATCAGAAAACACAACGTGAAACTCATAAAACATGACAAATTTGTAAATTCACCACAGCAAGGAATTCACACACACACACACACACACACACACACACACACACACACACACACACACACACACACACACACACACACACACACACTTTGACCAAAAACAAATTTATATACACACCAACAAAACATCAAACACATAAATTTTATAAACAAAACAGAAAATTTGTAAACATGACAACAAAAAAACAACAAATCACAAAGAAAACAAATAAGTCATGAACATGACTGTCTATAGATGACAAAATTTAAAATACGAGTCAGAAAACATATCAGCAAATTTCTAAACAGACAAGCAAAACCAAAACCAACACAACAAATTTGTATATCCAGCAGCAAACCATAAAACAAAATTAATATTGTAAACAAAACATCAAATAAAAAAAAATATTATTATTAGTATTATTATTATTAATAATAATTTAAACATTAATAATAATAATAATAATAATAATAATAATAATAATAATAATAATAATAATAATAATAGAATAATAATAATAATAATAATAATAATAATAATAATAATAATAATAATAATAATAATATCAAGGTCAAAAACACAACAACTACAAAAACACAACATATTTATAAAAACAACAAAATTATTAATGCGCCAGCAAAACCAAATCACAAGAGAAAAGTTGTACTCTCAAAAGCAAATAAAAAAATGCAGATGCACAACAAAATACGCAAAAGGTAATTTGTAAATGTGACAACAAATTTGTAAATATAAATTAGCAAACTTAACAGCAAATTTATAAACATTAAAGTTCAAATACACAAAAGCGGCAAATTTGTATACATCACAGCAAGTCAGTAAACACATTAAATTTGCAAAGACAACAGCTGATCAACATAAGATCAACAAAAAACACAACAGCTTATCAGAAAACAAAATTAATTTATGCATGAATTGATTCATATAATACATTTATAAATATACACATTTGTTCATATATAAACATGTGAAAATTTAGGGGGAAAATATGAACATAAAAAACAGCAAAACCACAACAATAAATCAAAAACACAACAGCAAAACAAAAAAAAATAAAAATAAATAAAACACACAATAAATCAAAGACACAATGATAAATCCAAAAACATAAAAACAAAATCAACAACAAAACAGAAAAAAAACAAAAACATACTGATATCAATCAAATCAAAAAAACAACAGCAAAAAAACCAACAAAAAAAACAATGATAAATCAAAAACATAATACCAAAACAAAAACAGAATTATAAATTCTAAAACACAACAAAACATATAAACACAACACCACATCAGATAAACGTAACATGTAGAGTCCTGACTGACCATCCCATGCTCGATCCTGATTGGTCTGTCTGTATGACAAAATACAAAATGTCTTTTTTTGCGAAGTGGACATGCTTTTAAAACCTAACAGAGCTGCTGTCAGTAGCCGTACATAGCACGTTCCACTTCAGCCCCAAAAGATCAATATTTAATTCAAACCAGGGAGGGGAAAGAGATGTAACACTTCTCTTGAGAGGAAAGAAATGATCGGTAGGAGATCAAATCTCTTGAGCTGATAAATCCAACTCCAGTGATCCCAAAGGTGTGCATTTCCAGTCCCACTGCTGAAGCAGAGTGCAGGTGTGAGACTTTTGTGCTTCATTTACTTGAATCTGATTAAAGACAGGGATAAACAGGTACATGCTCTTATTTTAAGTGAGTCTTCGCTTGGGTTATATTGCCTGTTACATCATTAAATCGCAAAATCCATTAAAAATTTATTTCAAATTTTAACTTAACTCTGAAATGGGAAGTCTGGCACTCGGGAGTGCAGCAAGACACTGGTTGATTTGAACTCATAAGCTGTCAAAGTAGGCCTTCCTGACTTTCCAAGAAGGGCCTGAGTAGAAGTTCTGACTTGTAGCATAAGCACCAGTGGAGCTGACTGGAGAGTTTAATCCATTTCAGCATCTCACAAAACAGCAGGAAAGCAAAAAAAAAAAAAAAAAAAAAGCATAGAAGAAAAAGTGGAAAAGATTTTAACATTTTATTCAGGAAGAACAATCCTCCAGGGGGTTGAACTTTACTGCAGCTACCTAGACCAAAATCTCTAATTGCACCCTGGATCTGTCTGTCTGCACTCCACGTTCTGGTTTGCATGGAGTTGTGTGCTTTACCACAGCTTAGCCCTCCAGCTTGTACTTTCACAGATACTGAGACGAGACAATAGAACCCAATAAAAGGTTCATGACTGGATTTGAAAGTCAGGTTAAATAATTATATATATATATATATATATATATATATATATATATTCAAATAGGGCTTGCTGTGTGTAAAGTTAAGTTGAATTCCTTTGTAAAAGTTGGATGTTGTTTAAAAAGTTGTGGCAATATTTACTTTGCCAATATCATGTTGATCTTAGGCTGTCTGTTTGTGAAAACTATATTTACGTGAATGGAAAGATATTGAGACAAAATTGAACAAGAGCTTTTATATTTTTTAATCCATCACCCATTTTCCTTTTCTTTCTGCTCTGTGTGGTGCATGAACCCCAGACTTAACCCCAGTAACCATTGGTTACCTATAGAACCTACTATTGAGTATTGAGTCCAGTAATTGCAAAATGTACTGTATAAAACAGCTACAATTGACCAACCCATTAAAACGAAATTCATTCTGTGAAACACTCCAAGTCATAAATCACAATGTCAAATGCTTTTTACAATGTTAGGGTTCCTGCTGAGTATCTTTCAATCGTAACACAAGATTAGGTTTATTATCAGAGGAATATTACGGCAAGTAACAAAAGAAACTCGGCCAGTCGTTACATTTCCATCGATATCAGTGCATTTTCAAAAGGTGTGGTTTGTCATGCTGCTGCAAGACCTCTAAAAAGAATAAGGAGCATAAAAAACACTTCTGAGGAAGCTGTGTGAATTATTAACTAATCTATACTGAGAGAATATTACAGTTATCCTGTGAAGCATGCTGCTTAAAGCAGAGGGTGAGACAGCGATAGGAACAAATATCCAGCTGACTTAATTCACTTTCAACAATCAATCTGACAAATCTGGAATTTAATATGTTTTTTTTTTTTTTTTTATTAAAGAAATTTATTACTTTATGGTCTCTGCATGGACATGTCAGCTGAGTTGTTGTTGTTTACTTTTATCTGATACAGACAATAAATCTGTCGGTTGTATTTAAGTCAAAGTTGAAATTAACTATGTTCAAGTGCTATCACAGGGATAGTTTGCCTCCACACATCTGGGTTGAGAGGGTTTTAAAGCTTTGTTTGGACTGAAGATAAATCTGATTTCTTCCACAAATCTGATCTTTAGGACTGACCGTCCACATTGTTATTTGAAACTGAGCAGATCGGATTTGCCTCTGTTCAGACTGGCAACCCAAATCCGACAATTTGTCGACCAATCCACATTGGTTGCTATGGTAATGATGTAGTTGTCAAATGTCACACGTGATGTCAAATGTCGGTGACTTAAAACAAAAGACAGATAAAAAGAAGACGATTAATATTGGAGACATCACATCTCGCCCGTCAGGCCATATTTATGCCAAGTCCGTGCCAGGTTACCGTGTGCACTTTAACCACCGCATCAAGTTGCAAGTGACGCAATGGACGGTTTGAACGAGACCCAGACCGAGACACATCTTTGGGAATCTGATTTCAAACTGAGTCCAGTCTAAATATGGCAAAATATTTATCACAATTTGAGTAGCAGTCTGAACAAGATCTAAGGCTTTTATGCAAAGCACAATCAATTGGTGGCTCGAGGGGAGAATTAATTCCACCACTTGATGTGGTGTAGGTGAAGAGCACAGTAACAGCCAATGAAATCACAGCATGTTGACACTGTCCAAGGTGCTGAACCACACACAGGAGTCACCTGAATGGACCTGGGTTTGAATCCGGCTCAGGGTAAATCTTGTTATTAAAATAAGGCAAGATAAGATAAGATAAGATAAGATAAATGGAAAATCCTACTTTCCACATTTTACTTCTGCTGATCATTAGATGTTCATTGTTGAGGGGTGAGAGCTAATGTGATTGATTTCTGTAGCAAATTTATGAACTTCAAAGAAGAAAAAAGATACACTTCCTTCATCAAGATAGAAAACAAAGCAGAGGTTGATACATAAAGCAGGGTTAAATCTCATTGATTTATAGCTATTAAATAATACAGGAGACTTTTATTGCTCAGATGTAACATTTAATTGAAATTACAAATCTACATTATAAACCTACGCACTCAGTAATTTACTTTTTACTGATCACTATACATTATTTAATTATCCTAGTGAGACATGTTAATATTAATGAATTACATGTTATTATGAAACACTCCTCGTGAGAGTAACGCAGTAGCAGTCATCATTTCCAACAACATATATACAATAATACAAACTATGTCAAATAAAATTTACATATAAAATGTATTTTAAAATGATCTTGCCTTTTGACAGAAAAGAAACTTATTCATGGGAGTTTGAACAAAGTTCAATTTGAACGTTTGGAATAAATGATCCAGCAGTGTGTCTAACAGAGGTGACGAGAACCATATATAAATATTTACAGTACATATAATGATGTAAAAAAATTGGATGACTATTGTTATGAATTGTTCCTTTTTTTTGACATCAACAACCTTATAAAATACTGAATAGACAATTAAACAGTCATAATCATATGAAAATGAAACAAACATATACACATGAGAAAAAAAAATTCTAATAATAAGCAGCCAGTGTGAATGTGAGGGCTGTTTGAAGTTTCTTCTAACAGAATTGACACTTGTGACCTGAGTGCTGGGCTTTGGTCCTTTTCTTTCTCTCTCCTGGACCTTTTTCTTTTTGCCATCCAGTTTCCACTGAAAGAACTCTAGTCTGTACAAAGTCTTTAAAGATCATTTTTAAAGTTTGTCAAAACTTCAGCTTTAAAAAAAAAAAAAAACCTTCATGAATCAGGAGACCTTCCTAACAGGAACTTGCTGCAAAAAGAAGAGGATATAGGAACCATCACTCTCATACCTGGACTTTGACTTGGACTTTGAATTTTTTTGCATCTTCTTTTGTCCTGGTTGTTGTTGTTGTTGTTGTTGTGGCTGCTGCTTTTAAATGAAGCTTTTATCTATTTTCCTATTGAAGTCTTGTGTTAGAGGTGTGACCAGAGTCTGAGCAGGTGGATGTGCATCTCATACAGTGCTAGAGTTGCTGCCACTTTTAGAGACTCTCTGGACTTGTTTGCAAAACAGAGCAAGTATGGATTAGTTTGCTGAGGTGCTTTACATGTAATTTTGGTTGTTGGATGGATCATGCTGTTTGGGGCGCTACAGGAGTTGTGAATTCCAGCAGCATAGTGCTGGCCCGCACGCTTGAGCATGTCCTTCTGCTCACAGTGTTTATTAGGCAGGTTTGTGCTTTCTGTTACAATAAAATGCAGTAAGTTATTCTGGCTCAGATCAGGGGAAAAATCAATTCATACACTGATGTGGAGGGGAAAAACGTTTTTTTTTAGCATTGAGACTAATGTTGGTTATATTTTTTTAAATAAACTGTCTGGTATGTGTCTGTAAGAGTCTACACAGTAAAACACATTCAGAGTTTATTTGCGTCTGAATGGACTCATATAAACACAGCTGGGTGTTAATTCAACACTTTAAAGTTTTAATTCAACACTGGGGAATTTGCTGTGTAAGTAAGTGATACATTAAATACTAGTACACTGTAAACCCTAATGCTCAAAGTAATTAAACATACCGTTAACTTAACTTACTTATAATTACAATTCATTCAAATTAATAGACCTTGATGAGTATTTAGTACTTTTTGGTATTTATGAGTTTGTAGAAACAAATTTGATATTAAGTTACAGTAACTGTAAGTACTTAAGTAACAGTAACTTAAGTCACCATAAATTTCCACCAACTTAAAATCTTTCATACTAGGGATTTTGTGTCTGAGGTCATCAGGGCAGTAGGGCACTGGTGGCTCAGTGGTCGGTGTTTCGCCTGCCATGCGAATGGCCTGAATTCGATTCCCAACAACTGGATGAAGTGTCTGTCCCAAGCCCAGATAAAATGGGAGGGTTGAGTCACAAAGGGCATCTGGTGTAAAACCTGTGCCAAGCTTGTGTACGGACCGGATTGTCTGCTGTGGCGACCCATTGCCGGAAGAAGCAGAAAGACCAACAACAATTTATTTGATTTGCAACAACTAAAAAAATTATAATTGCTATTAAATAATATGAGTTAGGCTCCTCAATAATGCAAGTAAAGCACGATCAATATGAATGAGTACAACCAACTCAAAAACTGATAGTTCTGTTATTTAAACATCATTACTTTAAAAAATGTATGTAACTGATTACCAAAAATCTTTTGAGTTTTGCCAACTTATTCGGGTTTACAGTAAAGTACAATGATGAGCTGCAAAGTTTATGCCATTACATGTATATTTCAGCCCATATGCAGGTAAAAAAAAAAAAAAACCTCTGGAGCTTTTATTATTATTATTATAAACCAGTTCTTTGGTCTACACAGCAATTCTGCTGGTATGAAAACTACCCAGCTCAAGGGACCTCTTGGGAAAAAGGAATTACTGAAAAATCCGAGATAAGTGTAGGGTCGGGTATTGGGGTCAACGTAGAGTTGGGGCCGGCTGGTTAAGTGCAAAATATTCATAGTTAGTTGCTGCTAGTGCTGAGGATTCTGCTGACCGTGCATATATTGGGTCTATAGCTTCTCAATGTATCGCTTGATGGATTTTGTGACCACATAGAGGTTTAGCAGTAATATAGGAAATTAACAGGAAACGGTTTAGGAATTTTTTGTGAAAGAATCGCCCTGTCTTTCACAGGATTCACCAACTGAACCACTGGGGCTACACAGGTCAGTGCACTCGTTGTTCTCGTTTCAAGCCTGGATAAAATAAGAGGGTTGCATGAGGAAGGGCATCTGGTATAAAATGTGTGCTGTGTTAAATATTTGGAAAGGGTTTTTGCTGTGGCGATCTGTAATGGCTCAGTATACTGGCAGATTTGGAATATCGCACATACATTGGAGCTGCTCCACTAGCTTCAGCAGAAGCGGGACAAAATCATTTACATCCAAGCAATACGACAATGCACCAGTGTTTTCCACCAAATTACGTTCGCGTTGGCTAAAAACGTAAAATTACGCAGTGTTGGTTAGATCATCTTTATTGCTACAGCATTCAACCAAATTGAAATGAAAATAGAGAAGTGCAACACTTAAAAAATATATATATTTTAGAGAGTTTTCCTAATGATTTAGAGGATTGTCTATGTAGGATACAGAACCTATCCTGGAACAGGATTACAACCTGAACGTATACACGAACATGAACAATAAATGTATCAGGAAACAGATGTATTCAGAGAAACTGTGAGGCACCACCACCACCACCACCTCCACTACCACTATTGTACTTGCAGCGTCTCCGTAATGCCCAAAGGGAAAGAAAAAAGAAGCAATGTCTTCCAATTAGCTTGACATGTTGAACAGTCAGATTTTCACTGAGGGCTACAGATGGCATTTCATAAATGAGTGTAAATGTAGCATAGCGTCATAACTGAATATGGATATCTTCTTCCAGATGAAAAGATAATATGTTCTAAACATAGATAATGTTCTAGGATTGGATTTTTTTTTTTAGGAGAGATTGCAATGCATTAGAAGAGGTTGCACTTGATGGTGTGAATTGCATTGCAAATGGCATTCACGGGACACCAAAAAAAAAAAAAAAAAAAAAAAACTATGCAATCAGGAGATTTTCACTTTCATGCAGGTGAGCAAAGAGTCATCTGGAAAGCTGGTGGGAAAATTTGCACAATTCATTTATTCAACTTGGCGGCACGGCGGCTTAGCACTGTCGCACAAATCTTTAGAGATTGGGGTTCAAATCTTGTCTCCTGTCTGTGTGTATGTGTAGTTTGCAAGTTTTCCTTGTCCAAGCACATGTGGTGAAGGCAGATTGGCATTTTAAATTGATCAGGTGTGTAAGTGTCTGAGCTTGTGTCTTGAGATGGCTTGGCACCCCATCTAGTGTAAAATCTGCCTTGTGCACTCCAGCAAACAACTCTACACTGAATATAAGGTGATGGATGGATGGATGGATGGATGGATGGATGGCTGGATGGATAAATGGATGGATAAATGGATGGATTGATTTATTCATCCCTGGTAACAACCTGCTCAGGATTAAATTAGGCTACCAATTTGCTTATATTTTGGGAAATTTTTGGATAGTTTCTCAAGACGTAGTTGCATGGTAATACTAAAGAAGTATAAAGGTATTTTTTAAAAATCCTATTCAGTGCATATGCGCCTCTGTTGCATTATGGGAAAGCTGATAATTGGCGAGGAAGGTTTGCTATCTGTAATACCCACTGTCTGTCAGTAGGATTTAATTCCCCATTAAAATGAGTGAGTGTGGGTGCTGAATGAAACATTCCGGCCTTTCTCTCTCTCATCCTTCACTTCACCTGCAGACTCATTAAATCTGTCAAATTCTCAACCTTCCCTGACAGACACACCATTTCGACACTTATGCCTTTAATTAACCCCCCCTGGCCGCATGTGATAAACTTCAGATAGGGCGAGGTGTTTAGCGGGGTCAAAGTTCAGCTAGAAATTATGTGCCGAGTTACAGCGCTACGGACTGCATAGGAATTGAAATACAGCCGAATTACGGCTAGATAATGACAGGAAATAAAACATAAAGAGTAAGTAATGGAACTATTTCAATTACAGGCCGACATTACAATCGAGCGTGTTCATCTTCGTTGTCGTTTTAATTTACTGCAGTGAAGGTCTGGCTGGTGATAATAGCTGTGAACTATTCCTACAAAATGACAGCTGAAAATGTGCCCAGGGTTTAATGCATCTGAAACTTTTAAATGAACATAGTGATGCTGAAGCAATTAAAAGGCAAATTGAACTGATTATGAGTCATCGGTGCATTTTATGATCCGCTTTACTTTAAAAAATGGTTGGATGATTTTCAGTTCATCCAGGTTCTGTGACAGAGTAAGTGGATTTTAATCATTTAGGTATTTAACCAGACTAGAAGTCAGAGGATTGTTAGTTTAAAACCATCTTTCGTCCTTCGTTGATTATCAAGTATATGCGAGTAATTTAGTGACAGGATCATGAGCACCCAAGGTTCACCCATGCCCAAAAGCCAGCCTGTCTGGTCCGATCCCACAGAACTCCTGATCCCGGGCATGGAGCCCAGCAGGCAAAGAGCCCAAGGCCACCAACCCGGCATTGACTTTCCTCAAACCAAATCACCCTTGGGATGCTTTGGCCAAGAAGTCCAATCCAGTGAGGCCCCATCCTGCAAACCACAGCATCCAAACATCACAGTACACCCCTTGTGGGGACATGACCAGAGGGGCCAGAGCTGTTCCGTTGGCACAAGAGCAATCATAATGTTTATGGATTTAAAGTTACAGCTAATCAGTATACAATATATGTACTGTATACTGTATACAACATAATTCTCTGTAAAACAGGCCCTGACACTGGAGACTCATTCCAAAAATGCTGCATAAATATTTGCTTAAAGAGTTTGGAGAGAGAGAGAGAGAGAGAGAGAGAGAGAGAGAGAGAGAGAGAGAGAGAGGAGAGAGAGAGAGCATTTTTGAGAGTTCAGTTGTGCTATGTTGTAGTTATTATTTACTTTGGTTGGTTTCTCTTTCACTTGAGACTCTAGAAGGCTAATAGGAAAGGAAAGCCCAACAACAAAAGGAAATAGAAGTCTGGCCTCCAGCATGGAAGTAAAGGTGAGAATTTGCATTCTGATTGCAATATGGTAACCACAACCTCCTTCCTCAAAACACGAATAACTCAGTTTATGCGGTGATTTATTTATTTCTTATTTATGTCATGTTCATGTATTTATCAGCAACAGGAATCTGTAATCAAATCCAATCTAATATCTTCTCTTAAGCTCTTCTCTTAAACCCAAATCCCAACCTGTGGAAGCTAATTGGTTATGGAATAACCTTTGTTGATATGCATACAAGGATAGTGTATAAATAATAATTAATACTACAGTAGCAGGCTACAGTATGTATTAATATTTCGTTGTTCGATCCACCATTTAAAGTCATTGAAGTGAAGAACTGAAAATGGAGCTATTCTTCATAGCCAACAGATATGACATCACACTTAAAAGGAGGGTGCATCAGGGTTTGATTCTCGCCTCAGGTCTGTGTGCATGGAGTTTGCATGTTCCTCCCAGTGCTTGGTGGGTTTCCTCCGGAGGCTCCAGTGTCCCCCAAAACATGCAGATTAGTCGAATGCCTGTAGTGTGTGAATATTGACCAGAAGTCCTACCACGGTCATAAAAATGGGAATAAAGACAGTGGTCACCATTGGCCCCCACGGTCCCCAGTTGAACTACAGAGGCCTGGATGGATTTAATATGAATAAATGATGGTTGGCTCAAGACTTTTGCACAGTCTGTACTGTATAACTCTCCATACAAAAAAAAAAATGTCTTAGTGCTTAAATCTTTTGATTAGCAATGAGCACATTTGAACTGATCTGCACTATAAGCCTTTTACAGCATGTTAATTATACATAAGTTTGATTTTAGTCTCTTTCAAAGCACCCCCCCCCCCTCTCTCTCTCTCTCACTCACAGAATCAAACAGACTTGGATGTGACTTTTTTATGCATCAAGTATCGTTTTCAAAATGTAAATTTTAAAGCATGTTCTTTTATATTCTATTTAAAATAATGAATAATGAAGTTTTATTCATTGTGTTGTTTCACTCCGAATATTTGGACGATAAACCGAGTCCACGTGTGCCTTAAGTTCCATCGATTACTCTCTTGTTTACCACCTAAAAGTAAAATGACCCTCGTGTTGCTGCGTCTGACTTGCCAGCTCATATGCTACAGCAATGCAGAACAAGACTGTTGTTTCATACACGCTAAGCCAAATCAAATACCAGCTGCATATTAGTTTGACCTCTGCATAATCCAGCCAGCTGTCAGTCAGAACGTGTGACTTTATTTTTATTTTTTTATTTTTTTCATTATTATTCATATCCATGACGTCCAACGTGCTGTGACTACTGGCCATGAGATCTTGTTATCATCCATGAAAAGGAGACACAAAGCAGCTAAGACAAGACTAATGAGCCAGAGCACAAATATAACAAAAACAAGCAGGTCCAAGCCCATGGGACTTCATATGATGAATTCATATTTGCTAAAAAAAAATTTTTTTTAAACATTCTTTTGTGAGTTATATCCATGTACTACTTCAGAACTTCTACTTATTGTATGAACAATCATCCATCCATCTAGGACCAACCTCTTTAGTCTAACTAGACACCGTGGAGACCAGTGGCGACCATTGGATTTATTCCCATCTTTCAGTAGTTCATGATACCACTAGGCGTTTCAAAATGTTGTTGTCTGTTCTCAATGACTGGTGTGTCGAGTCTTGAGATGGCTCGGGGTATAGCTGGAGGTTTTCATTCCAACGAAGCACGAGTTGCACCTGCTAGTTAATTAAAGGACAAAATCTCCTGACAAAAAAAAAAAAAACAGCTGTGGCTTATGGTTTGGTTTGGAAAGAACACCTACACAACATACTGGCTGAGATGGATAAGACCCTGATTTTGAACATTTTGAACATTATTCAGTTGTACCCGTGCTACAGTAACGTCCAGTTTCCACTTGTATCCTCTAGTGGTATGGATGGATGTGCATGTTATGGAAAAAACTGGGACTTCTTAAGGAAAAGTGGTGCTTAGATAATGTATAGCCTCACTTTCTGCTTCATTGTTATATCTTTTTTTGCTTATTTGAAGGTGGATCATAGTTTGTATGTAGCTGATTCATACAGTAGATGTTGTTGTAAGTGGTTTGTACCTCTTTATAACAGAGTCCAACGGAATTCTTTTCAAATTCTTTGATAAGTGTTGCAGTGGATAACTTAATACCCCCTCAGACAGCGGCGGAGCTGATCTGCTAAAATGGTAAAATCCAAGCCTGCGCACTAAACTATTAAACTATAAGGGCAGCAATGAAAGTAATGAAAAAGTGAGCATTACTTGTATTTAAACCAATAAAACTCAAGCAGCACATACTGTACAGCATGTGCAGGCACTCAGCATGACGATTAAAAAAATATATAGAAGCCTTTCTGGTGTGTGTTAATGGGGAGGCTTCCGACTTTAAACAGTGTATTTTGGGTTTTTTGGAATACGTCAGGCGGAACGAACGTTATCATTACTTTTATAAAGAGTACATTTTCACCATTATCGGAAAATGTGAATGAAGTTGCAAAAAATGTAGACTTAACAAAATGAACATGTTATTATTATTTTTTGGTCATAGAAACTGGTTAAAGTGAACTAACATTTAGTTTATTATATTGCCTATTTTTTGCTAAAAAGAATAACATGTCACCCTGTACATGTCACCATGTATATATATATATATATATATATATATATATATATATATATATATATATATATATATATATATATATATATATATACAGTCATGGCCAAAAGTTTTGAGAATGACACAAATATTAGTTTTCACAAAGTTTTCTGCTAAACTGCTTTTGGATCTTTGTTTCAGTTGTTTCTGTGATGTACTGAAATATAATTACAAGCACTTCATACGTTTCAAAGGCTTTTATCAACAATTACATGACATTTATGCAAAGAGTCAGTATTTGCAGTGTTGGCCCTTCTTTTTCAGGACCTCTGCAATTCGACTGGGCTGCTCTCAATCAACTTCTGGGCCAAATCCTGACTGATAGCAACCCATTCTTTCATAATCACTTCTTGGAGTTTGTCAGAATTAGTGGGTTTTTGTTTGTCCACCTGCCTCTTGAGGATTGACCACAAGTTCTCAATGGGATTAAGATCTGGAGAGTTTCCAGGCCATGGACCCAAACTTTTAACATTTTGGTCCCCGAGCCACTTAGTTATCACTTTTGCTTTATGACACGGTGCTCCATCGTGCTGGAAAATGCATTGTTCTTCACCAAACTGTTGTTGGATTGTTGGAAGAAGTTGTTGTTGGAGGGTGTTTCTTTATTCATGGCTGTGTTTTTGGGCAAAATTGTGAGTGAGCCCACTCCCTTGGATGAGAAGCAACCCTCAAGCAATGCGCTCACCTTTTCTTCTCCGGACAAGCCTTTTTCCAGATGCCCCAAACAATCGGGAAGAGGCTTCATCCGAGAATATGACTTTGCCCCAGTCCTCAGCAGTCCATTAGCCATACTTTTTGCAGAAGATCAATCTGTCCCTGATGTTTTTTTTGGAGAGAAGTGGCTTCTTTGCTGCCCTTCTTGACACCAGGCCAGCTTCCAGAAGTCTTCGCCTCACTGTGCGTGCAGATGCGCTCACACCTGCCTGCTGCCATTCCTGAGCAAGCTCTGCACTGGTGGAACTCCGATCCCGCAGCTGAATCCTCATTAGGAGACGATCTTGGCGCTTGCTGGACTTTCTGAAGCCTTCTTAACAAGAATCGAACCTTTTTCCTTGAAGTTCTTGATGATCCTATAAATTGTTGATTTAGGTGCAATCTTAGTAGCCACAATATTCTTGCCTGTGAAGCCATTTTTATGCAACGCAATGATGGCTGCACGCGTTTCTTTGCAGGTCACCATGGTTAACAATGAAAGACCAATGATTTCAAGCATCACCCTCCTTTTAACATGTCAAGTCTGCCATTCTAAGCCAATCAGCCTGACATAATGATCTCCAGCCTTGTGCTCGTCAACATTCTCACCTGAGTTAACAAGACGATTACTGAAATGATCTCAGCAGGTCCTTTAATGACAGCAGTGAAATGCAGTGGAAAGTTTTTTTTCGGGATTAAGTTACTTTTCATGGCAAAGAAGGACTATGCAATTCATCTGATCACTCTTCATAACGTTCTGAAGTATATGCAAATTGCTATTATAAAAACTTAAGCACAACTTTTCCAATTTCCAATATTTATGTAATTCTCAAAACTTTTGGCCACGACTGAAGTGGACAAAATTGTTGGTACCCTTCGGTCAATGAAAGAAAAACTCACAATGGTCACAGAAATAACTTTAATCTGACAAAAGTAATAATAAATAAGAATTCTATGAATGTTAACCAATGAAAGTCAGACATTGCTTTTCAACCATGCTTCAACGGAATTATAAAAAAAAAATGAACTCATTGAAGTTCATGGAACAGGCCTGGACAAAAATGATGGTACCCCTAACCTAATAGTTTGTTGCACAACCTTTTGAGGCAATCACTGCAATCAAACGATTCCTGTAACTGTCAATGAGACTTCTGCACCTCTCTGCAGGTATTTTGGCCCACTCCTCATGAGCAAGCTGCTCCAGTTGTTTCCGGTTTGAAGGGTGCCTTTTCCAGACAGCATGTTTCAGCTCCTTCCAAAGATGCTCAATAGGATTGAGGTCAGGGCTCATAGAAGGCCACTTTAGAATAGTCCAATGTTTTCCTCTTAGCCATTCTTGGGTGTTTTTAGCTGTGTGTTTTGGGTCATTGTCCTGTTGCAATTCCCATGACCTGCGACTGAGACCCAGCTTTCTGACACTGGCCAGCACATTTCTCTCTAGAATCCCTTGATAGTCTTGAGATTTCATTGTACCCTGCACAGATTCAAGACACCCTGTGCCAGATGCAGCAAAGCAGCCCCAGAACATAACAGAGCCTCCTCCATGTTTCACAGTAGGGACAGTGTTCTTTTCTTGATATGCTTCATTTTTCCGTATGTGAACATAGAGCTGATGTGCCTTGGCAAAAAGTTCCATTTTTGTCTCATCTGTCCATAGGACATTCTCCCAGAAGCTTTGTGGCTTGTCAACATGTAGTTTGGCATATTCCAGTCTGGCTTTTTTATGATTTGTTTTCAACAATGGTGTCCTCCTTGGTCGTCTCCCATGTAGTCCACTTTGGCTCAAACAACGATGGATGGTGCGATCTGACACTGATGTTCCTTGAGCATGAAGTTCACCTTGGATCTCTTTAGAAGTCTTCCTGGGCTCTTTTGTTACCATTCGGATTATCCGTCTCTTTGATTTGTCATCGATTTTCCTCCTGCGGCCACGTCCAGGGAGGTTGGCTACAGTCCCATGGATCTTAAATTTTTGAATAATATGTGCAACTGTAGTCACAGGAACATCTAGCTGCTTGGAAATGGTCTTATAGCCTTTACCTTTAACATGCTTGTCTATAATTTTCTTTCGAATCTCCTGAGACAACTCTTTCCTTCGCTTCCTCTGGTCCATGTTGAGTGTGGTACATACCATGTCACCAAACAACACAGTGACTACCTGGAGCCCTATATATAGGCCCACTGAATGATTACAAGATTGTAGACACCAGTGATGCTAATTAGTGGACACACCTTGAATTAACATGTCCCTTTGGTCACATTATTTTCAGTATTTTCTAGGGGTACCATCATTTTTGTCCAGGCCTGTTCCATGAGTTAATTTTTTTTATAATTCCGTTGAAGCATGGTTGAAAAGCAATGTCTGACTTTCATTGGTTACCATTCATAGAATTCTTATTTATTATTACTTTTGTCAGATTAAAGTTATTTATGTGACCATTGTGAGTTTTTCTTTCATTGACCGAAGGGTACCAACAATTTCGTCCACGTGTGTATCTTATGCAAGATAAGATAATGTAAGCAGAAATCTGGAAGAACAAGAAAACCCCATTTGACTGCAAAAAACCTGCAGGAAGATTTAGCAGACTCAGGAGTGGTGGTGCACCGTTCCACAAGACCTTCATGGAAGAATCAGCAGAAGAAAACCTTACCTGCATCCCCACCATAAAATCCAATGTCAGAAGTCTGCAACAGAACATCTACAGAAGCCTGATGCGTTTTGGAAACAAGTGCTGTGGACTGATGAAGTTAAAATAAAACTCTTTGGCCACAATCAGCAAAGGCATGTTTGGAGAAAAAAAGGAGCAGCATTTCATGAAAAGAACACCTTGTCAACTATTAAGCATGGGGGTGGATCTATCATGCTTTGGGGTTGTGTTGCAGCCAGAGGCACAGGAAACATTGCACGGGTGGAGGGAAGAATGGATTCCACTAAATACCAGCAAATTCTGGAAGCAAACATCACACCATCTGTAAAAAAGCTGAAGCTGGAAAGAGGATGGCTTCTACAACAGGACAATGATCCTAAACATAGATCAAAATCCACTATGGAAAACCTCAAGAGACGCAAGCTGAAGGTTTTGGAACGGCCATCACAGTCCCCTGATTTAAACATCATTGATAATTTGTGGGTAGATCTTAAAAGAGCTGTGCATGCAAGACAACCAAAGAATATTACAGAACTAGAAACCTTTTAGAAGGAAGAATGGGAGAAAATCCCAAGTACAAGAACTGAAAGACTTTTAGCGGCTATAAAAAGCGTTTGCAAGCTGTGATATCTGCCAGAGGAGGCGTTACTAAGTACTGATTATGTAGGGTGCCCAAACTTTTGCACAGTGCCACAATAACATTTTTATTTTTTTTATCTTTGCAACAATGTTTGCTGAAAATATTGTGCATTTTTTCCATTTCCAAGAGAGACTGTGTTTACATCTTTTCAATTAACAAAATCACCAAAATCTGTTATTTATCAAGGGATGCCTAAACTTTTGCATTAGACTGTATGATTAAAAAAAAAAACATCAAAACAAATGATAGCTAAAATGCTTTGAGCTTTAAGGGTTAATTGACAGGTCTCTCAAACTGCGCATGTTGGTTGAGTAACTCAACATCGTCTCCATCACAAGAAAGTAATTTGCGCCATCGTTTAACTCAATTCTCAAATCATTTTTGAAAATCCCCATTGTCATAGTTGATGGTCTCCCACTGTGCTACAGAATGTTTTATGGAGATGACACCAGTGACAAGAGTGCTGCGCACAGGGACGATGGATGAGGAAGTTTTAAAAAGTGGAAACTAGCATTGATGACAAACCACCATCAACTGCGACAAAGGTGATGTTCAAAAATGTGGGTTCAACAATGGCATGAACACATTGCTTGTGATGGAGATTATGTTGAGTAAGACCTTTGTACAGATGAAGAGTTACTCTACCAACAATATATTTTAATGAAAAAAAAAACCCAGTACTCCCAGTTTTACATTATTTGTAGAATTCTTCAATAGCTACTACACTGGATTTGGTGACATTTTACAGTATATGGAAGTATGGAGCAGATTCATAACTTTTGCATCACATGGGGGTTATTCCTAAAAGTAAATTCTAGTAGCAATTCATCATGGTTGTAAGTAAAATGTATATAATAATGGAAGTTCTTCGACAGTTCATGACAGTTTGACGTAGTTCGTAGTGGAGTCATACAGCAGGTCATTACATTGAAAGTATACTACTGTACCAGTCAAAGGCTTGGATACACCTTCTAATTCCATGGTCATTCCTGATTTAGATTTTTTTTTTTTTCCACATTGTAAAACTATGCCAAAGGCATCCAAAATATGCAATAATCTCCTTTTTTGAGGTGTGTCTGCTACTTATGCTCTGTAAAGCACAAACCTGAGGTGCTGTAAAATGTTGATTTTTGAGGCTGGTAAGGCTCAGTAGAGGTAAGTTTTGGTCTTGTTGTCCTGGGAAGGACTTCATCATGTTGATCAATAGATTTTGCAAATGCACTTGACAATACTTTTTTTTGACAGATTTTTTTATTTTATTTTACGGTTCTCTAGGTTGCCCTAGATGTCCATTGTAGAGCTTTGGGACCATCAGTGCCTGGAACGTTATGGACTGGAAAATGAGTATCCAGTGAAATGTATAGTCGAATAATGATTGGTATGTATTTCATAACCAGTGTATTTACAGTATATACAATAGTGTTTTTTTTTTTTTTAATGTGATTCTGTACATAATTGCGCATGTAAAGAAATCCCTCTGGGAAACATCAAAAAAAGAATTAAAAGTGGATTAATTTTAAGGAAGCACCTTAGCGAGTTATGGAGTATCACTGACAGGGTGTCACATTAACATAGAAACGATTATGTCTTCTTTCCAGCAGATGTGTGTGATTTAGGAGACAACAGAGAGCATTCAGAGTGCTACATTACTGAACAGGGGCAATTAGCAGGTTTAGGGGTAATATGTAACCGCTTCTTAAATAGGCAGTATGTTTTGACTCTGAATGAGTAAAGAATATTTTCTTTAAATATACAGAAGTGCGAAAATGTCTGGAGCAGATCCTCATTTTTTCGTATTTTGCCTCAGAGGAACCAGACGTTCTTGTATTTTTAATATAGTCTTGTGGAAGCGTTCTCTAGGACATAATTTTATGTCTCTCATTTTCAGTCTGGTCAGTGTCCCTGAGCAGTTTCAGAGGAATGGGTTTTGTTTGTTAAGCCACGCACTGATCTGTGAATCATTCAAGCATTAAAAGTTTAACTTAAGGCATAAACCAGTGAGAAACCGGTGCAGATGATCAGGCCGGTGATTAGTACACTGCTGATGCTGAATGCTGAGTGGATGGAACAGACGAGAGGGGAAACGGGGCTGCTGCTGAGGCTGTTACATAAACAAGCCGTTTTTAAACTGTTATCCTTAGGCATAGTATCCTGTCACAATAAAAATAAAAAAATCCCATTTCTTTCATTTAATCGGAATGATTTTATTTTATTTAATATGAAGAAATGAGCAGTGGCTCAAGACTTTTGCACAGTGCTCTACTGTATGTGTCCATGATATAAGTCATTTCTTATATTATAAAAGAAAGCAGGTTAATAAACTACTGTATGGTGAAAGTCTAACTGCTGAACTGCTTGAGAAGCCTTGGAGTTACTGCGGCTTAGGCCAAACAGCTGCTTAAAAATAAAAATAGAAAAAGTTGCATCCAGCATCGATGCTTTTATAACACGTTTCCAAACAGGACTACAAAATCAGGACAGATAATAAGATTTCAGGCCAAGGGGGATAGATTTGCCGAAGTAAACAGGCAGCATCAGACAGCCTGTTTGCTGTGTTTGGGTCTCACAGTCAGATCTCATCACTGCAAATTTGCTGGAGAAAAACAACTCGTACGAGAAAAGTTATGAAAGGTTCTGCTTGTAGCTAGGGGCAGATTATTCCAGCCTCGTTCACTGATAATATAATGACGCCGCCAGCTCGTGTAATATCTGCTTTAAAATGTAAGAAGCGCAGCAGTCCTGGGACCCAGGTTCAAAGCGGGTGTGTCTTGAACCAGGAAAAAATGTTATATCATCATTAAACAGAGTTCTTCTTTTTTGGTATATGTATCACATAGTGCATGGAAAAAAAATGTTTTTTTAATTTGATAGAAAAATAACAGGAGTCATAAGAAGGGTCATAAGATAAAGTTTCTACAAACTAGCAGAGATGGGTAGAGTAGCCAAAAATTTACTCCAATAAGAGTAAGCTGTACTTCAAAATAATATTAGTGGAAGTAGAAGTAAAAAGTAGTCATCCAGTCACAGTATATATATATATATATATATATATATATATATATATATATATATGCTGAAGTGTGTGTCTGTTTTGGCAGATAGAGAAGACACAGCAGTATGAAGCTGTTCTTTTGCAAGTGAATCCTGCTTTGTATATGATGTCAGGGATTAATTCTGTACTGAAATATACTTATATATTCATAGACTGTTAAAATAACAAAATAACATTATATGTACAATTAAAATAAACATATAATCACACAAACATGAAAAAAGCATTCTATATTAACCGCATGACTTTACACAAGATCAAGATTGTAGACAAGATCCCACTGGTAGCAGCATGGATTTATGGGCGTTCCACAAAATTAGAGAAAGATGCAGAAACATTTGTTTGCTCATGCGCAGTCAGCGTATGTAGGATGGATTCACAGGTAGGATGGATTTATAAAACACCGGCCGAAGGCTTTTTCCCACTATACCGCCTAATCTAATTGGTCATGTGATTATTATGTGATTGCCGCGTCTCATTGGTGAAACATGCGTAGAATAAACGGTTGGAAAAGTAACGGGTCGAGTGTAGCTGAATGTAGCGGAGTAAGAGAAGCGTTTCTTCTTCACAAATCTACTCAAGTAAAAGTAAAAAGTATGGTGCGGTAAAACTACTCATATATAGTAGAAGTAAAAATTTTTCCAAAAAATTACTTAAGTAAATGTAACGGAGTAAATGTAACTTGTTACTACCCACCTCTGCAAACTAGAGAGGATGAAAAGAAAAAGCATACGACTTTTACTAGTCCAAACTAAACTCAAGGACTGCAGCAAATACTCCAAGTAAAAATTCTAAGATTATAAGCTCAACAAAGGCAAAACTAATAGTTCTCAAGTGGTGCAACAGAAAGTATATGCTATTATAGATCATAATGCCTTAAAGTCTTGACAATGCCACAGCCGTCAGTCACCGGGAGCCAAGAGAGTGAAATGGGTTGATTGCACTATTGGAAAATTCTCACAACCTTGTCACTAGCAGCAAAACTAGCCAACCTTAGACTCATGAATGAGATAGGGGGTTGATGGGGCTTTTCTTCCCGGTGTGTTATGCTGCCCTGTGACACAGCAAGAGCAGTGGTTAGGGGGAAAAAATTATGTGCTTGGTTGGCTTCTCAAAGAAAGAACATGTAAGCATTTACTCTTCCTACCTGTTAGCTGTTGGATGAAAGCCGAGAGCTGGTTGGTGGGTGGGAATTGGCAGATGTCCTAAATGGGAAGATAACCCGCAACTGGACTAAAAATGATGCAACAAAAGATAAGAGTACAGGAATTCGAAATATCTATGAAAAAATTCAGAAGAGTCAAATTATTGGCATTGGGTTGATAACTGTCCAGCACGAAATTAAAGTCTGGAAGGACAATGTTGAACCATGGGCTTATGTGCTCAGAAAAATATCATTAATGACCGTTAGAGATCACTTAAACGCTTGGTGAAGCTGCATTGTTACTACACAATGTGACAAGAACTCACCGGATGGGACCAAACAATTGTGTTTGTTTTAGTTTTTCTGGTGCAAAGAACAAAGTTCATGTCGGCCCGATTAGTCCAGAATTGACCCTATCCCAGAGCGATCGGCGCATCAGGGTAAGAAGGGAAGTCCATGATACAGTAAGAACCACCCTTCAGGTGTAGTGCACACTGTCCAAGCCTCTGGCGGCATGGTTGTGATCTGGGGTTGCTTCAGTTGGTCAGGTCTAGGCTTATCAATGTTTTGTTCCAACATAATGAAGTCAGCTGACGACCTGAAAGTACTGAATGACCAGGATATCACATCTGTACTATATTTTTTCCTCTCTGAAGACACAGAAACAGTATATTCCAGGACTTGTGTTGTGGAAGTGGTTCTGAAAGTCTGTGGATCATTTTCACACATTCATTTTCACTGCAGTCAAAGCTGAAGGTGGTGGAACAAAATATTAAAAATGTGTTTTGTTGTTGTTGTTGTTGTTTGTTTGTTTTTTTATAGTAATTTCTCAACATAATGTCCATGAGCTAAAAATGCTCTAAGGTGTGCTGTTACCGTAAATGAATCCATTTCTGAGTGTTAACAGCCCCCGTTATGTTTTATTCCACTCCAGCCACTCCAGTTGTGGAAACTGCACAATGTGGAAACTGTGTAACTGCATAAATAAAACAAGACAGCTTAATCTTCGCCTGCCACAAATGTTACACCTTGTAATATTTTCATAAGCAGTTTCGCCAGAGGTCAACATTAAAATACAAAATCCTGTCAAACACCGTATACTTTACTTCCAGCTTTAATATGCACTCATGTGTGAGAAGCTCGGGCAGTTTAAGGGTAAGGGCACTTTTAGCGTGACACATCTGTTCACACATCAAGGCTGAAATTGTAGTTTATATTGGAGATAAATGTTGTATCCTGGGACTTTACAGTCGTTTCTACCCTGCGGCTGAGTTATAGTCCAGACTCAAGTGAAACAGGTTGACCGATTGATCGACTCTGCCGGGTGGTCGCCTTCAAACAAGCAGAAAAAAAAAAAAAGAGTTCAAAAGCTCAACAGTGGTCTTGTAGAAGCTTTGTGTTTGGGTAAAATGCATAAAATTCAATCAATTCCACATTAGCCACCGCATTCGATGAAATATACTTTGTGGGCCAATTGGCAAAAGAATTGCTAGAGGGAAGAAGATTTTCAGATGTGAAGCTCCTGAAATATTTTACGACCATTGCAAATGCTTATTCATGAGTTGCTAGCATAACGCTCATACTACAGTACAATCCTGATGTTATATTACATATATAATGATGTTCATTGAAAGTTGTTACAATTCATGCATTTTTAATTCCAGGTAAAAGACACACCAAACTTCCCTTTCATTTATTTGAAATGTAATGAAATGTTAATATATACACTGTATGTATAAGTAAAGTAAAGTCTTTATTTTTGTCACATCTACATTACAGCACAGTGAAATTCCTTCTTCGCATATCCCAGTGTAGCTGAGGTCAGAGCGCAGGGTCAGCCATGGTACAGCGCCCCTGGAGCAGATAGGGTTAAGGGCCTTGCTCAAGGGCCCAACAGTGGCAACCTGGGTGAGCTGGGAATTGAACCGCCGATCTTTTGATCAGTAACTCAGTGCTTTAGCCCTCTGAGCCACCACTGCCCCTAAATTGTTGCAGACAAACCGGCCTGGGAATCGAACCCGGGTCTCTATAAGGGTGGTTCTAGGTGCCAGAACAGAAGACTAGTCTAGATGCATGTCTTTCTCGATCCCTGAGAGATGGTGGGACCAGCCTGGAGGATTGGAGGGAATATGGTGCGGTGCATGGTGTGATTATAGCTGAGGGTAAGTGAGTGGTGGTCTGTTTTTAGCTTTCTAGGCAAGCATCAGTGTTTTGCATTTAACAGAGGAAAGCCAGGAAGCCAGTGCAGGGAGGAGAGAAGTGGTTGGTGTGGGAGAACTTGGGAAGGTTGAAAACAAGACATACAGCTGCATTCTGGAACAGCTGCAGAAGACGAATAGTACTGCAGACGATATCCTCTATAAGAACTGGATAAACCCTCTGTGACGTCACATATAGTTTGTCCGAAGAGCGATTTTGAAGCAGTGGGTCATTGGTTGGAACGTGGCTACTTTCCTCAGTTACCAAAAACTAGCTAGCCTAGATTTAGCTTAGCTAAAATCCTAAGGGGGAGAACATTAATTTATATTCTAACATTACTTTGCATTTGATTGAACTCCGTCATTCATACCAGTTACATAGTCCCATGCCAACTCTTACATTTCTGGTGGTAATGATGATTCCAGTTAGCTGGTTAACTAAAGTGATGCATAGCAGACATCTAGCGGTTTAACACCTACAATATATATATATATATGTGTGTGTGTGTGTGTTTTGTTTAGTTTTTTTGTTTTTTTTTGGTCATTTTAGCTGTAATTTTTACCTGTGCAGTTGGCATGAAAGTTTGTTTCTGTGGTACAGTTGCCATTTTAACATCTTGAGGGTCAATGGGAATTGACTCACTTTCTGAACCAGCTCCTAGTGGTCATTTGAAGAAAGGCATGTTTTGCCACCTCTAAGCTGAACTGGTTTTTCAGAACCGACGGTCGTCCCTTGCTTTCTACTTGCCAGCCAGCTCCACCTAGCTCTGCCCATAGAGATATTGCAGTGACAGTTGAAGTACTGGCTGGCTGTTTTGCAACCGAACTTTCACACTGGTCTAGTTTTAAAGTTTAATATTCTGGCTGAAGAATATTAATGAAGGCGAAGGCCAGAAGGCTCGCTCTGATACAAGCTTAGAGAACTGGCTGTAAAGTTCAGATCTGTCTCAGTGTCATGATCCCGTAGAAATCTGTGTAAAAATGGTGTTAACGCAGGGCTTTAGAGGGGGTCAATGAAATAGGAGGTGGGAAAGCGATTGTGATACGCACAGGATACGTACAGTGGGATTAGTGATTAAAAACTTGAGAAAACACAAAATAAACAGAGCTCCGTTCCAGGCCGCGCTTCTGCATGTTCAGAACTCCGCGGGGTCGCGGCCTGGGATCAGCCCGTTCTGGACAGTGCAGAGTATTTATGCACGGTTCTGCTCCTCGTAAAGCCCGCGTCGTTACAGGTGGGAACTAAGTTTATATCTGTTTGCTTCTTTTAGTTCTAAAACTTTTTTTTTTTCTATTTGATGAACTCCTTAAATCTCCAGTCTTCCAGGAGTAATACGATGCCACGCTGCACTCTTTCTAAAGTTAAAGTACCTGCTCTGATACTGTACTTTTGCATTTACAAGCACAATTACATATGGGAACATGAATTTTTTTTCAGGCTCAGCAATTACACAGAGAAACAGATGTAAAAGTATTTATAGCTAGAGCTCCCAGGGATGTAATGCTGGACCAGCATGTTCTCACACTTCCAAATTTCTCAACAACTCAAGATTAATAATAAAAAAAAGTACAACAGACAAGGGTCAGGAACAGAGTCCGGGTTACGTTTAATCTCTTGTACCTGACTCATGACATTCTCACAATACGTCATACCCATTGTCCAGCCATCACACTGACTATCATGTGTAAGTACATTAATCATTAATTATTAGTGATTACACAATTAAACAACAACCGTTTTTTTCTTTAAACCCGCCTCTTATTAGATTTGTTACAAGAACCTCAAGTATTACTCCAACTTTTACCTTAAGCTGTTTCCCACTTGGTCGATCAACTGCATGATCTCTGAGTCACTGTATAACACTATAAATGTCGAATTCAGTTTGCAAAGATAAACCAAACTGAATGAACTTGACCCTGTGTTTCTTTTCAATCAACTCTCATGAGCTTTTCAGCTGGCATTTGCTTCCGGTGCTAGCTAGTTAGCATTACTAGCATTCTTATTTACACAAGAATAAGGTACATCCATTACATAACATTGTATAAAGTTTTTAAAGCATACTTGTCCAGGATGAACCTTCCATGTACGACTCCATGTGCATCCGCCCCAGGCAATCTTATCATTTTGATTCCTACACATTCACATTTCATACACACTTCAATATATATATTTTTTTGATTGTGTCAAGCTGCTTTGTGACAATGTCAATCGTTCAAAGCGCTGTACAAATAAAATTGAATTGAATAGGTTTCTACACCCAGGCTCGATTCCCGTCTCTGTGTGCATGGAGTTTGCATGTTCTCTCCCCGTGCTTGGTGGGTTTCCTCCAGGTACTTCGGTTTCCTCCCACAGTCCAAAGACATGTAGGTTAGGCTAATTGGCGTTCCCAAATTGCCCGTAGTGTGTAAATGAGTGAGTGTATGTGTGTGTGTGTGTCTGTGCCCTGCGATGGATTGGCACCCTGTCCAGGGTGTACCCCGCCATGTGCCCCAAGTCTCCTGGGATAGGCTCCAGGCCCCCCGTGACCCTGAATATAGGATTAAGTGGTATAGATGATGAGTGAGAATGAGTGAGTGAGTGAGTGAGGTTTCTACATATTTTTATGACATTGCTTGTTGAAGCTTTTGGAAGCATCCATTATTTACTTTCTTAACGCGAAAGCAGAGTAAATGGCCAAAAGTTTGGGGACACTTGATAACCATCGCTATGTGCAGTTCTTTCTTTACACTGTTGGCACAAGTTTCGAAGCCCACGATTATATAGAGTAGGATGTCTTTATATGCAGTGGCATTACCGTATGTTTAAGCTTCACTGGTACAAACCTGTTCCAGCATGACAAGTGAAGTCCATCAACGCATGGTTTTCTTGCACCTGACCTCATCTCTGCTGAGAATCTTTAGGATGTACTGCAAATCTAACTGCCTTTCAAACCTTAGTGTATGACCTCATTAAGGCTCTTGTGGCTGAATGGGGAAAAATCCCCAATGCCATGCTTCAATCAGCAGGGTCCACCAGGTTGTTTCTGAGCTTGAAATGCTTGAGATGTCCTTCCAATGTCTGAATGGCTTTCCTGCGGCTTTTTCTATGGTTTCAGATTGTCCCCAGATGGATGGGCTCTCTATCCACTTCGACCCTGGCCATGATAAAGCGATTACTAAATATGAAGGAATGAGTGCATAAACAAATGAAACTTTTTTAATACGTATTTTTACACAGACCACTATAGTAAAACGAATTCGTGCAATACTTTCGTCGAAACTGGAAGTCAATGCAGACAATGTACTCTACAGATAATCTATTCTTGTGTAATCTTTGGAGGATTTGAAGCTGAACTTTTCTTCTGGTCAAGGTTATTCACCTACATGAGTTGAGGGCTCTGTAAAACAAGCATTTTGCCATTTATTTGATACATAGTACTTTGCATTACATACATCACAATAATAGGTGTACTTCAGGTGAAATGAATATGAAGTAATGCTTTGGAATAGTAAATACGTCATAGATTTAACACCATAACGTAATCAATAGTCTGCTGTGCCGTGACACTCGTGAGTCAAACACTGGAGTAATGCTTGTGTGCCGATTAGACTGCAAGAGCTGAGTTGCAATCCTCTCAATATTGGAGCAAGCTGAGTGTAAAGGACTGATGTGAAAGAGAATGAGAATGAACAGGAGTACAAAAAAGGACATATACAGTACTAAAAAAAAAAATGGTTATAGAGCCTATGACTCACACTGACCGATATGACCAGGGAGCAATAACGTTCCGCAGCTACTTTCTCAGAGAAAATACACTGACCATATGCATTGAGGAAGGTGCTTAGGCTCAGACACATGGATTTTCTGTATAGTCTCCCCAAGGCTGGCATAGAAGCCTGAAAAATACTCTGAAATATGCTTTCTGTGGTTAAATAAAACTTGACAAACGTTACAATGGAAAAAAAAAAAACAGTACTTTATATAAATTTATACTCGCTTTATAAAAATTTTACAATAGAAAGCACTTATTATGGTTTGGCACCTTTGTAGCCTGAGGTCCCTGAATAGGTTTAGCAGTATAGACAATTACTCAATCACTCACTCATTGTCGTCTATAGCGCTTAATCCTGTATTCCGGGTCACGGGGGGGGGGGGGGGGGGGGGGGGTGCCTGAAGCCTATCCCAGGAGACTTAGGGCACAAGGTGGGGTACACCCTGGACAGGGTGCCAATCCATCGCAGGGCACACACACTATGGGCAATTAGGGAGCGCCAATTAACCTAACCTACATGTCTTTGGGAGGAAACCAGAGGACCCGGAGGAAACCCACCAAGCACGGGGAGAACATGCAAACTGCATGCACACAAAGATGGGAATCGAGCCTGGCCCGGGAATCGAACCCAGACCCTGGAGGTGCAAGGCGACAGTGTTAACCACTACACCACCGTGCCACCTTATAGACAGTTAATGGATGGATATTTATATTTTTCCAATTTTAAAAAATTCATCATGGCATATTGTGATGGTGGTTACATCATACTGTCACTGGACTTCTGCTTCAGCTAAAAAAAAAAAAATATATATATATATATATAATTTTTTATAATTATAAAATTTTCACGGGATTGGCCTTCCAGGTTAAGAATCGTTCCAGATTCATTAGGTAATCACTTTTCCATTAGCTGTTTGCACAGCTCATGTCTCTCTCTGGATGAAAGTGTCTGATGAAAAAATGTAAGTAAATGAAATGTTAATAAAACTCGGGAGTTCAACACCTTCGAGACCTGCCGTAATTCAATTACTGGATATATTGTTCCTCATCTTATTGTTGAGTTCGACTAATTATGTTACTGAATGTTCCAGAAACGTTGTATTGCATATGAACAGTGTTATGTAATAATAAAAAAAGCATGTTGTTCTGCCTGAGAGAACATTTTATTTCCCCATAGAGAAACATCTAACTGACCCAATGAATCCATTTTCATTCTCTCTCTCTCTCTCGCTCTTTCACGCACATACACACACACACACACACACACACACACACACACACACACACACACACAATGAGGAGCCCATGCAGAGCAGAAGCCTGTCTCACATCACTAACCATTTATTATCCCCAATGTTCTCATCTTACTTAAGTGTTATACTGGGAAATTTAAGATCACACAGTGAGGACTAAAAATTGCATATTTCTTCTGAACACACAGCCACACCGTCTCGCTCTACATTTCTAATAAACAACAAAGCCGATACCTGTATTTTCACAGCACACACTAAATTCCTCTGTAAAGGTTCTGAAGGAGTGCTTCATGCACTGTGATCTGTGCGGATGCTGCGAAACCCAGGCAACATTGATGACAAGTTCATACTTTCACATTTTTTCAGTCTTCTTTTTGAGCCAAAAAAGACAGGTGTAGACACACACACACACACGCGCACACACACATACACGCATATGCTAGCAGCTAAGCAGGTGCATGTAGGAGAGTAGCCAAAGATCTGACAAAACGATTACGGGTCAGGATTAAAGCATAGCTTCATTTTGCATGCCTAAACATCTATTCATTTATATTCAAAGTGACTTGAAAGCCTTCATACAAATTTATCCACTGGCCACTTTATACTGGGACCAATTGATACTGAGGGGCAATCCCCACACCATTACACCACCCCCACCAGCCTGAACTAAGGCAGCTCGAATTCCTGGATTCAATCTGTTGTTGATGCCTGAATTCAGCTCGTGGCATCGGCGGTTGCCCAGGGCACCAAAGACGAGCTTTTTTTCCCCTCTGTTGGGGTTTACTTTTTGAAATAATATTGCTGCACTTCTGCTGTGTTATATGGATTTTTAAACCAGTTTATTCCTGTGTCCTGTTCACATTAACATCCCTAGAAATCTAGCTTTATTCATGTTAGGGTATCGCCAACCTTGGTTCTGAATCACCAGCTCTGTTTGTCCAAATCTCTTTTAAATTGTTACTGTGCTTTTTAGTCATTCCTTAGAGCATTAATACATTATTTCTGTTTAACAAATTGTTGTGTTTCTAAAGTCAAAATGAACCATCACATCGACTTGTAGAGCCATTCTGTATAGTTTAGGAAAATGTGCATTATTTAAAAACCTGAAGTATAAATACACAGTTTACATTAAAATCCAGTTCAGTTTGAAAAAAAAAAAAAAAAAAAAAGTTCCAACAGTGTGTGTTCAGGAATTAAGTCGTGTCTGACTCTTCGTGACCTCATGGCCCATAGCACGGCAGGTCTTCACAGATGCCTTCCATGGTGTTTTCTTGCAGTGACCTACCCCTTACTGCTCAGGTCAGAATTGGAGGGAGTGGGGGGGGGATGGGGCACCAATACAATACAATACAATTGTGATCTTTTTTTCTTTTTACAATTCTCAACTTTCCAGTTCCAGTAAGCCCAGTGTAGTTTCAGATTCCAGTTCTTTGCTGATCACAGTGAAATCCAATGAGGTTTGAGCTGTTATGCATTCTGGGATGCTTTTCTAATCACCATGGTTGTAAACAGTGCTCATTTAAGTCATTGTAACAAATTGTAACTCCTGTGTTTAGAGACTTTTTTTTTTTTTGCATGAAAATCAAACACAGGTAACCTTTTAGAGATTATGAGCTTGTAGTAGTTGATGTAGTGATGGTGTGAGTGAGTGAGTGAGTGAGTGAGTGAGTGAGTGAGTGAGTGAGTGAGTGAGTGAGTATGCTTGTGAAATACTTAAATCAGCCATCTAACACCAAATGCTCAAAGAAGAACAAAAACTGAAGCTCATGTTCTGAAACTGCATGTTTGCTTGATTAGATAACTGAAGCAAATGTATGGGTGGACGCATTCAGTCATTAGTCGAAGTCATTCAGTTAGTTTCTGGAGTGATGGGGAAAATCTAACCACATTTACCGTCTGAAAACTTTTGCTTAAAACACACTCGAATATATGTTTTCAGACAGGTGGAATTTCTATCGCATACAACATAAAGAATCGAAATATGGCTACTGCCCAAGACAGTCCATAAACTCCACTGATACTTTATGGTTCTTGCTATTGATCTAACTCCAAGACAAACCTGCAAGCGCATCTTAAGCGAGTGTGTTATGGATCTGGATGCGAAGAGAAAGCTTAATGCTGAATTACTGACACTACTGGGAATGTGATTTAAAAAGTGCTGACAGATGGTGTTGCTGAGTCTTGCCGAGTCTTTCCGATAGTGTTGTGTCTGGCTAGCGATTAATCGAGTGTTTATCCACACTGTCCTGATCCATCCACACGCAAAAACAACGGAAGTTAGCCATTTAACTACCACACGGATACTTCGAAACAGAAGAAAGAATGCTTTAAAGCGGCTTCATTTTTATCTATGCTCAAGCTAAGGCTCATTGCTTGGTAAATTATTCAGTTCTCCGGCCCTCCAAAAGACAGCTGACTCAAGCATTTAATCCGTTACTTTGAGGAACAGTGTTGCATTCAACTAGAAATAAATACATGTCAAACCATATAATAGTCTATAATGAATAATGAACCATGAACGCTGTTAGCCACCTTGACTAACACTACATTTACACTAGCGGAAGTGTAGCAACCACCCCTGATGTCAATTACCTCTTTTTCCAATGATGTCAATTACCTCTTTTTCCAGCCAAAATGTACTTTTGGAAATGCATAAGTGTGGAAAGGTGATTGTTTTGATTGAATTCTTAGCTTTAGACCTTGCAAGCATGTTAGGAGCAGTCAAGTCAAGTCAAGTCAATTTTATTTATATAGCGCTTTTAACAATTGACATTGTCGCAAAGCAGCTTTACACAATAAAAAGACATTTTGGGGCAGTGTTGGGGGACGTTACTTTTTAATTACATTACAAAATTACTGTCTTCAAAAAGTAATCCGTTACATTCCAGCGTTACTTTCTGATAAAAGTAACTAGTTCGAGTACTTGTCCATTGCAGAAAATGAAAACTACTTTCTGCTTCCTCGTGCATGTCGTTTTAGTCAAGACCTTTATAATTATACTACCATCATCACTCAGCGAAGTTTGGCTCATAATCTGTTAACTACTAATACACCTATCTCACCTACGCGGTTTCGCGCGGTGGCCGTAAGTACTGTTCTGTCATGCACACTCGTAACTCGACCGGCACTAGGACCCGGAAGTAGTACGGTCGGGTTTCCAGGAAGCATAAAAGGAGACAAAATGCCGCTTCACATTGCTCAGTCATTGAGTTCGCCTATTCCTTTGCTGACGCTACGCCGACTATTCTGTGAGGACTCACCGATTCGGGTTGCTTCTTTGATTGAGTGTGTGTTGCTAGAACGCGGGTTTATTTGTGTAGATCCTTGCTCTTTGCGTAAGAGAGTTCTTAGACTAATCGCGTGGTTATCCTGCCCATTCGTGCTGCTTCCGCGTTTGGGTTTACCATCCACGCTACACGGGCTAACTGCTAAGGCTTTTCAGTTTATCCTTCAGTTGCTCGTGATAGAATGACTGAGCTAAAAGCAGTAAACCCAGCGGAGTTTGCTCGCCTCTGTGATGTGGTTGACCAACATGCCGAACTGATCAATAAGCTCCGTGGTGAAGTCGCGTCTCTCCGAAAGGACCTCCAAGACGTCGCAGCTTTGCGCCGCGAGGTGGCGGAGTTACGGCAGGAGAACGCGACCCTCCGCGGGGTGGCTGCTCAGTCGCCCCCCTCCTCTTCTGATGTTTTCATAGCTCTACCGGATAAGTGGGATGGCACAGATGGGAAATGCAGTGTTTTTCTAACCGCATTGGATCTTGTGTTTGAGTTCAATTCCACCAGATACTCCACAGACCGGCTGCGCGTGCTTCACGTCTCGTTGCTATCCGGGCAGGCAGCTGAGTGGGCCACGGCGGTTCTCCGATCAGATTCAGACACTGCTTATTCATATGGAGAATTCACCCGTCAACTAAAGCTAACATTTGAACATCCTGCTGCTGAGGTGGAGACCGATATGAAATTGTACCATCTGCGGCAGGGAGGGTCGTCCGTGAGTCGCTACACCGCGGATTTCCGTACTCTCGCCGTGCAGACCACCTGGGGAGACGCCGCCCTCCGGACGGCCTACTACGAGGGATTGGCTTCACGCATAAAAGATGAACTCGCCGGACGGGAGCTTCCGACCACACTGGAGGGACTGATTCAGCTCGCTCTCCGGATTGACCAGCCCCTATCGCGTCACCCTCTGCATCAACCCTGTCACCTACTGGCTCCAGCTGCCTGCACAGCGCTCCGGATCCATCCGGTATTCCATACCTCACAACTCATGGTTCTCTGGCTCACGGATTACATAATTGTCTGAATAACGGATTACATTTTTAAAAAAGTAACTAAGTAACTGAGTACCTGAATGGCGGACCGAACGCGTTAGATTACTCGTTACATCAAAAAAGTAATCTGAGTACTCTAACGCGTTACTTTGTAACACATTACACCCAACACTGGTTAGGAGATTACCAAAGCAAGCTATCTGTACTAGCCTACTTCTTTTTACACGTGGTGTTGAATGTGACAAAATAATATAATACAATGATTTCAAGTTTATCTGGGGCATTTGAGTCAAAGCAGGACTTGTGATGAAATTTCTGGTGAATTAAGGCGTAAAACCGATTGGCATTTACAAAACTCTTTAAGCACAGTATGGTGATGAGACTCCTAGCCGCAGAAAAGCATCTAAACGCTGCAAACATTTCAAAGAAGGCTGTAGGATTGTGAATGACGATGCTGGCCGAGGGGGTTCAGAGCCATTCTTTAGTCATCAACATAAACATTTAACGAGAGCTAAGAGTTGGGTGTTGTTGACATACCCCACATCTATTATCTTTTTTTTTTTTAATTACATACTATCCTAAAAAAAGAGATGATTCCACATAATGAGAATATCTTATAACACGAATCACAAAATCTTGGAAGAATGAGATTTTGAAAAAATACACTATACTATCTTGTATACAATAAGTTATTGAGTTGAAGTTAGAAGTTGAGATTAAGGAGGCACGGTGGTTTAGTAGTTAGCACTGTCGCCTTGCACCACCAGGTTCAGGTTCGATTCCCAGCCAGGTTTGATTCCCGGCTCTGTGTGAATGGAGTTTACATGTTCTCCCTGTGCTTGGTGAGTTCCCTCCAAGTAATTGGTGGTCCCAAATAGCCCGTAATGTGTGTATGTGTGTGTGTGTGTCCTGCGATGGATTGGCACCCTGTCCACAGTCCACAGGCTCCAGCCCCCCAATCCCCAGCGCTACCCTGTATACAGGATAAAGCGGTATAAACGATGAGATGACGATGAGTAGATTGAGATTATTCAGAATAATTACACTGGAATAGGATTTTTTTTTTAATGACACTGTCTATTAATAATTAAATTATTTTTTAATGACATATTGGAATAATGAGATAAATTACAGTAATGACATCGTGTTTTAAAAATGAGATAATATCTTGTAAAATGAGAGAAATCAACGTAACATTCTCTTGAATAAGAAATAAGATGAAATTAGAATAATAAAACACAACTGTGAAATGAGGTAGTTAACTTGAATTAATGACAGTTGTCAAGTCGGAATTGTGACTTTTTTTTCACATTTGTACTGAATAATTCATCTCACTCAACAATATATATATAATATATAATAATATCACCAACAGTCAATATAATCACAGAAGCCTAAATACAGCTATCTATATTTTGCATGCTGCTACTCTCAATATGTATAACATTAAAGTTTATTACTTGTAATTACACTAATACACCTGAGTCATTGAGCACCTAATAGCAACAGAGCAAAAGCAGAATCATGCTAAGTGAATTACACAAACCTGCTGAGTCATCACGCTGCTACCCAGCTAACACAAGTTGTCTTGGGGATTGCTCTTGAAAGGGAAAAATAAATACGACAAGGCTCGGTATAATTGCTTCCTGATACCGCTTTCACTTTTGGGTTCTTATCCCGGCTTATTAATGCTAATGAGAACTTTTCATCTACTAAATGATTTTAAAATGTTTATTCATAGGCGCATAAATCAGTTATGGGTTTTTTCTTGTCTGTAGGCTTTTCTACGATGTGTTCGGGTTTGATAAATGATGCTGCAGGTCTTTTGTTAACACGCACGCACACACACAGACGGTTTTGCTGTATCATTAGAATACAGATGCAAATGAACATGTGAATGTGGATTTACACAGGGGGAAAAAAAGTTGTCGTTTTTTTTTGTTGTTGTTTTTTTTTTATGCTAAACTTGTTACACATTAAATCTGTTTATATTGAAAGAAATATTAATTGTTGGTTGTTTCTGGTAGTAATTTATGGGTGGGGTGTTACCATGATGTTATATTACCATTAGGGCATTTAATAGAATTAACAAAAAAAATTTTTTAATCTTCCCGTGCTTGTTGGGTTTCCTCCCACGGTCCAAAAACATGCAGAAAAGTGTAGCAACCAAGGCTAATTGGCGTTCCCAAATCCCCCATAGTGTGTGAACAGGCGTGTGTATACTGTATGTATATATGTACTGTATTTTCCTCCTGCAATGTATTGGCACCCTTGTGCCCTAAGTCTCCAAGCTGCCATGACCCTGTATACTGGATAAAGCAGTATAGACGAAGAGTGAGTGATTTGCGATAACAGCAAGGTTTACTGGGTATTTCTAGGAACAAAAGAGATTATTTTCTCATTGACTGTTTTTTTTCTGTAATACTGAATGTCATATTAATTAGACCTCCAGCATAAAAGATAGTGATGCCAACTCTCAACTAAAAGCTAAAGTCACACTAGCACATACTCGGCTAGTGAACAATCTGTGAGACTAAAACGCAGTGCTATTGTTGGTGCGATTTGCGCGAACGTAGATGGGTTGGAGGCTGATCTGTTTGAGCAGTGAGTACAGATGGAAGCTGGACATCCTAAAGGACTAAAGTGCTGCTGCATCTGTCTCTTTAAGTAAAGCTAAAACAACTACTGATGTCGCGTTCATTAAAAGGTGGTAATACATCTTTTCACTGTCAGCGTTAGATGCAAAAGAGCTATTTCTCACAACACCCCTTTGTGAAAGTGTAGTTTTCTAGCCAATCAGAATGCGGCAAACCCATAAGTTGTGCAGGAGGAGGGGCTATGAAAATTGTTCACCCCCTGTCTTTTTTATTATTATTTCTTCTTTTCTGGAATGATGTCATACCAAGTGGGAAATTTGCACTTTATTTTGCAATTTGGAGAACAATGGGGGGAAATGCTAATATTTTCTTTTTGAAATATAATAATAATAATAATAATAATAATAATAATAATAACAATAAAACGCCCTGTAACTCAGTATGGCCTCCACTGAGATCAGCAAATGACATCAAATCTACATGGCGTCTCACGGCAGCAACAGTAAACCTCTTAGCAGCAGATCTTACCTTTAAATGTACTGTAAGAAGCTTTAATCAGCAAAGCAGCCAAGAGGCTGTAGGAGCTGCAGATATAGACAGATGTCAGAATCTGTCCATAGGACAGCTATTATTTGTGCCCTCCACAAATCTGGCCTTGTGTAAGAGTGGCAAGAAAAAAAAGCAATTGTTGAAAGAAAGCCATAACAAGTCCCGTTTGAGGTTCACAATAAGCCAGGAGGACACAGCAAAAATGTAGAAGAAGCTGCTCTGGTTAGATGAGACCAAAATTGAACTCACAAAATGCTGTGTGTGGAGAAAAACGAACACTGCACTGGGGCGGAGATTCACCTTGCTGCAGGACAATGTACGAAGCTGGTAGAGCTGGGGGGGATGAATACAAATGCTTGCCAAACTTTTCAGATATTGATTTGTGAAATATTTTGAGAACCATTTACCATTTTCCTTCCACTTTGTGTTGGTCTATCACATAAAATACATTTACGTTTGTGGTTGTAACATGATCTAATGTGGAAAAGTTCAAGGGGTATGAATACTTTTGCAAGGCATTGATTCTAAAATTATTTCCCTCTATATGTAAATTCCCTCAACATCCTTGAGTCAAATCTAGCTAACACTCCCCAACTTTTTTACCTCAAATTTTTGGTACTTTTTATATCAACTTTTACCATTTCTATACTGTATATGAATACATTCTCCATGGTGACCATGTCCATTTCAGTTTTTCCGTATGAAATGATCCTGTCAGTCAGGGTAGAAATTGATTATAGGCGGTCAAAGAAATCTATCTCACTCTATTTATCTTTTTTTTCCTTCCTGGTCACACTTTGTTCTGGCAGGCTGCTTTGATTGACAGCCTCAACAACAAAGGCTCATCAATGTTATCAGGCAGAAACAGATGCAGAAGACACACAACTGGCCCACACACACACACATGCACACACATACACACACACAGTGTGCTGCAGTGTGAACTCCCAGAATCACATTGGCCTAAATGAAATATATTCACATGCATGCACATCAAATGAAAACACAATATGTGTCAGAACCATAGAGTGTATAAAAAGAACTGGACAAACACCCGGTGACGTCACCCACAGGTTTTCTGAAAAGCGGTTTTGAAGCTCAATTGTGGGAGCTCTGGTTGCTGCCATTCTGGCAGGAGCTGACTCCGCCTAAACCCCTGGTTAATCCATAAATGGGCGTATGGTTGTTGGTTGGAGCACGGCTACTTACACCAGTTACCCCAAGCGAGCTAGTTTAGCTTTAGCTTAGCTTAATTTATATGGTACCATTTCTTTGCATTTGATTGAACTCCATCACATCATCCCATGTCAACTCCAACATTTCTTGTGGGAAGTTAAACTTTCCAGTTGATGCATAGGAGACAACTAGTGGTTTGATACCTGCAACGCAGATCCGTCACTCAAATCCGTCTTATAGTATAGTATAGTTTTTATTATATTATAGGGTATAAGTTTATGGCTTATTGGAGATAAACTGATATGGTACATAAAAATTCACCTCGTACAGTTGTTAGGAATGGAATGGAATAGAAATCAGACATTTTAACTTGAGGGTCTATGGGGGCTAATTGACTGACTTTTGGAGACAGCAAAATGAGAGATAGGATAGGATGATAGACATCCTAGTGGTCATTTGAGGAACTGCACATTATGGCAACCATTTTTCAGTCCCTTGGCCAAGATTTTTTTTTTATTGTTACCATGAATACACATTGTACCACTGAAGGCTGGGAAACTCTCACAAGAGCTGCAGGTTTGGAGTTACTCGGACCCCGTCACCTGGAAATGAGTGGGATATATTAGGCAGCAAGTGAACCTTTTTTCCTGCAGTTGATGTGTTGGAAGCAGATGTGGAAGGATGTGAGTGACATTGACAAACGGCAGATTGTGATGGCTAGATGACTGGGTCAGAGAAACTCCAAAACTGCATCTCTCATGCGATGTTCCTGGTCTGCAGTGGTCAGCACACACCAAAAGTTGTCCAAGAAAGGAAATCCAGTGAACCGCCAACAGGGTGATGAGCCGCCAGGGCTCATTAAAGCAAGTGGGAAAGCAATGGCTGACTTGTGTAGTCCCAACCATTAGAAGAGCTAGTGTACCTTAGCTCAAATTGTTGAAAAGGTTCATTCTGGTTCCGGTAGAAAGGTGTCAGAACACACGGCGCAGTACTGCATTACTGGCAAAATGGGGACCTACACAATATTAGGTGGGTGCTTCTAATGCTATGTCTGATTGGTGTAAATGGCAGGAATGCCACAAAAACAGATAATTGTTGTTCTGATATGATAAACTATTCTGTGAAGCGAGATCAGCATTTGTGGAAGAAGACTCCAGTGTCAGCAATTTTGTAGCTGTAACTTTTCGTGACCCAGAAAAAGTTTTCAGGACTTTTTTTTTTTTTTGTATTGTTATTAATTACTGTCTTATTATCATCAAGGGAGTAAACAAAAACTGGCTAGTGAGAGAATGGTTATTCCCAGCTGCTACAGCGCAAGTAAGAATGGAGGTCGAGTTGTTTGGTGGACATTCTACAACATTTAATGTAGCTGCAAATGGATGAGAAAAGTATGGCATGTCACGATGTAATCAGTAAAATATTGTAGTGATTCGAAAATTGCTGGTGCATAAGAGAAGTAAAGCACTGTGGGACTTGCTGTTATTGGAAAATAATGAACTTTGGATTACGTAAACTCGGCATTAAACCCCGCACCATGTTGTGTTTAATTCCTCACTTAGAGACGATTATGATGTGTGTGAACGCTCTCAAAGGGGATTCCACAGCTGTTTTGTACTTGTGTCATAATTTGATACAGCACACATTGTTTTAGCTACAAAAAATGTGTTACATAATTAATGCACATATACTTTACATGGCTGCTCTGAACATCAGATAGAAGAACAAAAACATTTAGACCTGGTGTCCATTTTAAAGTTTTACAATTTACAATTTTTACCCTTTTTAAAAATGTTTAACATTTATTTAGTCAAATACCCTGCCTGGCCAAATAAATAAATAAATAAATAAATAAATGGACATCATTTGGAATTGAATAAGCAAACAACTTAAGAGGATTTGATACAGTGTGCAGTACACCTTCTTTTTTCTTAAATAACCATGTTGAATGATGTATTCCGTGGTCGTGGAAAAGATTTCATCAATTATGGGGTAAAATTATTGATGAAATGTTGAAAACAAGCATTGCTGAAATGAATGAAATTGGGTTAAAAGCTGTCCAAACTGGCAGGATAGTGTTTAATCATCAATTTCATGGAAAGACTATGTACAGTATATGGAACGATACTGTATGTATGGATTAAGTAGTCGGAGATCATTAAAATGCTTGGTGAAGTTGCATTATACAAAATCGACAGTTCAAATCAGAGCCATGTTGAATATGGTGAAAGTAAGAGCATTTCCAATACAAACAGTGTGATGAGAAGTCACAGGATTGGGACTAAACAACTGTGCGACCAAATGAAACCACATGTTAATGAGACTCATCAGAAAAATGATCTGGTGTTGCTTCAGTTGCTCAGGTGTAGACTCAGCAACCTTATGTGGCGATAAAATGAAGTCAGATGACGACCTGAATGTACTGAATGACCAGATTGTCACATCCATGGAGTTTTTTTTCTTCGCTGATGGCACCAGTACAGAACCAGTCAAAAAGTTTGGATGCAAGTTTGTGATTTATTTTCCACATTCTAGAACAATACTGGAATTTTTTTTCTCTTTTTTGTTACTGTGAAATAATGCATACGACATTAGGTCATTAAGTAACAACAGCAACAGTAACACCACCAACAGTTAGTTGTTATATACAGTAAAACATGAAGGTCAGCTGTTCTGGAATCGTTCTCGCAAGAACAGTATTGTGTCGAGTACATCTGTAAAAGCCATCAAGCTCCATGATGAAACTGTCTCTCATGAAGCCCTTCCCAGGAAAGCAAAGCCAAAACGTAGCTCTGCTGCAGAGGAGAAGTTCATGTAGAGTCACCAGCCTCAGAAATCACCAATTAAAAACCAGCACCTCAGATCAGAGCCGTTATGAAGCTTTACAGAGCAGAAGTACTATAGCAGATACACCTCAATATCAACTGTTCAAAGGAGATTAAGGCACATTTTGGACGCCTTCAGGATGGAAGGATGGATGATGGAATTAGAAGGTGTGTCCAAACTTTTGAATGGTACACTAACATTAATCCATTACAGGACTCAAATTGTGAAAGAGTGGTTCTGGGAGCATTTTCACACATGAACTGGCCACCACAGAGTCCTGGCCTTAAGCTTATTCAAAGACTTTGGAATGTGCTGGAAAAGACTTCACAGTGGTTTGACTCTCCCATCACTGACGACATCTTCACCAAAAATTAGCACCAAAAATTCTGAATGGTATTAAATGTCGTGACATTGCATAAGGCTGTCAGAATAATTCTACAGCAAATGAGCACTGGGATCAAAACTAAAGGCCTTCAATAATAATAAAAAAAAATGGAGGGGGTGACTATTTTTTTTTCCTGACAAGTTTTGGCTGAACTACAGGATTATATCATCTGATATATCAGGTTTGACCAAGCAGTAAAAACATTAACAGTTCAGTTTTTTTTTTGGTCCTGTCAAACTAGAATTATTGTGTTATTCAGAACAGCAGCTGAAGTGTAACCTTTCTGAAGTGTAACCTTTTGGAAACCCCATGATGCTTTGCTTTCAGTAAAGCACCGCTGAATGATTGACCCTGCAATTCAAGATTCAAGTCAGAAAGTAAGGTGGTTTAAAAGAGGCCTTAAAACTCGAGATAATTCCTTAGAGTTTTTTTAGTTTGGATTTCATTTTATTTCCTTCCGTCATTTGTTTACGTATGTTTAGCTTATCCATATTTCGAAAAAAAAAAAAAAACCATACATTATGTAAGGAATGAAAGAGTTGTGCTGTTATAGGAAAATATTTAATGATGCGGTGATGAAGTGTGATGAAGCCTGACATGAGAAAGAGTTAGTGTACTTGATTATACAGTACAGACCAAAAGTTTGGACACCCCTTCTCATTCAGCGTGTTTTCTTTATTGTGTTCTTTATTGTGTTCTTTAGCCCAAACGCGTCTCTTCTGCTTGTTGCCTGTCCTTAGCAGTGGTTTCCTAGCAGATATTCTACCATGAAGGCCTGATTCACACAGTCTCCTCTTAACAGTTGTTCTAGAGATGTGTCTGCTGCTAGAACTCTGTGTGGCATTGACCTGCTCTCTGATCTGAGCTGCTGTTAACCTGCGATTTCTGAGGCTGGTGACTCGGATGAACTTATCCTCCGCAGCAGAGGCGACTCTCGGTCTTCCTTTCCTGGGCCGGTCCGCATGTGAGCCGGTTTCTTTGTAGCGCTTGATGGTTTTTGTGACTGCACTTGGACACTTTCAAAGTTTTCCCAATTTTTCGGACTGACCGACCTTCGTTTCTTAAAGTAATGATGGCCGCTCGTTTTTCTTCACTTAGCTGCTTTTTTCTTGCCATAATACAAATTCAATACAAAAATTCTTTGAATGAGAAGGTGTGTCCAAACTTTTGGTCTGTGTTGTATTTTAATAATCCCACATCCTTAGAGTGTCTTATCCCACTTACATCAAGGAAATTTGATACCAATGATAATTTAAAATTCATTAATGAACAACATGGTTTAAAACAACTGTTACAGTAGGAAGCACTGGCACTGGAGACTTTGGCCTAAATGCTTCATAAACATCTAATCACAAATCTTCCCTATATCAATAATCAATAAAAATGATCCGCACTCTGGGCGAAACATTGTAAATAATCATAAATAATACAAATAAATAATTATTTTCTGACAGCACCTCAATGAACCTTTGCACCTTCTGAATTTTCGCCTTAAGAGCTACAACTTTCCAAGAAATCTGCCTCGGCATACAAAGCATTTTCAGTATACGAGCGATCTAAGTAAACCAGAGTTTATTTGTTGTTGTTTTTTGTGAATTTTTTGCATTATGGGTCCCAAGAATGTTACCACGGATGGTAGGAAAAAGAAAAGGGAGCCGCTTTCCGTTTGTTTTTTATAGACGTTTGTGCCAAGAGGAATCATAAAATTAAGCTTAAGTGACGTTTAATGTCTATTTATTTCATATTTTTACTTCATTTACATGTCTTTTCTAAATATTTAGATTGTTTTTATATATACATACTTGATTATAGTGTTGGAAACTGGTAATATTGGTAATATTTTTTGGGTGGCTGGAACGGATTATCTGCATGTACATTATTTCCTATAGGAAAATGCGTTTTGCGATGCAAATTTCCCCTTAAGAACTTAAGAATTAATCCTGTATCCCGAGGTACCGCTGTAATCTCCTTGCTTTTCAATGCAATTTGTCCATCTGTCAATAAGCTTTCATATACTCTTATTAAAAATGTTTTATGCTGATCTGTGAGCCACGTATGCACCGCTATCTTCACTTTTTCATCAGAAGTGAATCTTCATCCTCGTAGGCCTGCTTTCCGGGGCCAGACTGGTGAAAGTCTGATGGAGAGAGATCAGGACTATAGGGAGGATGCGATGTCGTCATCAGCCTTGGACGTGGACTGGCATCCGGTTCATTCATAACATAGACGCTCTTCTTCTCGATAAAACACTTTCTCCATACTCAAACTTTAACAAACAGGAGTGCGGTTAATTTTTGACTCACCCCCGTGACTTTGAAGCATAAAGAAAATGAACAAGCACCCCCTGACCAATCAGAACATCAACATCTAAAGCAGTGCGGCAGAAACCTTGCTTAACACCCGTATAAAAAGCATCTTAAACGTGTTTGACACGGTCAGTGTCTCGGTTCAGAGCTCCCAATCAGACACATCGGTGAGACTTGTGCATTACATTTGTGAAGCGGCTCAGGACTTCCATCTGTGCGCTCTATCCGATCACCGGACTTTTACAAGGTTGCTCTTACATCTGGTTTAGTCCTGCTGTATTAGACATGTCAGGTTACACACATGAGATCAATAGACTTTTAGAGCTGCTTCACTGGGTTCGATCCTTTTCTTCCTTTTCCATTTAGGTTTTCCTCAGTCTCTTCTGCTCCACACTCCATCTGCGGACAGTGAAGAGCTGCTTTTCCTGAAGGAAAGACGCCAATCACATCGCTTTATGGCTCTTAATCGCGTCATTCACCCCCGCTCTGACCAAAAGGGCTGCAAAAAGGGCTGCTTGGCCTAGATAAGCCTACACACACACAAACGTGCACACACATACACATTCCTTATAAAATAGTGCACTCTGCTGGGTGAACAAAAGCCTAGTGTCTTTGTACGAACAATCTATGAGCATAAAGAAATTAAAATAACAGTTCAAAATCTTGGATCTGTAACATACTGTAGCTCCTCATTTAATACACTCCATCATTTTTTCCCATTAATTTTTAAACGATCCTGTGATCTTCCTTTTAATCTTCTCTAAAAGAAACATGAAAAAAAAAAAACGGAAAAGAAATATTTAAAAGCAAAAAATATTCTTCTTTAAAAAATTATGTAGAAGCAAAAACTTTGATCTCATAAATCCCTGACTAGTCGTATACTTCTGGGTAATTAAAAAAAAAAGTTTTAAAAGTAAAAATTTAAAAGTAACTCCTTCACCCTCTAGGACCACATCCATCAAGGAATCAGTTAGCCTAATCTGCATGTCTTTGGACTGTGGGAGGAAACCGGACTACTTGAAGGAAACCCATTAAGTACGGGGACAACATGCAACCTCCATGCATACAGACCAGAGGCGCGAATCGAACCGGGTCCCTGGAGGTGCACGGCGATAGTGCTAACCACAAAGCCACAGTGCCGCCTTCCTCCTCCCGGTGTCTACCCAATAATAGATGAGACCAAATTCGTCGAACTAATCATAACGCAGAAGGTGCGCTTTCTGAACCACACACAAGCTTGCTAAGTCTTTTTTATTATTATTTTTTCAATTGTCATCATTATTTATAAATCAACTTAATTAAATGCAGTTTAGACTGAGACTGGGATTTGGAAGGTCACAAATATAACTTGGCTTAGTGCGCTAGCTTTCTAGCCAATCGTACACAAGACGCGCTTAACTAGCGCAATAAAAATTTTGGTCGGTTTTAGAGTGAAAATTTGTCAAAGCATGACGGTAAAAGTCTGTAAACGGTAAATATGTGAAATAAAGTGTTCCTGCTTCACGTTTGAAACGCTGCAGCCAGGAACTCTTCTAATGACCCAACCATGTGAGAATGGCTTAGAGCGAGGGCAGGACTGTATGGGGGTGTATGTGGTGGATACCTGTAACTCCCAGCCGAGTTCCTGTAACGTGCAAGTGGTGTTAGTGAATGTTGTACAGTTCCAACAGACAGATGCGTCTTTTTGATGCGTCAATCACTTTTATGCATTCATTCCCAAGAATGATTACATTCTAAATATCGGAAAGTCCGTTATTTAGTATTTATGTGATAGAGGTATAATCAGTCATTCTCTTTTAAAACTCCATATCCACACCACCACCAAAACACATTCACACACTGCATAGACTAGAAGACATGCATTTTAATGCAGGAGACACAAGATTCTTCCCCGAACAGATGTTTTATTAAAGCTGCCAGAATGTGAAGGAAAAAGTTCAAAAAGTAGTTTGACTCGACCCGATTCCGTTTTAAATCAGTTGTTTAAGGAATGGGAAAAATATATATCGCTCTCTGCTGGTGAAACTTTGAATTATCCTTAGATAAAAGACTTCCAATGGTGGCCACTTACTGTAATGTGTAAAAATGAATCCGCATGCTCCCAGAACCGCTCTTTCACAATTTGACTGGAATATGCTCGAGCCATCAGTAAAAGAAAATCTCCATAGATGCGATAACCTGGTCATTCATCACATTCAGTTCGTCAGCTGACTTCATTTTATTGCCGCATAACATTTCCGAGCCTAGACCTGAGCAACTGAAGCAACCTCCGATCATAACACACAGTGTACAGTATGTGCGGTGGCCACTATGCAAGATATATTTATTAAATGATTATGCATTTTGAATGCTGTGTATTTTTAGTTTATAACGTCCAAGGGCCAAGTTAGTCTCCGTTATCGCTTAGTTCTTATAAACAGCTATTTTCTCACCAGCATCTCTCTCTCTCTCCCACTCGTTCTTTCAAAAACCTCGGCTTGTCCTATGATGAAAAGGGTAAACCTTTGTCCTGTTGACGTTCAAAGGCTGGGGAACTTTATGAAACATCATGACTGTTACTCACAATGCTAAACAACAACAAAAAAAAAACATTACAAAAAATGCTATTAATTTTTGTGAATGTGTTGTTAATAATAAATAGCGTTGTAATGTAACGTAATAGAAAAACTTGGCGTGTCAAAAATGATCGCCGGTTATATTAAAATTTATGTTGGTCTTATCATTGCTTTGCGTTCAAGGCTGCAGTCTCCCCAGTCACTGATGTGCAGGTGTGAATGTGTTCCATCAGTTAGTTTGTAACTGCGGTGCGAGCAAAAATGGATGTTCCACATGTGAATTCTATGTAAGAATTGATCCATGGAATGCAGCTCAGCCTAAAATATTTTTTAATGAGGGAATACGAAAGCTTGTTGACAGATGGAAAAGTGTAATAGAAAACAAGGAGATTACTGTATGTCGAAAAAAAAAAAGTATATCTGTCCTTTCCAAAAATTTATTCAAATAAATTCTACAACCTGAGTGCACATAAGTTTTGACTCACTCTTGTATTTCTGGCAACTTTCACTTTTACTCGACTACATTTTCTAAGTAAAATGTGTGCTTGTACTCAGATATATTTAACCCTAAACATCTTTGTTACTGCACCAATTCAGGCTGATGACATAATGCCTGGCGATGACTCGGCGAACTCTGTACTGCATTCATGCTTATCGAAATATTGACATTCAAACTTCTCTGTGCAACCACCAGAAAAAACACATCGAGATAAGTTGAATTGATGTTGATTTAGTGGAGACACAATGTCAATGTTATATAACTTTTTTTTTTACTCATAAGCCTGTTTAGATGTCTGGCTAATGTAATGGCCAGGCTAGCATGCTAGCCAAGTTTGCTAGTAACACACACAACACACATGCTAGCCAAGTTTGCTAGTAACACACGTAACACACATGCTAGCCAAGTTTGCTAGTAACACACGTAACACACATGCTAGCCAAGTTTGCTAGTAACACACGTAACACACATGCTAGCCAAGTTTGCTAGTAATACACGTAACACACATGCTAGCCAAGTTTGCTAGTAACACACGTAACACACATGCTAGCCAAGTTTGCTAGTAACACACACAACACACATGCTAGCCAAGTTTGCTAGTAACACACACAACACACATGCTAGCCAAGTTTGCTAGTAACACACACAACACACATGCTAGCCAAGTTTGCTAGTAACACACACAACACACATGCTAGCCAAGTTTGCTAGTAACACACATAACACACATGCTAGCCAAGTTTGCTAGTAACACACATAACACACATGCTAGCCAAGTTTGCTAGTAACACACATAACACACATGCTAGCCAAGTTTGCTAGTAACACACACAACTCACATGCTAGCCAAGTTTGCTAACACACACAACACACATGCTATCCAAGTTGGCTAGTAACACACACAACACACATGCTAGCCAAGTTTGCTAGTAACACACACAACACACATGCTAGCCAAGTTTGCTAGTAACTCACATAACACACATGCTAGCCAAGTTTGCTAGTAACACACACAACACACATGCTAGCCAAGTTTGCTAGTAACACACACAACACACATGCTAGCCAAGTTTGCTAGTAACACACATAACACACATGCTAGCCAAGTTTGCTAGTAACACACGTAACACACATGCTAGCCAAGTTTGCTAGTAACACACAACACACATGCTAGCCAAGTTTGCTAGTAACACACACAACACACATGCTAGCCAAGTTTGCTAGTAACACACACAACACACATGCTAGCCAAGTTTGCTAGTAACACACACAACACACATGCTAGCCAAGTTTGCTAGTAACACACATAACACACATGCTAGCCAAGTTTGCTAGTAACACACATAACACACATGCTAGCCAAGTTTGCTAGTAACACACATAACACACATGCTAGCCAAGTTTGCTAGTAACACACACAACTCACATGCTAGCCAAGTTTGCTAACACACACAACACACATGCTATCCAAGTTGGCTAGTAACACACACAACACACATGCTAGCCAAGTTTGCTAGTAACACACACAACACACATGCTAGCCAAGTTTGCTAGTAACTCACATAACACACATGCTAGCCAAGTTTGCTAGTAACACACACAACACACATGCTAGCCAAGTTTGCTAGTAACACACACAACACACATGCTATCCAAGTTGGCTAGTAACACACATAACACACATGCTAGCCAAGTTTGCTAGTTAGCATACATGAAGATTTTTTTTTTAAACTAAAACTGTATTATGCTTTAATTTAAGGAAGCCACAATAAAGTATTATATAATAATCAAAATAAATTTCTAACTGTTCACTTTTTTTTTTACTTTACCTTCCAATACTTGATAAATATTAAATTTAATAAGAGAAAAAAAGTCATTTGTCGGTACTGTAAGATACTTTTACTTTTATTCAAGAATCGCTTTATAGTACTTTACACAAGACAAAAACAATTATTTATTAGAAAGTTAGTATGCTTTCAGATGCGAGCTGTACATGTTTTTTTTTATCAGTACACTTAATAAACAGCAGCAGTTCCACATCATTGAAATGAAATAAAAATACATTTCCCTCTCACTTCAGAGTGCTATTTCATTCTTAAAAATGAAGTATAAAGGTCTGATAGGACTTTCCTTGCTTGACTGTTAGACTGATAACAGCTACAGTTACATAAAACAATACTACTCACCCTACCAACTCTACCTTAAGACATGCCACGCTTCAACTTCCTGTTGCACAACTTAACACCAGACAAAATACCAAAACGTACGTTTTTCTCTGCACTAGTGATAATTCTGGTGGCACAATGGCGGTAGTGTTTACCACAATTACTGTACTTTTCAACCTCAGGGTTGGGGGATCCAATTCCGCCCCTGGAGTGGATGTGTGCATGAAGTTTGCAGGTTATCCCTGTGATTGGTGGGTTTCTCTTTAGATACTCGCAGAGTTCCCTGACAACCTCCCCCCCCCCCCCCCCCAAGCCCCTTAACACGATAAGTGGTATAGATTATGTATAAATGGTGTTAATTCTGTCTGTTTTCACTCAACAATGAGTTATTGACGCAACACTTTCATTTGTCAGTTACGCATTGTTAAACATCCAAGAAAATCAGGAAGTCATCACTAACCTGCATTAGCTCAGCAGTGGTGATCATTGTGTCAATATTGCTAACAAGAAACCCCAAAGCAGGAAGACACTAATGTTGGTAGATGAGAGATATCAAATTTGATGAAAAATACATAAAACCAGAAACAAAAAGTGCTTTGGGGGTACTGATCAGAGGTTTGGGGCTCAACCCTCAGTACTGCCAAGCTGCCACTCCACTAGCATCGCCATATTATGGCTAAACCTACGCTCTGACCCCAACTTCCCAACCGAGTGGAAACCTTCAGTTTTGAAAAACGAGTGCAATGCGACCATAAGTGCCAAAATATGCAGTTCCTCAAATGACCACTAGGAACCGGCTCCAAAAGTGAGTCAATCCCCTTAGACCCCCATGTTAAAATGTCCAACTTTACAATAGAAATGTACACATTTACAGTTTGGTACAAAAATAGTTTTGGTCTCCATATCTAAAAATTCCCATTTATGACCGCTGTACTGGAGTAAATTTTTATGTAACTCGATAATTAACATTTCATTAAGCTATAAGGAATGTACCTGATCTGACTGACAGTTACAATGCAGGTGTCACAGCACTGGATGTCTGCTATGCGTTATCAGCTAACTGAAATTGTTGTAGTTTGATTTACCACAAGAAACAGGAGGTGATGTACAGTAGGGTGTGGATGACAAATGCAAAGTAAAGTTAGTGTATAAACTCATGTTAACCACCGTAGAATTTCAACTAAGCTAAAGCTAAGCTGATTAGTTCCATGTTCCAACCAACAGCCAGGAGCTGTTCGTTCTCATTTATGGATCAACCCGAGTCAACAAAGTCAACCAGAACTTCTACAGATGGGAGACGTCATGGAGGATTTGTCCCTTTAACTCTGACATATGAGGTTTTGTTGGGCATTTAATTTGAACACTGCTATAGGGAGAAATATAAACCATAACAAAAATAACAAACAAAGAAAGTGTACTTTCCAGACATCCTACATATTATTAAAAAGCAGTGGAAAAAATGCTACGGGTAAAATGTAAATGACGAAGCATAAGTAGAAAATGTTCGTGCATGCCTTCTGGATGAAGTCAAAGGCTATCAAAGAGAAAGGGCATAATTGAATACATGCATAATGAAGAAACATAATTTATAAGTGTCAAAGTATCAGAGTAGCAGTGTGAATGATCAGAGCTTTAATGAAGAGAACACCAACTCAACACTGCTGCTCTGTAATGATTTTATATAAATATTTAACAAAGAACACTGAATATTAAAATGGATTCCAGGATTACTGGCAATGTCTTTGCTTCAAATGTACAAACTGCAAAAGAAAGAATAAACACAGAAAAAAAGTGTTTTTTGGAGACATTGGAACTCACAGACCGTGGAAATCCATGTGATCATCAGATTAATAATAATAATAATAATAATAAATTTTATTTATATATGTGCCTTTCTGTTCACCCAAGGACATCTTCCTGATCAAACCAGGGATAAATTAAAAGATAAAACAAGATAACTAAATAAATTACACGGAGGATTACACAACACTTCCATGCTGATATGTAGATTGAAGAAAAACTCTACAGTGGTGGAGGAACAAAATGAGCCAGGAGTCTAAAATGCCACATTTCCCAGGGATTTATAAGAGTATAAATTATTGAATATTTTTGATGCTCTGGGGTGTGTTTTATAGGTAGCGATGTTTCTTCAAGCCTTGACTGAAATAATATGGAAAAGACAGAACCTTTATCAGGCCATCGATCCAGATCATGGTTCAGAGTCAAAGAGATATCTTTTGCATCATGAAGCTGAATGAAGAAGGCAAATTTAAGACTGTCTCCAGGCTTGGACTTGTGTAGAATGATAAAAGAGGATGTTCACAAGCACACACCCTTACACATTCCCATAGAAGGGACGTTCAGGTCAAATCTGGACCGCAGTAGTGTAACACATTAGTGTTTTAATAATTTTTCTATATGGATTTTATCCCACTTCAAACGCATGGGCCATTTTGTGTCCGTTTCAGATCTACACATAATCCCAATTCAGTCCACAGAAAACGTTCCAATGGGGTAAAATACTTATACACGAACATGAGCAACTCACCTTTACACATCCATCAGTGTGATGAAGAAGGGAAGATACTGTTATAGAAGCAGAGCTAGTAGGCATCAGTGTCTTTTTATTCATTCTGACTCATGTCAGTAAAAAAAAAAAACAAACAAACAAAAAAAACATATCATATACACATTTCAAGTTAATTCCATGTCTCATCTTGTGCAAACATTAGATGGTGTCATTTAAAGTAACAATTTTCCCAAGAGAATGAGTTGATGAAAAAAGAAAAAGAAAACTAAAAGAAAAAATGAGGGGGGAAAAAAAAAAGAAGAAAAAAGTGCATTTGAAACCTACAACTCAGTTTCTTTTCTCGCATTTATTGATTACCAGCTTCATATAAACTGGATGTTGAGGCATAAACATAGTACATTTCTACAGGTCAACAAAAATATAACCAATATTTACAATTATTGTATTAAAAATACAAAAAGGAAAAGAAAAAAAAAAAAAAAGAAGACAGAAAATAACAACCAATACATACTCCACCAATTGTCTTTGTAAAAGACGTACAGGTAAAAGTAGTCAAGAATGAGAGAATCTTCACCAGCTAAATGTACACTTCTCACTTGACATCACACATTGAACAAAGTAGCAGTGCTAACTACTACGATTTATCTTATGCTTGTACAGTTTGTGCAACTTATTAATTTTTTTTTTTTTGAAAGACGACTCCACTCAGCTCGCCAGAAAAAGCATGACTAGTTTCAAAAATTCAAATGGAGGTGAATGATTTATATAACCACTGATTTACAAATGTGATTCGTTTTTTTTTTTTTTTTTAAACGACGGCAACCATTACAAAAAAAAAAAAAAGAAAAAAAAAAGGAAAAATTACAGCAAGAAGAGAAAGAAATGTTGACATGATATTATAATATTACAGGGTACAGTGGAAAACACTGCAATCTTTTTCCCCCTACCCCTCCCTCAAAGAATATCAGTCCTAAACTACTGATCAATGTGATCAGTTTAACTCAGTGATTAAAAATAAACGCTAAACAATAGTGACTTCTCACCGGTTGAGTTCGAATCAACTTGGCAGCCTTCGGCTCGGGTTTTTCGCATTCCTTCCCCACCGGAGTCGTAGAAGTTTCACGTTTCTAAAAGTTCTTGTGAGCTCTTCAGCTCTGAATCCAGCTCCCTTCTTTATGTGCAGGGTGACACAAGCAGGTTTATACGTCTTCAGAAAGCCTATGTAGCACCTCAACGTGTTCGCATCAGAACGGAAGTAGCACCCAGTCAAGCGTGGACTTCACTGGCTGGACAGGCGTTTGTCTTGACAGTCATCTCTACATACCACGGTAATAGGTAGTTGTGATAACTTTCAGTTTGGGCAAGAGGACAAGTCACCCAATGAATCATCTTAATATACATCCTGTGACTTTGAGCAACGAGACATTTGTTTAAAGACTTGAAGCACTTTGGAAAAGAGATTTCCTTCTAAAAATCGTCCGATCGATTCGTCATTTCCTGCCTATAATCCATTCTGTTAGGCAACTCATGGTATTTCATCCATGTGAAATTTTTTAATGAGGACAGAACAACTGGACTAACAAAGCTCAGAAGAAACCATGATCATTTGTGGATCGATGGGAATGCAGTTGAGTGCCATTAGAAATTGGTGTAAAATTTTGTTCCGTACAAAATTAAAGCGGCACACTGGATGAAATAATGGTCAACTTGCCCCTAGGTTACGATAACCAGGAATCAATAATGGTTGGAAATGACCCGGACAGTGTCAAGCACCAGTGGTGAAACCAAGATCTTCCATATGGGCGGAATAATGCAGGGATAAAAAGGGCCAGGATGACTGTGGATTATACCAAATTTATGACCTCATAACCTCTCATTATTTTACTTTTGTGAAATGGGAATGAACTGGATGGACGAATGGATGGATTTATCAAGCACCAAATGGGCTTGATTTTAGTCCAAATGTGTGAGATCATGCTCAGGGGAAACATACCTAGTTCGAGGACTACTATTAACCTCATAATGTACAACCTTAGAATCTTACATCCACCCAAATATTTCCTACAACACGAGTGGGCTGACAAGATCATGGACAAGTAGAGACTGGTGTCAAGAACAATGCCCAGGCTTTCCCATCAACCTGGATCTAATGGGGCAAGAGCTAAACCTCAAAATCAGGGATCTTCAATTCCAATGAAGGAAAGCTGGTGTCCAGCACAATTTGTAATTGACCAACACCAAAACACACCCACTGAACCTAGTGTATTGGACATATTGGTTGAGAATAAGAATCACCAAAACTGGCCCTGCATGACTGGAGTAGACGATTCCTACTCTAAAAGGAGATAAGCTTTGGATGCCCCTCCATGTAAACTCGCATTTTAAAAAATACATTAGAGACTTGTCTGGAGTCACAGGGCGATAAAGAATGGGGTCACATGGAATCTCGTTTTCTTCCCAAGAGAGGGGCGGGAACAAAAACTCTCAGTGGTAAAGAATAACCTTCTAGATCGCTGTAGCCACTTACTCGAGCAACCCTGTAGCCCAAAACACAGAGTAAACTGTCCAGAATTATAGAAATGTGGGTGAGCTAGCTGCATTTCAGTTCAAGTCAGGTCAGTCAATTCATTTAATTTACACAGGACTGAAACAAATCTCTTGTGCCTTGTGCATGCAACTGGACAGGAATAAAAACTCTAAGCTAAGACTTTGCCCCTGGATTACGGCGCCAGGTACTGAAGTAAGTTCAGCTCCAAGATTTTTATCATTTTCCTGTTCTTTTACATAAGGCCTGTGGCAAACATATTGCCCTCTCTTTAAAAAGGAAGTGTGGGCAAGAGCAACAATTTTTCAAGTGAAATAAATTAAATTAAAATATAGTCTTTGGGTTCCTGTACAAAGTTACTGGCATCTTCATGTACGTTCACACACTAATAATCGTCAAAAGAATTCTATGTGAACCAATGGAGCTTGGGATCATCTCCGATCCCTTATTTTTTTTTATAGGACACAAAATTGGTCGAAAGAAATCTTGCCTTTGGAATCCTGGTATGTCTGAAGTTCTGTAATCTTAAATGCTTAAATCATTGTAAAGAACTTGAGAGAGTAGAGTAATGCACCAGTGGAGTTTGGTGTCACCTGTACAGTTCTTTACAAGTGGTTGGGATGGGGGAATGATGAACAAAAAAAAACAACAATTGAGACACAAAAATCTCAAAAGTCTTGCCTGTAGTTTCTGAGATCCAAACAGCACTCTGGATACCAGCCTAGTTCTACTCGAATCAAGTAGCAGAACACGCCAATGACATCTCCTGGTTCCGGATGGGTTCAGCTCTCAGCTCGGGCCTGACCTTTCCCTCGACATGTACCCAAGTCAAAAGTACAAGTCAGACATCTCTCCATTTACAACAGGAAGCAGGGTGCAGTATACGTAGGCTTTAGGACGCACCCCAAGGCCTAGTCACGCCAGCGTGCTTCATCTCCTCCTTGCTGTGTGGCTTTCCAGTTCTCCGACATCCGCCAACCCCCGAAAGCTCAATTAATACTGCAACAGTGACGCGCACATTGTACAGACGAGTGCCGATTCGCATACAAAGAGTCTCTGTGCGAGTGTTGTGTTTTTCTCCCCTACATGTTTTCACTTTCACCCATGTAGAATGTGTATGTTCCAGATGGGATGATGAAGGTCATGTGCCTTTTGTTCTTATAAAACATACAGTACATAAAAAGTGCAGATGAGGAAAAAACGATTTGTGAGGATGTGTCAGGAAGGAAGAAAAAGTCCATCGGTGACCGTCAACGGCAGTCTGGTCTTTGTGTGAATGTCGCACCGCTGTGTGTTCATTTTAAATTCAGGTTCACGTTATTCTTCTTGTTTTTTTTTGTTTTTTTTTGTGATTTTTTTGTTTTTTGTTACTACTTTAAGCTAAATGATTAGATTTTTCCAAAGTGCCAGGTAATTTCTTCGTTTTGAACGTTCTCTTCCTTTCTTCACAGTATTTTTAGCATGCAGGGTGACAAAACCCCTCATGACGCTTTAAGGCAGAGAAGGGAGATGAATCCACCAATCAGGAGAGAGACAGGCAGTGGCATCGAGGTGATGATTGGTTGCTCTGGCTGTCCGTCTGCCTTTGACCGGCCTCACGGGGCCTTCGGTCACTGCAGCGAGAGCCGAACAGTAAGGGAAGTGTCGTCTGTTCATACGGCGGACACCTGCTCGTCCTCTGGAAAAAGGAAGAGAAGCAGAGTTAGGCTCCGCCCATCAAATCAGACAGGTATACACACCAATACAGCAGGTGGTAAAAAGTCAGAGTCCACTACCAAGAAGTGTTTTAATCATGATAAATTTAGGAGAAAAAAAAATTAAGGATAATATCAGGCTGCTATTATTACGGGACTGTAGTGCAGTTAATGGTGTACATCACATAGTTCATACTTTAATGCACTGGTGTATCCATACCAGGATAATAAGGTGCTATAAACTGTTCACAAACTCGCAGGGAGTGTGGTAGGAGTGAGTCATTTGCTATTTGCTAAGGTTCAAGTTTTTAAAATTGGAAAGAACATTTTTTTTTTTAATCAGGATATTTATTGAAATACAGAAACGCAATATTAATTAAAGCTGCTATAACGTTCGAGCTTTATAACGGATTATATGGTGAGTCATGTGTAATTGGTTATTTTATTTAGATTAAAGCGCGAGATTTGGCTGAACTATAAAAAAAAGAAAAACACCATCTGAATCTAAATAATAGTCTTGAGAAAACAGAAAAATATTGTGAACTATGATTTTAGTTTATAGTTTATTTCACGTTTAGTCTCACTTAAAAAAAATGATGCAATCAATATACAGTATATATTTTATATCAAGAATTTCCTTTGACAAATTCTGTTTAAACAGTTTTTGGTAGTGGGCTGGACGACATGCATATACTGCTCATATCACACAGAAACAAACACGCACACTAAACTACGAGCGTCAGTCAGTCAGTCCAATATAAACACGACACCGTCTGAAGTCTATCGCTGGGCTCTAGCGCACGTCTTGGTTTATTTGTGACTGAAAACTGTGTGGATTTCAATTCTTGAATTAAATCCCGGCTTGAGTGAGTCTGGTGTCCTTACAAACACACACGCATGTGAACACACACACAGAAATAAGTGATGGGAGGGATGTTGCCACCACGGCATAGGCTGGTGTTGTCCGTCTCCTGACATGCACTACGTGACATGCTGGGTGGTGGCTGCTAGGCAGGGTGAACAGGGTGCACTCTCTTGCATGCGGTGCAGGTTTTGTGAGTGAGTGAGTGAGTGAGTGAGTATGTGTGTGAGCTGAAGTTGGGGTGGTTTTACCTGCCTGCCATGGTGGTGTGTGTGACTCATGGCCTGGGGGGCACTGCTGTATGTGGACCTCTCCTCCTCTGACCTCTGAGTTTGGGAGAAAAGCACTCACCCTCCTCCTCTACCTCTTCCTCCTCTTCGTCGTCCTCTCCCGCACGCTCGGTCCCCGGTTTGGGCGAGTGTGTAACGAGGCGGGAGCGCTGTAGCGCCGTGGTGTAGTCCGGGGGCCTCCTGGTCGTGTGCGTCGTCCCTTCCGTCACCTCAGAGATGGACAGAGCCGTGTAGCCTGGGGGAGTGGGAGGGGGGTCGCGGTAACGACCGTCTTTACGCGCTGCGCGGGAAAACGGAGGACAAGTAATGAGTGACTGATGGAGTGGAAATACATTTTGTAAAAAACAAAACAAGGATTTGAATTATGATGAGTGCTGGGTGTCTTACGCAGGTTGGTCTTGGTCGTGCCGGCGGTGATGGGAGACGGTCGACGGCTCTGCTGCTTCGACTCCTCTGATCCTGTAGACGTGATGCTGCAGGTGTCGGGGTCGGTGCCAACGTCTTTACCCCCTCTCCGCTTGATAGTCCCGGTGTCGCCTTCAGACTCGTCTCCCCAGCACGCCGCCGACGAGGACGAGCACGACGAGGTCGACGCCCAGCTTCCTCGTCCGGCCCAGAGCCCCGCCCCTTCAGCCAGCGCCTCCCAGCTCCTGCCCTGCTGCATGGCCTGGATGCTGTCGTGTGAGCCGCTTGAGCAGGACGTCCAGCTGCCTCGTCCAGAGTCTGCGGCATCCAGGGACACGCGGTCGCCCTGCTCCTGACTTAATTCCTCTGAACTCGGCGAGGACGGCATGGCCGTGCTGACGTACATCCCACGCCAGTCCTGCACTGATGAGTACGAGCTGATGGAAAGAATAATCATGTTGTTAATGACCCGTATCTTGCATCTTAAGTGCGAGTAAAACACTTATTAATTTTTTTTTTTAACAGTTCGGCTCACCCGAGACTGTACTGGTCTGGGTCAGCCGTGGCCCTGCGCTCGAGCCGGTGACCTCCGTGACCACCGGTGTGACCGTCGATGACCCCATGAGCGTATCGGAGACGCCGCTCGTCCTGGCTCATGTCCAGGGAGGACGTACTGACCAGGCTGGAGCGGGAAGAGATCTCACTGTGGCCCGAATCTGACAGGTTATCACTCGCTCTCGTTAAACCTACAAGACAAACAAGAAACCTCAGACTCAGTGTCTTTTTTAAGACTTTACAGCATTTTAAATGCTACATATTGATCGGCCAGTTACAGTTCGTTATGGTGCATTTAACTATTGATTGCATCACAAATCTTGATTAAACAGCAACCAAACTAGCCAGTTAGCACTGCTGAGTAGGTAGCACATACTGTATGTCTACATAAACACACACACACACGTCTTCTGTAAGCAAACACAATTCAGCTGGATATCCTTACAGAGCAAAGACTGTGATGATTTTTTTTATTTTTAACGTCTTCCTGCCCTTTTTTTCTGAAACTGGTAGATTTTCTTTCCATGATTAGTTTTACAAGGAGAGGAAGCAAAAGAAAATGATGCAGCACCTTCACCAGACACTGATTCAGAAAGAGCAGCAGAGTCCCTCGGCACCAAAGCGGATCGTGCTCGGAAGTAGACTAATCGATAAAGCATCGAGTTTCCTGATCTCTGAACATAACAGGAGTTCGTACGATGCGTCCGCCCAAATATCACAATGTCACAGGAAACGAACGCGTCTCTGTCTCGTTTGGGGTATAAGATGCGCACAAGTGAAGGTTACAATCACCCCAGTTTAGCGTTACACACAAGTCTAAATCAGACTCGCCTCAAATAAATAAGGTTACTTACCTTAAGGAGAGCTTACAAAAACGCAAGTCGTAACGGATTTATGGCAGACACAAAATATTAAACAAAACCTCCCACCTTCGACTTTAAGCCACGCCTCCTACCCTACACATCTGGCAAGGGTGCGAATATGCGCTGGGGGAATAAAGTGAACAACCAGGTTCATATGCATCATTTGTAATACTTCTGCCTAGAATAAAGACTTCACAAATCATGACAGGGTAAAGAAATGCAAAAATCCATGGCATAGTCCGGCTGACGGTCCGGTCAGTAATGATACCGTTAAAGAATATTCTAGCATCTTATACTTGGATGATTCACCACGAGGTGGCAGAACGTTCTAGTAAGCATTATGTCTGAGTCATGGTGCCGTGTGAACACCAGGGGGAGCTGAATATATGCAGAAGTCTGTATGGAAACTTACATGCTTGTTACAGTATTACTGAGCTGCCACCAGGGGGCGACGGTGTCTCAGATTACACACAAAAGGTTTAAAGGTTGGAACATGCTAAACCTTTTAATTTCAAGATGTTGCATGATTATTTCTTAAAAAGTTTAGTATTAATAACTTGTACGCAAGTGAACAAATATTCTGTCCTGGTTACCTTTCTTCGGGGAGCTGCGAGGAGACGTTGGAGGAGACGAGGTGCAGGACACGGCATCTTCCGTCTGCTTCCTGTGTCTCTCAGCTGCTTCCTCCGACAGAGACAGAATCTTCTTCAGGGACTGTGGGGAATTCGTGCCTGTAGATGAGGTCACAAATTTCACTTAACACCACCACAGTTTAGCAGTATGTATGTAGTTTATTTACTTTTTAATGACAAAAGTTCTGAATTTGTTTCTTAATATGCATTGTTCCCCATGTACATACATTTTACTAGAAATTTTATTTGACTGTTCAAAGTCAAAAAGACAGACTTGTAACTCATCCAGTTGTGTATAGTTATTGTGTGTATTTTGCTAGCCATATATCTATATGGCTAATTTGTTGGTCTTATTTTCTTACTGTGCTTGTTGCAGAATACCTCAAGGCTCAATTCTGGGCCATTTTTTGTTTATCATTTACATGCCTTTGCATGTCTTTGGAAGAGGATTACGACCACCGTGAAATTTTCTCTGAATTCTGACTTAAATCTGAAAAAGAAAATGATGTTAAAGTCAGAATTTTGAGTTTAAAGTCAGAACTCTGTGATTAAAGTAAAAACTCAAATAAGTTTTTTAAAAATTTTTTTATGGTGGACGTAATCCAAATCTTTACATCCCAAATATTTTCTTAATCAGGATATTAATATAAGACCTATTTAATTTTCCGGTGTGTAATGATACATTTAAAAAAAAAAAGTTAAATTATACAGTACATAAGTAGTCAGCAAATTTCCATAAGCAACTTATTGTAGTAACGTGTTGCTAGTTCTGAACACCCTATGTACAGTATGAAGCGTATTTAGGAAATTGGTAACTGATCGCGACCAAGACCACTCTTGTGTCAGATGGCTTTACTTAGTTTATGTGTATGATACAGTATTATTGCTAATTAGTGCTGAAAACTAGTTACAAAATAGCTTTAGTATCTTACGTCTTCAAACATCATCAAGACTTTCTACCTATAAAACTTTTCATCTGCTTTTTCATTGTGGGGTCGCCCCAGTGGACCATTCGATCCGCACACAACTTGGCACAGGTTTTACGCCGGATGCCCTTCCTGACACAACCCTCCCATTTTATCCGGGCTTGGGACCGGCATTGCTTTTAGTGGGGTGTGGCAACCCCCCACTGGGCTTGAACCTGGATCCTCAGATCCCCAACCCAACAACTTAGTGCCTTAACCAGCACATCTTACCAAACGGTGGCAGGTCTTTGACAGGAACCTTCTTGCGGGATGGGTAGAGGGCGACAGTGGGCACCTGCAGACCCTGGTTGGATTTCTGGAGCTGCTGGCGTGGATGCAGGGCGGCTCGTGCTACCACTGGCGAGGTGTCTGGCCTCTTCCTGTCCCCTGAGCTCTTAGGCACTGTGACAGGGACATGAGATTAGGTCGAGTAGCCTTACAGGGTGATCCAGATGTGCAGGTTACTGTATGGTACATTAACACGCACACACTGGGTAGGATAAGTTCTTATGGTTTTAATATAAACACAAAAGGCTCACGTGTACTTATGGAGGGTTCACACTGTATAGACAGCGTCTGCAGGCTCTCCTCGTTGGTCTCCAGTGTGAGGTTAGACAGGTACTGCTTGACCTTACGTGCCATCTGGGCATCCTCGTACAGCTTCTTGGCATTGAGGAAAGAACTCCGCCTTACGCGCTTTTTGTGCCCGCCCGTCTGAGTCACATCCAGTACGGCTGCATTGGCACTGCCTTGGCTCAGTGAGCTACACACACACACAAGCATAGTAGTGAGGATGGTTGGCGGGAGGGGAGTAGGTCATCCACACGGCTCTCAGACACAGACATGCAAAAAGTCACATTCCTTGCATTCTTAGAAAATTCCATGCATTTTGCAATTCAGCCAATCAGGTGAAAGGGAAAAGAAGAGTAAGGTTTTTGTTTTAAGACTGAATGGGGGTGGAGTTAGGGTAAGAAATGGCAACTGAAACAGTTCCAGATGTTTTTGAATGTATACAGAAGGTTTACTTGAGCAGCCCTTAGATGTAAAGATCTAGTAAAAAAGGTGTGGCTTCTGCCTGTCAGATTTAAAAATGGAGGTGTGGCCTCTTTCTATCAGACTTAGTGGAGGCATTACCTTGTTCTATTAGACTTAGTGAGGGAAGGTGTGGCCTCTTTCTATCAGGCCTAGTGAAGGAGGCGTGGTCTATTTATGAGATTTAGTGAAGGAGGCGTGGTCTATTTATATGAGATTTAGTGAAGATGTGTCCTATTTATGAGATTTAGTGAAGGAGGCGTGTCCTATTTATATGAGATTTAGTGAAGGAGGCGTGTCCTATTTATATGAGATTTAGTGAAGGAGGCGTGGCCTATTTATATGAGATTTAGTGAAGGAGGTGTGGCCTATTTATATGAGATTTAGTGAAGGAGGTGTGGCCTTTTTTTTAATCAGGCATAGTGAAGGAGGTGTGACTTATCTTCAGACTCATTAAAGAAGGCGTGGCCTTAGTATCAGATTTAATAAAAGAGGTGTGGCCTCTGTTTATCAGACTTGGTGAAGAGGTTGCGGCATCTTTGACCATCAGTCAGAGTGAATGAGGCATGAATGTACTGGTCTTTCATATAAAAGGAGAAACCCTTTTTTTTGTATGCCCTACCTAACTGTCTTTTCGTAACATACTGTAAATGCTTATGCAACCTGATGTAGGTTACAGTTATATATACAGTACATATAAATCAATATATACCTTCAATATAAAGCTCATCCAAGTCACAGAAAATTGTCAACTTGAACCAAAACAGCAAACTTGCACTGAAAATGAAACCTGGTAAAACATGCGGCTCGGGTGAGTAGAGTAGTTGGAGGTTAAATATGTTAGAACACGTCACTTTTGCTGAGGTGGATCATGAAAGGTCACATCATTATTTTGGAATAAACGGTAAAAATAAGAATGGTGGAGTCAGGTTTGTGCAGAATTGGTTAATATTTAGGTGCGAGTTTATTTCACTGACCCAGACTAGCAAAAGTGACTGCATCACACTCTAGGACGACCTCGTCAGAGCGGGAGGCACACTCAACCCAAAGAACAACAACAAAAAAAAAAATATATATATATATATACACACACACACACACACACACATTATATATATATATATATATATATATATATATATATATGAACAAAAGGAAATTATGAAGAAGCAGCTGAAATTAAAGATGAGAAGGGAGGAATGTGTGAGAGTAAGGAGGCATGGGGCCAAGGGTCACCAAGAGGTCACCAGACTTACCCTAAACTCCTCCACTTCTTCTTCCTGTAAGGAACAGCCATGAACAGTGATGTGGGGGGCGGGGTGGTGGGCAGAGGAGGAAAAAAAGAAACCGATAGACCAAAAGAGAGAGAAAGAGAGAGAGGGGAAGAAAAAAAGACAAAGAGAGTGAGATATGCTTAGATGACAAGAAAGAGACAAAGAGTACCAAGGTGAGCAGCACCACGGACCCATCGAGACATAAGGAACATTTATTCCAGCATGATACAACAACCAAACACAAGTTTACAGAAACATCAGCAGCCAGTCAGAAACCTCGAGTGGAAGCTTGTGTGTGAATGCGTGACGCTCTACATCCAGCGTACATACAGGTGTGCTCAAAGTGCACTAGAAGCTCTTCAGTGAAGGGCAGCCTGAAGTGAGGACAGGACCGGAGGTTTGAGCAAACAACACTCACCTGGTGCGGAACATCAGCGCCGGGTCCATGTTGATGGCCGCCATCCGACCCACGTGCCTGATCTCCTTAGCAATCATACGCAGCTTCTCGAAGTTCACCAGGCCGTCCACCTTCGAATCGTTCCCTAAAGAGGGGTGGAGATGGTGTCAAGCTCAAGCTACACTTGTCATAACAAGCAGCCATGAAGCAAGAAGAGTGGCATCGACTGAGAGGATAGTATATCTGCTGGTAAATCTGTCCTGTCTTACCCTCATGGAGGAAGGTGAGGTCTTTTTTGATCACTGGGAAGAGGGGGATGATTGGCGGCTGAAGGTTCTGGCTGTTGAGAACGTTGCGGTATTTGGCCATGTTCCTGGACGGGTCAAACAGGTCCTGCAGGTCGCTGAAAAGCTTCTCGTACTTGCTGGGAAGTTTCTCCCAGGTTCCTCGCAGTCTGGAGACGGGCGCCAGATTTAGACCGCTGAAAAACACGCATGGGTGAATCACCGTGAAATCTGACACTTGGAAGGCAGGACACTGCGCAAAGCCTGGCCGTAAAAGTCTCCCTCAGTGCCCCAGTTGTTCGTTTCTCACCTGATGATGGCGAACATGGAGTTGAAGTTCTTGCACTCGCGACAGTGCAAGGCGATCTTGATGAAATGCTTGATGATCTTCATGCGCTTCAGCTGGTTGGGTTCTCGCAGCACCTCGGTGGCCACCCAGAAGGTCTCTCGGTTTATGGACTCTTCGAAGAGCTTGAGGCTGGAAGGTCCGGGCGAGCGCGACCGCAACTTGAAGAGGTCGTCGATGTACTCGGTGGGCTCGATGGCGCAGAAGAGCTCGAAGGCACGCATGGAGAGCTGAGTCGCCACTTCCACCGTGCTTAGCTGCAGGAGGCTGATCTGACTCTCCCTCAGAAGCTCCTGGGCGTCCTCGTCCGAGCACAACGTCTCCGTCTCCATGTTGCTCTTCAGGTAGTACCTTCAAAATCGATTAGTCCAGGGTCAAGAAATTTCTTACTATGTAAATAATTATAGTGGAATGCATTTGTTGAACCTTTTTACCAATGTAGTCCAGTCTGAAAGCTAAAAACATAGTTATATACTCTAGCTTAAACTTTTTCCATGCGACTGCATTTAACCCGAGGTCATACCTGCCGCTGAGCTGGATTCTATCAGCCAGTTTGGAGAGCTGCTCGGGAAGCCGCCGTTGCTTGATTACACCCTCGGGAGTGACGGACACCTCACACAGCGAATACGCTTCAGGGGCGGCGGTCAGAGCAAACTCCCGGATAGCCTGAGCGACAACCTCTTTGGCCGTGGTGTCCTTGCCGATCATGATGTAACGACTCTGCTGATCAGCCTTGAAGACCCGCAGCACCTGGTCCGACATGTCTGAGAAAATGCATAAGCGAAAAATACGTTTCGAATGGTCAGATATGCTGCATCAAATAATCAGCATTTCCTTCTCCTTTCATTATAAACACACTAAAAGCAAATTAAAATAACATAAAAAAACTCCGGAACCTGGAGTTGATTTTATCCTGACACTGCCGTGAGCGAGCAAAGTCTTTAAGAGAATCAATTTCAAATAAAGTGCGCATCGCATGAGTCACGGTCGATTTAAGCAGATTAATGAGTCGCTAAACTGAAGTGCAAACCGGACTCACGGTTCAGGCTTCGGCATTGGAACGGGCAGTGCCAGGATTAAAGCAACACTACAGTTTGTAAGCAAAAACACAGTTTGATGAAATACGGCGATTAGCGTATAGCGTTAGAACAGGAAACAGAGTGATTATTACTAATGCTAGCATTCTTTGGCATCCCTATAAGAAGCGCTTCTATTCCAGCAACGACCAAATTTGCCCGAAAGACTTGATTAGGAATGAATTAAATCAAATCAAGATCTTGGAAAGCAAAATCAAAATCAAACACCCTGGGATAGGGAGGAAAAATCACATAAAGAGAAGAGGACGATTTCTGAAGAGGCGCTCGGAAACGTGAAAGCGTGTACTCACTGTTAGGGACGGGTTCTGAAAAGAGGAAATTTTGCATAATGTGAACTCTGTGAAGCACATCTTCTTGGTAATATTGTACGGTTCACCGTCTCGCAAAAGATTCTTTCATTTCCGGGTGTTACCTGGCTGGTTGTTGAAGTCTAGTATACGATGATGAGACTGCAGCAAGTCCGGGTTGCTGGACGAAAGGTTTCCGCTAACCGGAAGAGCAGGAGGGATCTGTTTCGACTGCTTCATTCCCACAATGCTGTCGTCCTGGGACTGGCCTACGGCGACATCGCTGCAGGACAAACCACACGATAAACTGTTAAGACACATGCCAATCTATATGGTGAGTCAAAGCAGCATTACAGAAACGAAAGAAAAGGAGGGAAATGAGTTTGAAAGGTGCGAGAAAATATGTGCAAATCAAAATCAGATCATACAACAGTTCGTTCCAACCAAGTAATCTGATTTGACGAGAAGCAATCCATGAGCGGGGATAATAGAGCGCAACAACACCAGGACTTTTAACTATATGTATACAGTATATATTACTCTGCGACACAGGTGTTGTAATAGTCGTTAATTACACCAACTGTCCATCTGCAACATGAGTGAAAGTAGGTCACTATGATCTGCATTACTGGAAAGAAGGACGAGCAGCTTTCTGCCAAAACCCAAAAAACCAGTCACGGAAGAAGTTTCAGCAAGAAAACACACCTGATACCAATATATCATCTTAAACAACAGTTTGTCTACTTAGTAACTGCTTCAAGTTGCTCCGAATTGCCGTGTTGTTCCGTTCACGGCTAATGAGACCTACAAAAACTTTTAGGCTGAATCCCAAATCCCTCGCTAACCCCTCTCTGATCAAGGGCACTACTTGGTCTGTAGACCAAGGTACATTGTACATTTACATTTAGGCATTTGGCAGACGCTCTTACCCAGAGCGACTTACATTTTTATCTGATTATACATCTGAGCAGTTGAATGTTAAGGGCCTTGCTCAAGGGCCCATCAGGGACAACGTGGTGGTCGTTGGATTTGAACCTGGGACCTGTTTCAAACCTGCCCGGACTGTTTAGCAAGGTACCTGATATTCTAAAGTGGAATGAATGGAAAAGTAACACCATCTCCATGGTTTATTCTTCTCACCTTCTGGCTACACAGTACAGAATATAAGTAAAGAATATAAACCTACTTTCACCCCTGTTAATCACACTAACTGTCCATCACTAGCTCAATTCTAATCTATGTCTGGCATTCTCAGTCAAGGATGTGTGTTGGTGGAGAAAAATCAGTGCTTCAATGAACTGTCGATACTAAATGGTATTTGTGGAGCTGTTATATAAAAGCGAAGCAATATCGCACTCGAGGCCATGCTGTTGTGCTGAATATCAGCATGACTATTCAATACCACAGCACTCCCTTTCGTGTGATACTGTTCACTGATATACACGTATGCTGTATACATGCGTGTTCACTGACTTGTACGGCTTGGGCGGAAGAATACTGGTCAACGTCTTGTCGAAGATCTTCTTGAGCTTGTTCTTCCCTCCCACCGTGTTGGCCTTGGCTTTCTTGCTTGCTTTCTCCAGACCCATCACCTGCTCCACGTCCACGGCCAGGTCCGGGATGGAGTAACGGCTCGCCTTCTTAATATCCCCGATCTTGGGAATGTGCGGCGCGCCGTTCTTCCTGTCCAGCTCTTCGTCATGGTCAGGTTCTTGGTCGTGCTCAGGCCGAGCCAGAAGCTCCTTAAACACTGAGAAAACACGGTGCCTTAATTATGTTTGCTCAGAGAAGATACGTTCATTACACTTCTTCAAAGAGATGATCTCGCAGCGGCTTTCACCGCGATTGCAACCTGATGAAGCGTGGAGGTTTGCTGATTATTGACCAAAGCTTGAGTCAAGCCATAAGCCAATATAAACAAAGAATCTTGCATGATAAGTTACACATTTTAGATTAGTTTTCGGTCTGATATCCATCAACGATAAGCCTGACTGCGTTCTGCATTTTAACCGTTGGCTTTTTCTTGTGTCTTTCTCAAAAGATGTCCTTGTTCTTGATGTGCAAAACTTACCTAAGAGATTAGTTTTCACAGTAATAGACAGATGTGTGTTGTTGCGTAGGATCTCATTCGCTTTGGACAGCTGTACATTCTCGAAGTTCTGCCCATTCACCTCGAGGATCTGAGAGGAACATGGAGAAAATTATGCATTTGAAAATTATGCATTATGCATTGTTTTTCAAACAGTCAACAGATTTGATATAGGTCACTGAGCCACTGAGTGCGGACTAGGGCTATCAAACTGCATATACATGAGAACTGAAGCACTGGTACAGTACAGACCAAAAGTTTGGACACACCTTCTTATTCAAAGAGTTTTCTTTATCGTGTTCTTTATTGTGTTCTTTAGCCCAAACGCGTCTCTTCTGCTTGTTGCCTGTCCTTAGCAGTGGTTTCCTAGCAGATCTTCTACCATGAAGGCCTGATTCACACAGTCTCCTCGTTCTAGAGATGTGTCTGCTGCTAGAACTGTGTGGCATTGACCTGCTCTCTGATCTGAGCTGCTGTTAACCTGCGATTTCTGAGGCTGGTGAGTCGGATGAACTTATCCTCCGCAGCAGAGGCGACTCTTGGTCTTCCTTTCCTGGGCCGGTCCGCATGTGAGCCGGTTTCTTTGTAGCGCTTGATGGTTCTTGTGACTTGACTTGGGGACACTTTCAAAGTTTTCCCAATTTTTCCGACTGACTGACCTTCATTTCTTAAAGTAATGATGGCCGCTCGTTTTTCTTTACTTAGCTGCTTTTTTCTTGCCATAATACAAATTCAACCTCTTTGAATGAGAAGGTGTGTCCAAACTTTTGGTCTGTACTGTACATATTAGAAACATATTAAAATACACAATGCATAATAGAAGTTGTAGCATACAATTTGTGCTATACATAAGATATGCTAGATCTCCTCAGGACCAGAGTTCTCTCCTCTCATCTTCTCTACCACTTTATCCTGCATACAGGGCCGTCGGTGGGCCTGGAGCCTATCACCAATCGATGCCAATTAATTGCAGGGCACACACATACACACACTCATTCACTCACTATGGGCAATTTGGGAATGCCAATTAGCTAACCACTAAGCCACCGTGCCACCGAGGACCAGAGTCAAGTTATACTTTTAGTTTACAGGGTTTTACAGAGACTACCATTTAGTCCTGAGGAAGAGCTCTCCAGGCTTCCTAACGAACTTTACTCGCTCAAATTTTTTGCTCTCATTTTCAGGCCAGTCGCTGTACCCGAGCAGTTTCAGAGGAATGTGTTTTGGTTGCTACGGTAAGCCACATAGTAACCTATGAATCATCCACACACATAAAAGAACATGTAATTCAAGGCATGACCCAGTGAGAAACAGATGCAGATGATGAGAGATGATCAGGCCGGTGATTATTATACTGATGATGCTGGATGCTGAGTGATTGGAACAGACGAGAGGGGAAATGAGGTCGCTGCTGAGATTGTTACATAAACAAGCAATTTTAAATTTGTATCTTTTGCCACTTTTCAGCAGGGGTCAGAGTACAGGGTCCGCCAGGTTACAGCGCCCCCTGGAACATATAGGGTGATAAAAGCCTTGTAAGGGCTCAACAGGTTCAAGCACAACTTGGCAATGCTGGGACTCGAAGCCCTGATCTTATGATCAGTAACCAACAGTCTTAAATGCTTGAGACTACCACAGCCCTTATACCATTTCCTTTACTTCCTAACAAGTCCTTCTTATCATCCTTAACTATTATAACTACTGTAATTTTTTTTTACTCATTGTTGGGGGGAAAAAGGATCATAAGGACGTCATGAGAGGTACCTGATCTCCGCGTTTGAGGCCTGCTTCTGCGGCTTTGCTGCCCGGCTCCACGTTCTCGATGAAGATGCGGAAGCCTTTCTCTGAGCCGCCGAGCAGGCTGAAGGCCAAAGGAGCCTCGCGTGACGGCTTAGTCAGAGTCACCACCCTCAGCTTGGCTTTGGCGGCGCAGGCTATGTTTAACAGTCTTAAGTGCCCAAACATTTTCTGTTTCAACACACAAGGAGCGGAGCAGAGAGATTACTGTAACTTAAGGTCGGACACCATTGTTCCAAAAACATTTGAAGCAATAAAAGATTTTTATTTTATTTTATTTTATATAAATAAAAAGATAAATAAAAAAAACACTGACCTCCCTCTCTAGATTGCTCTCAAACTCCTCGAGAAAGTGCGTCATTTCAGGGTCGCCCTCGAAGTCATTGAAGTGATTGTTCACCCACAGCAAGACTACCCGTGTAACCTGGGAACACAAGCGTCCACATGCATGAGAGATTATATAGAATCCACTATTGTTATCATTACAAGCTGTACTTACTCTGTCTTTAAGTATGTGGCTTTCCAATCATTATATTATCCATTAACGTAGCTTCTAATATTTGTTTTTATTGACTTTTTGTCATATGAAAACAAAAAGATTATGGGTTTAAAATACAATACTACAGTATGTATAAGGGCGTATGTATGATGTTACATATGTGGAAGTATGAGGTAGACAATACTGCTGTGAAAAAGTATTTGCCCCCACCTTCCTTTTCTATTTTTTAAATGATTCAAATCATTTATATTATTATTATTATTATAATTATATTATATTATATATAATTATATTACACAAAGGTAACCAGAGTAAACGCAAAATGCAGTCTTTACCAGGACACCAGACTGATACATGTCAATTACCTTGTTTATCGCAGCGTGATTTGTTGGTTTTTAAGATATTTTAGCGTTTAGCATTTATTCACTTTGTCAAACAGGCCATATTTAAGTGATTTCTTGATTTAACCGCTCTGGTAGTGATCAGGCCTGGGTGTGTGAAGTGAAATTTAACTCAGCTTTCCAAAAAAAAAAAAAAAATGTTCATTCAAGATTTAACAAGGATGGGTGCAATTACTTTTTCACATAGGGCCAGGTACTGTAAGTTCGGATGGCTTTTTTCCCTTTATAAATAAAAGCATCATTTCAAAACTTATTATTTTTGTTTAATATTAAAATTTGTTTGATTAATAAAGTGTGACAAATATGCCAAAAAAATTATATATATATATATATATATATATCAAAAAGTGAGGGCCAACTCTTTTTTGCAGAACTTTATCATTGTGCACGTAATCCTAAACTAATTAAAATTAAAAAAAACATCTCAAGAAGAAGAAGAAGAAAAGAAAAAGAAAACTTTATTTGTCACATATACATTACAGCACAGTGAAATTCTTTTCTTAATTTCCTAACTTGTTTTTTTAGGAAGCTGAGGTCAGAGCACAGATTTAGCCGTTATACAGCATCCTGAGAGCAGATAGGGTCAAAGGCCCAACAGTGGCAGGTTGGCGATGAACCCCTTACCTTCCAATCTGTACAACCTCGATTAACACACACTATTATTTCTGAGAAGACCGTACACACATGATTTTTATTTATTAATATGCAATGTCTAGATGTCTTACCTTGTCCCTGAGGCTGGGGTCATGGAACCACTCCAGCAGTTTCCTGCCCACCACCATGGGGCTGGACAGGAAGGTGCGGTAGGTGAGCAGGAAGTCTTCAATATAGGTGGGGTCCACCACCGAGTGCTCCTCCACCAGGTGCATGGTCAGACGCTCCGTCGTGCCCTGCGGAACGGAGGAAACGATCCGATCAGGCTTTGTTAGTGTGTGTGTACGTGTGAAGTGGCTAGCCTCGGTGACCTTTCCGTCTTCCATCAATCTGAAAAGTGTCTTCACTCATTTGGTGTGCGGACTGACTTCAGCATCACCGCGCTCCTTTCAGCAGATGCTGCAGAATCGATGACGCCACGTGCTTGATATATATACGTTCATGTAATGTCGCTCGCACGATTGAGAGCCGAATCCCTCGGCTTAAGGGAAGAAATCATCCACATAAACACTCCTGATGTCATCTAAAGCAAAGTTCACAGGATGTCTAATGCTCTATTCAGACAGGGCATCATTTTAGTCCTGTTTTGAATAAACATGTCTGAAATTTAAATTCTAATGCTGATGTACCTGTGAACTCGGCCGTCAGACTCTCACCTTGATGACGATGTGTCCTTTTCTGGTGCCGGTGCGATCGAGCTCGCGGTGTTCTTTTACCATGACGATTTCGCCCTCCTCCTCCACCTTCTGCATGTTCTTCTCCACCTGGTTCAGGATGCAGCAGTAGTCCTGCTGCGCTATACACACGAACTGAGACAAAGACAGAATGTTGCGAGATTTGTCAATGAGAACAAGAAAGAAAAAGAAAAAGAAAAAAAAAAAAGACTGAAATGGGCTAAATGGGCTCATTTATCCCTTAATAGGACCAACCCGTCCTGTCCTGTCCTGTCCGAACCCACAGAAAAAGCCAATGCAGCTAGTAAAACTTAACGGTAGTCATGAGAGAAAGGCACCAGCACACTCAGTACATCACAGCCTGCTGCGGCCTGAAAATCCGACCAAGCATCCACGGAATGCTCTGGCCAGACGAGTCTGATCCACGGAGAGCCCACAGGATCCACCTGTAACGTCCCGGTGCCAGACACCACAGCACACCCCAAGAGGTCATGTGGAGTGGAGTCAGAGCTGTCGAGGCCAGAACACCGAGCTTCACATTTTGGGTTTTAATGTTTAATGCCTGATCGGTGTGTGTGTTTTGCTATTACCACCACAAACCCATAATACTTCAGCTTTGAGCCAGGATTTGCACACTTGAGAGTCTGCGTCCCGGCTTACAGTACACGTCCTCTGGTTTAATTGATCGGACTTGTTTTCGATGCATTATTTAAAGACGTACGACGCTCATTTCACTTGTACGACATGTCTACTTTAAGTCTTATTATTTAAAGCATGAAGAACATCGATGTGGAAATGCGACCTAAGATAGAAAAGTATTGATGTTTTACAGAGCTGAAAAAAAAAAAAAAAAAAAAAAAGAAAAATAATACAAAATGTTCGAGCATTTAGAGAGAGATTTAAAAATAGGGTAGAGACCATCATTCGAAACCGAGCGTGCCGCCAAAAAAAAAATTCTTATATTAGGAAAACTGTTAAAACCATTAGTGAGGGTGCACTAACTTTTGGACTACATTTTTTTTTTTTTTTTTTAATGGTACAGACTGCCAACATGTTTTATTTTCAGTCTGGATTTGTTCTTAAGAAAAATCATTTAAAAAATAAATAAATAAATAGAATTTCCGCACTGCTGCTGATGACACACAAACGTGATGATGAGTCTGGTGGACTGAAACGCTGCCAAAGTTTATATTAATGCCAAATTTTGTCTAATTCGCTCCCAGGGTACCTTACACACGCTCATTATTTTAATGCACCATAAAAGGAGCTATTACAAGAACTAAACGGAATTGGCGAAGAAGACAATAGAGAGTCTCTCAGGCTGCCTAGAAACCCAGAACAAACAAACAACCAGAATTTAATTCACTTATTACATTTTTTTTTTTTTTTTACACAATGAAGGCTGCTGTCTTTTGCAACACTGACGTGTCTTTTGGAGAACTCGACGTGGGGTAAACAAGGGAAAAAAATAAATAAATAAAAAGGAAAGCCGTCGTGTGCGTGACCTCACCTGGCAGTCGTCCACCTTGGTCTTCATCACTCCCTTCATGAACTCCTTCTCCATGGTGGGCGAGACGCCGAAGCTGTTGCCCATGCAGAGGATCTCGGTGCGGCCCTCGGGGTACGTCACTTCCACCGAGCCGTTCAGGATCACCGACCACGAGTCCAGCTACAGTAGGCGCGACATTCAGACACACGGTATTTTATACGCGCTAATGTTTAATTACAGACACATTTGATCAAGCTGAATGTGTTGTCTTGTACTTTAACGAGCACAGAGTGAATACTTTCAGGAAGGTAAGGGTTAACTAGGATTGACCTCCTCGCCGTCGTTAAGGACGATGGTTCCAGCTCGCTCCACGACGGCGAACACCATGACGGCGCACAGCTCCCTCCTCACCGACATGGTCATGTTGGCAAAGGCTGGCAGCTGGTGCATAAACTCCAGCAGTTGCTCTGGGGAACAGGACGAGACAGAAGGAAGACATGTTACAAAGAGAGAGAGAGAGAGAGAGAGAGAGAGAGAGAGAAAGGAAAAATGAGAGAAAAGGACAAAGACAGAGAGACACAGTAATACAAAGAGAAAGACTCTTATACAGAGAAAAAGTGGAAGAAACAGAGAGAGAAATGAGAGAGTGAATACAGAATAATACAAAGAAACGGAAAAACAATGAGAGACATACAGAAAAAGAGCAAAGACAGAAGGACAAAGAAAGACAGAGATACAGAGAAAGTGAAAAAGAGAAAGAGACAGAGAACCAAAAAGAGAGGAAAGACAGAGCGAACTGAAAAAAGATGAAAAAGAAGAGTAATTCAGGGAAAGAAAAAGAAAATGAGAATGAGAGAGAGACAAATAAAGAAATAAAAAAGAGAGAGACAGAAAGAGAGAGAAAATCAAGAAAAAGCAAAAAGATACAGAGAGGGAAACAGGGAAAGAGAAAAATAAAATAAAAAACAGAAAGCTACAGAGTAACACAGAATAGAAAGAGAGAAAGAGAGACAGAAAAAAAGAGAGCAAAAACAGAAAGATAAACTGAAATATACAGAGCCAGTGAGAGGGGGGGGGGGGAAGAGGCAGGAGAGCAAAAGAAAAGAGATACAGAGAGAAAGAAACAGAGAGACAGAGTAAAAACAGAAGAAGAAGGAAAGATACAGAGTAATATAGAGAAAGAAAGAAAGAAAGAACGAGGGGAAGTGAAGGAGTGAGAGAAAGAGACAGAAAGAGCAAAAAGAAAACCACGAGCAAACAACAAAAGGAAAAAGAGAGATAAAAAGACAGACAGAGAAAGTGACACAGAGAGCGAGAGAGTGCTCAGGACTGCAGCTTGAAGGTCACTTCTCATCCCTCGTTCTCAGCTCACAAAATCATGAAGGAAAAATAAATAATTCAGAATTGATTTCTGACGTTGTGTCTGTGTTTACTGCGTCCATCAGGGAGGAAGATGTGCTCACTTTCTTCCTGTCACTTATTACTTTTAATAAATCAACTTCAGCTCAAGCTGGTGTGCGACAGTCCGGATGAGTCCGCACTGTGTGTGTGTGTGCGCGTGTGTGTTGCCCCCTTGCTGCTCGCGGCATGTCTGGGTGCTGGCTGGTTTGTGTTAAATTGTCAGCGTGAAGCGACGGCCTGCAAATCAAACTTTAATGCGCTCAGGGAAGCCCTGTCGCGCAGCCGACCTAGAAAACATATTACCCCCCCCCCCCCCCCCCCACACACACACACACACACACACACACAACCACCCCAACCGCTGTCCTCAGCGCACCATGACATGAACTCGCTTCACCGCTTCATTGCGTTTTAGTGGCGTGTGGGCGTGTCTCACCGATGTCATCGTCGGTCCGGTCCATGGGGTCTTTCTCCAGGCAGTCACGGACGATGTCTCGGCTCATGAGCGGATCAGAGGCGCGTTCGATGTCTTCCTCGTCGTCATCCTCTTCGGAGTCGACGGCGGTCTCGGGGAGGCCACTCAGGTCCATGTCGCCAGGCTCGCTCTCCGTGGCCTGCGGGTCGAACCACAAAACCAGCGGGATTAGGAAATAATCGGTAAAAATCTGATTAAATCAATACAATGTGTATACTGTACACGCACCGGAAACGGTGAAAGAAAGAATCAGTTATCAGGCTATCAGGTAATATTTAATCGAACAGTGTCGGGGTGTCGAATGTAGATCACGCAGGTGAGAAAGTTTTAGATGTGAAGAATGATCTCATATTTAGGACTCTGAATCTGATTTCCTGAAGTCTGGGGAAAGGAAAGGTTTCCATATAGAGATTTTAGGAAGCTACGAACCTGTAAGTTTAAGTATAAAGTGTCGTGGATACAGCTATCCTTAAGTTAATGGAAATACTGCGTAAGGGTTTTTAAAAATTTTTTTAAATGATGACACAACTACAATTCACAGCAGTTATATTAAACAACAGTAAAACAAGAACAAACTCAACTGAAAAAAACTCAACTGAACCCTATTCCATATAACACGCACAAAAGGAACTAAAACAAACAAACAAAAACAAAAAACATTAAAAAAAAAAAAGGACTTCACCCAAGGTCATGGATGGATGAAAGGATCTTTCTTAGAATAAACTAGAAGCATTATCGAACGACACAGCAATAAAGCATATATTAACTAAGGGGGATAAAGAGAGATGAAAAAAAAATGATGATTGGATGGATGGACGGATGATCTGATAGATCAAAGAACAACCTAGAAGCTTAAAAACAAAGATGTAGGACTAGCATCAAGACCACTGCAATGAATAACATTTTAGGTAAGAAAATGGATGGATGGTGTTTTGATTGATGAATGGATGGATGTAGGGATGGATCAAAGAATAACCTAGCTTAAGTATTATCATTGAAAACCACTACAATTAATACAATTATAGATATGAAATTGAGTAGGTACTGTATATGGATGGATAACTTTGAAGTGTAAAACCCAGTAGTATCAAAAAATTGCAATTATGTAAACATAAAATAAGAGGTAGCAGGCATGGATGGATGGATGGATGGGTGGATGGATGGGTAGGTGTATGGGCAATCTGAAAACCCAAGATAAAAAGTAATATAAAATACCACTTCAATGAAAAAAACTGGCTGGATGAATGGGTGGCTCAATGGAAAATCCTTTAAGCCTAAAAACTAAAATCAAGGATTAGTATCAACACCCTTTGCAATAAAGTACTGTAAATATAAAATGACATTGGATGGATGGATGGATGGATGGATGGACAAAATAATAATAATATCCTAGTTGCCTTAAATTTAAGCTCCAACAGTAGTATCAACAACCACAGCATTAAAGCAAATATAAGGTAAAAGAATTAATGGATGGCTGGATAGAAAGATAGCCATATGGATGAATGGATATATAAGAAGACTAAACCCTTAGATCCAGGAGTGGCATAAAAAAAAACACTGCAAAGAACCAACAGAAAAATGGATGGATGGACGGATGGACGGACTGATAAATGTATTAAAGGATGGATAAAATGTAGAATTTTTTAAAAAAATATTTAGAATCCTAAAATCTAAGATCCATAAGTATTTAAAAAAAAACAAACAAAAAAACACTTCAATAAAGAAAATATAAATTCCAATCTGGATGGATGCATGATGAACGGATGGAGGAATGGGTGGAGCTTTAAGGACCCTTATGAAATAGTGAAAGAAAAAAAATGCAATGTACTAATTAAAATCAACAGCAGCAACAAAATAGACCAAGAACTCTAAAATAAGACCCAGTAGTGGCATCCAAAACCATTGCAATCCACAAATAGAAGTTTTTATGAAAGCAAGCAAACCAGTGAATAAAAAATATGACCTGAAATAAAAATCCTAAGTATAGAAGTGAGATCTGAAAAAAGCTGACTCAAAAAGCCCAGATGTAGAAATCCCACCACCATCAGACGACTAATAAAGCACAGACAAAAAAATAGGCTCTCTTCAGGTCTCACATCAAACCTCTTCATCAGTTCCATAACAATAACTCCAGGTCGACCAGGTCAGGTCTAACACCGAGCTGCCGCGAGACATCAAAACACGGAGCAAGAAGGAAATGAGCAGCAAGAAAACAGCTTCAAAAGACAGCTCATTGTGCATGCAGGGAAGCGCAGACCGCCGCCTACCTCGCTCACTTCACAGACTATAATAACAAAAGAGCTGCACACCATGCATTAGCCATTACAGGGTGAGACGGTCCACTAGAGATGCCTCTCACCTGCCTCTCACGCAGAGGTGCATTTTTTTTTTTTGCCTGTTGGAAAACACCCACGATGTCCTCTGGGTGACATATTTGCCCAAATCCACTCCGGTCATCCTCGTCATCCTCTTCCTCACCCCCAGCCTCACGATGCATGATGCTGAACAAGCCGAATTTTTGAAAGTCCGGTTTCAGCACCATTTTTGCTTCTAATCAATTGACTTCTAAATGACTCATCAAATATTCGCACATTATGGTATGGTATGGTATGAAGAACGTATCAGACCCGAGTTAGATCTGAGTGGGTGGGGTTTTCCCCTCTATAGAGCGGAGGGTGGAGTGAAGGGAAAGAGTATCCGAATGTGAAAAAGATTCATGAGACTTTTTTTTGGTACATGCTAGAGGTCAAGCTAAGGTTGGATTCAGAATAGATTTTTTCATTATGGTGTCTAAATGTCATTGATCGGTCTTTAATCATGTCTGTTACATTTATTTTGTGCTTTATATTCATTTTTGATTATTTTATTCATCTTCATTTATCTATAATTTAATCTTAACAGATTTTATTATTTCACACGCAACTTTTGGATCCGTTTGCAATAATTAAATTATTCAACTTTAATTGAATATTAATATATCCAGAACATCTTGATAAGATATCAAAACAGGATTTAATTTTTTTTATTTTTTATATTAATTAACAAATGCACTCTCACTCATTGTCTTTAACGCGCTATCCTGTGTTCAGAGTGGTGGGGGGCCTGGAGCCTCTCCAGGAGCCTATCCAAGGGCAGGGTACAAACAGACACACACTCACACACTCATTCACACACCACCGGCAATATGGGAACGCCAATCAGGCTAATCTACATGTCTTTGGACTGTGGGAGGAAACCGGATCACCCGGAGGAAACCCACCAAGCACGGGGAGAACATGCAAACTCCATGCGCACGGAGATGGGAATCGAACCCGGATCCTGCAGGAGCAAGGCGACGGGTGCTACAGTAACCACGACACCACCGCCTACAAAATGTATTAACGCAAATATCTCATCATAACACCACCTCTGTTCGCTTAGAAATAATCACGTCGTTATGTAATGCCTTGGACCATAAATACAGACGATTCCGGTACATAACGTTTAGCTACACGAACAGACCACATCAGGACACTGCGTTTATTCAATTTATGCTCCCTGCTGATTTCAGCCAAGGTGTAAATCGACCATCGTGAGTGATGTACGTTAAGCAGCTAGAGAGATGTTTTGCCTTGGAAACCATTAAGAGCTAATCAGGGAAGATGCCGGCGGTCGCTGTAAATCCGTGCCTCGCCGATAAACGGGCTGATCTATTTTTCAGCCGCTGAGTGCAATATGTAGCGCTGTTTCGACGGATCAGATGAGCGTGAAGTGAACATTAATAATTCAGACGGCTATTCTTGGATCAATGCTTTCAAGCTTCTCTGAAGAACTTGTGCAATGATTTATTTAAATGCAAAAAAGGCAGCCATGTTGCTAGTGTCCCTGAGAATGAGGGCCGATTCTTTGGGTCAAACCCCAAAGCGCTGTAGCATACCGTCGGGGAGATAACCAGAGAACCTGGCTGTCTGGAAGCATTACAAGTGAATCAGCTTAAGATGACTAATACAGAAAACTCAGTCCTTCAGTGCTACAGAGCTTACGTAATATGCGTGCCAAAAACCAATGTATTTCCTTGAAATCTCAGGTTCATGCGTGCAGGAAGAGGGAGAACAATGAAGAGAAGGAGCAGTAGGTCCGGCGGAATAAGGTAAAGTGCAGAAAAAGGGATATGGAGTGTCAAGAGGGCATTCATTATGAAGGGTAGATGTTGTTAGGAGTCAAGAGTGCAGCAAGGAAAGAAGGTGTGGGGAGGCAGGAGGGTGGTAAAAAGTCAAGAAAGTAGGTGTAGAGTGTAAAGGGGGATATACAGTAGGAGTGCAGTGAGGGTAGGAGGTGGGCGGGGCAGGAGTGAAGTAGGGAGTGTCTGGAGTGCATTTAGGGTTAGGGTAAAAGGTGCAGGAGTCAGGAGTGCAGTGGCGAGTGATTGGAGTGCATTAGGGGAAGTTATGGTAGGTGGTGCAGTTGGGAGTATTTGGAGTGCGTTGGGGGGAGTCAGGGTAGGAGCTGTAGGAGTCAAAAGTGAAACAGTGTTCGCTTAAAGTGCATTGAGGGTTAAGGTAAGCGGTTTTGGAGTCAAGAGTGAAGTAGGGAGTGCATTGGGGTTTAGGGTAGAAGTGTGTAGAGTGACGTGCACTAGGGAACATCAGAAGCATTGTCGGGGGTAAGACTGAGGCATGAAGAGTGACGATTGCAGTACAGAGCGTCAGGAATACAGCTGGATTAAGGGAAGCGAAGAAGGATGGAGACATAAAGAGGCTCCTTTCACTACATCATTACACAACCACTAATAAGACTTCAATAGATGGCCATCAGGCCAAGACCACAGACGTGAGACACACACATACAGCCATTCTAATCCAATGCGCACATCGCAAATGTACTCAGTAAATCAATTAAGCAGCAGAGCAAACACGTAGCCAAACACAATTAATCAGAGCTGGAGAAGGCTCACAGACACACACACACACACGGATAGTTACACCCAGGTCGGTTCTCTTTAAACAAAGCGATCGACTCGATAGCACATCACGGCTCTTAGGGGTCATTCTAGGAAGGAAAATATTTAAACGATAAATATTGACAGAGAGAAGCGAGGCCTTGCAATCATTTACGCTCTTATCCAAAAGCAAGGATTATCCAGCATAAATAACGAGCCTAGTTAGGGAAGGAAGTGTGTATGCGTTGAAGAGTGCACTGTAGGATGTCTACAAGTCGGATAGCGCGTGCTACCTGGTAGACGTCGGACAGGCTGCTGCTCCCGGAGTCACTGGTGATGCTACATCCTGAGAGGCTGGAGGAGACGTGGGTCACCTGAGGGTGGATCCCGTCAGCCAGGTGAAGCCTGCTGAAGTCCGCTGGGAGCTGGGTGCGAGAAAAGAAAAGAAAAGAAAAGAAAGAGGAAAAACAAACATGGGTGGGGGTTAATATACAAGCATGGTCCACAACATTAAACATATCGACGAATGAACTAAAAAAAAAAAAAAAGATCTGTCATATTTTGACACATAAAAGTTGAATTGTTGATACGCTGAAGCGTCAGTAAAACGCTTCAGCGTGCACCATCATAAATAATTGACTTCAGGTTGGTAACTCGACTAATAAGGCTATCCACGTTTTTTTTTCTTCCTGATTTGAGCTAGCAAATGTCATGTGCACAGCGTGATAAAGGTTATCTAAATATCATGGTATAAAAATTTAACGCAAGCACATGTCTGATAGGTCTTTAAGCAACATCCTGCCAAATTACCCGCCAAACCAAAAAACCCCAACGCTTCGAAAATCGTCCTGGAAGCCCAGAAGCCTTACGAGCAGGGTTTGTAAATCAGGACGCGCTCTCAGATTCGGTTTGCTCACACAGCGCCTAAGCCCCAACAGGAGCAAGCAGCGTGTTAGACAACATCCTGCACCTCACAGACACGCTGGCTACAAGCGCAAAATGTCAACCAGGCCCGCAGTCACTTCTCATCTACGCTTCCTCGTCTCACCACCAAGCCTGCGGTAAACAGGATTCGCGGCTAACACTGCTGTCGTTTAAATCAGTGCGTGTTGACGGCTTTGGACAAATCTACATCAAGTAAGGTGGATTTTTATGCAACGCAGAGCATTGCGCTCGACTATTAAGATTATTAGCAGTCACACTCTGAGACAACAATAACAAAAAAAAAGGTTGACACTGACACATCATCTGTGAGCGTTTCACATTACGTCTTTTAGAACCGCTAATCAGAAAGGCTGCTTTTATGTGCGTGATTTTGGTCTGTGACCAAATTCTTATGTGAAAGCTGTTAGGTTTTAATGCTAAGTGAGCAAGCTAAGCTGTGAGATGAACTCGATCTGAAGTGTCAACTATGCGCTATGAGGCTAACTGAACGAACAGAGCTAAAGTGCTACGTGGTCAAGGTGAGGTAATGAAAGCTATGGTGATAAATGAGCAGGTTGCTGTAACGACGGATTTAACAAAGGCTCGTGTTAATCGAGCAAGCTGGGGTAATAAAAGTGACAAAGCTAATTGGGCTAATGAGAACCGCAGCCCTAAATCTAGTTGTGGTAGCAAAAGCAAAGGCAGTAACCTAATGTGAAGGTAACAGGTAAAAGACGTGGTGCTAACTCAAGCTGAGGTAAGAAATGCTATTACACTAATAAAGCAAGCTAAAGTAACACAGGTTAGAGCGCTAATTTAAACCAAGGTAACAGTGCTTTTGATGCTAACTCAAGCTGATGTAGCAAAGAATATGGCGCTTACTGAGCAAGCTGAGGTAACGAAAATCAACAGTACTAACACAATCTGAGGTAAATATCTGCTATGGTGTTACCGCAAGGCGAAATTAATTTTACAGTGCTGACTCAAGGTGAGGTGACTATGGTGTTAACTTAGCAAGCTGAGGAAACAACTGCTATGGTGCTAACACAAACTGAGGTAACATATCAAATCAAATCAAGTAGGCTTTTATTGTCGTTTCAACCATATACAGTTAAGTACACAGTGAAACAAAACAACGTTCGTCAAGGATCAAGGTGCTACATACAACATAAATTAATTCCATAAACTAACAAAACTAGCTATGACATAGTCTAGCTAACATACTGTCTGTTTTAGCACTAATTAAGCAAACTGAGATAAAGCTTTTGGGCGCTAAACAAGCAAGTCTAGATAACCAAGCTTAGTTTACTAATGCTATAGTGCTACTGAGGTAATAAATGCTAAGACAAAAATTATTTTATGCTATGCTAGTTAGCGGAGGTAATGAAAGCTTTTGATTTTTAAGTCGGTTGTGTGTTCATCCTGCGTACATACAGTACACTATGACCAAGATGTATTTGGTCAAACCTGTTAATTATTGAATTAAGGTGTTTCAATCAGGCCTCTTCTCCTCAGTGAAGGCCAATCTTAATGCTTCAGCATACCAAGACATCTGGGACAATGCTATTCTTCCAACTTTGTGGTAACAAGGGTTTGGTGAAGGCCCTTTTCTATTCCAAAATGACTGTGCCCAAAGGAAGGACTATAAAGACATGGTTTGATGAGTTTGGTGTGGAAGAACCTTTGGGATGAACGTGAACAGAGATTGCGAGCCAGGCCTTCTCTTCCATCCAACATCTGTGCCTGACCTCATAAATGTTCTAAAGAATGAATGGGCAGGAATTCCCACAGAAACACTCCAAAATCTTGTGGACAGCCTTCCAAGACGAGCTGCAAAAGGGGGACCGACTCCATATTGAAGTATATGTATTCAAATACAATCTTATTGCGGGTTAGGCCAAATACTTTTTGTCCATATAGTGTATCTAGAAAACAGCTGTGGAAAAGAAAGGGAAAAAAAAAAAATCTATGGTGTCCCAACATAAAGAACAGTGTTGACAAAAGAACTCAGATAATAGCCTCAGAACCCATTTCAGCTAATCTCGAAAGCAGCACCTGAGACTTCTGGCTTCCTGTCCGAGGATATCTGTGAGGGAAATAGGCTTTTTTTTTAGGATGTCTTCAGCCAGCTGAGTATAGCTTTCATATAAAATGTATCTGACCTAATTTCCGCCGTTCTAATCGTAGACATGCCGGAAATGCAGCCGATCCTCCTGGGAGATATCCGAGAGAGGCCTGGGCAGATACAGAGACCTTGAGCTAGATACTAAAGCTGGGCATTCAGCAAAGAAAACCGAACCAAGCACTCACTTCTGTGTTTCGTCGTCCCCAGTGACAGCTGTTCATGATATTTACATAGGAGGCCTATCTGTTAATAGCTTGAAGGCGAAACAATAAGAGTTGATCAATATCACAAGGTCTCACTAAAGATCACGCTTCCCTTTTTAAAGTAAAGCCTTTATTTTGTCACATATACATTACAGCACAGTGAAATTCCTTCTTCGCATATCCCAGCGTAACTGGGGTCAGAGCGCAGGGTCAGCCATGGTACAGCGCCCCTGGAGCAGTTAGGGTTAAGGGCCCAACAATGGCCCAACAATGGCAACCTGTCTGAGCTGGGAATCGAACCGCCGATCTTCCGATCGGCAACTCAGTGCCTTAGCCCTCTGAGCCACCACTGCCCCATAAACCTGAAGCTCATAAAAATACTGTGGATCATCAAGATGTTAAGCAATTACTGCAAATCAAGCATGATGCACGTAACCACAGATTTCTCTCAAGTCCAAAATCTGACCTCTGCCACAATACGCTGGATGCACAAACCTGAAGTTCAATACCTGCTTCTTGACTTCAGACAGCAATGTGAATGAAGCACCAGTTACTACTTGGCAGATTTTCTTTTTTAAAGGTGTCTCTTTGTTTGACTATGGAACTGATTTGCACATGAATTTCACAGATCCTTCCTGGAGGAATTTCATTTGCACTGAGTGGTGTAATAGCAGTGTTTTAATTACACCACTGACAACCTCCTTAGCCTCCACATGAAAACAAGTTGGGGGAGAGATCTAACAGAAGTGTGATTTTTCTTGAAATTACTTCGCCGCAAAGTGCTACAGTACTGATAATTAAGGGAGTGAGAAATGTCAAATAGGACCAAGTAAAAAAAAAACGTAAGAGGCAAACTCTTCAGAGGGTAATTACACCTGGCAAAATTAGCATTCACAACAGAATGTGTGATCTACACATTCTTGTCATAGAATCCTCCTGGTCCTGCTATGGATCATTTTGTCCTTGTAAGCTTAACATCTGGCAGTGATATCTATGACGGGCAATTTAGTCAAACTGGGACTTTCTAATAATCCTAAATCACTTATTCCAGTAGTTCACTAGTGCTTAGACAGTTCTCCTTTAATGGCCCAAAATATGTGGAAAAGGCATGGAGTGAAGTCAGGACTATGCGGGTAATTACAGCTGAGTTCCTGTAATGTGCAAGTGGTGGTGGTGAATAATTGTGTGTACAGTTCCCACAGATGGATACGTTTCTTCCACAAGTTGCCGACAATTATCCGTCAATTTTCGAGGATCATGTGTTCTAACAGCTGAATGTTCACAGGAACAACTGCAGTGGGCTGTGAACCACCTCAGCCTGAATCATGATTCCCAAATGTACCGCCTTCTTTAATACATTTGCATTATTCAAATGTTTTACTGCGGTTTTAAGAGTCTCATCACCGTACTGAGTTTGAAGTCTTCTGTAAACGTTAATCGTTTTTACACAATCATGCACAAGAAATTTCAACACAACTCCCAGTTTGACTTGAAAGCCCCTTGTAGTACACATGGCATGATCTTAAAAGAGCAGTATGTAATAATGACAGAACAGAAAACGTACCACGTACTGGAGAACTTGGTGTACATCCAGAATAGGGCGCCAACAAACACTAATCATACATTATGGGTCATTTGGAAATGCCAATCAGCCTACTTTGGGAGGAAACCCAGGGCTCCTAGAGGAAACTCTCCAAACACGAGAAGAGCATAGACTTGAGATGAGACTCAAACCCGAACCCCAAACCCTGGATGTGCACGGCAACAGTGCTAACCACTAAGCTATTGATAGATATCTGGCACTGAAATACCCTCCATACTCCTCAAAGCCACAAGGAGTAAGGGAGTAAACTTCAGGTCATTTCAAACAATCCCACTTTTCAAATAAAGATGTTCGACATCTGCAGAGCCTCAGTACCGCTCAAACAAGACTTTTTCTATAACCAACCCTCGTTATACCACAAATTAGCTTTTTAGCATTTAGAGGAGTGTATATCACACAATCCATTCTTTATCAATAAAATCTCATCACCCCTCAAATTAGCCTGTAACAACTAAGAGAACTCAAACTTGGGAACCCCAACAATTTGCTATCTATAGAACTACAGCAATCTTCAATCTAAAGAAAAAAAAAAAAGAGTGTCTTAATAGTCTTGAAAAAGAGTTTTAGTAAGACGTTTGTCCACCACGAGGAGCCAGACATGCTTTCTCCACCTTGGCATAGATTCAACAAATCTTTCGACAGGTCCTTTCCACAGCTTTCCACAGTCCTCCTGATGGTGGTGAAACAAGGTGAAACCTCACATAGATATTTAAGGGGTTTAAGACCTGATAGCTGTGCCCTCATGACCTGTGGACAGGGGTGGGTTCATCCTGGAAAAGAACTGACATCCGGATAGAAACCTTTCCTCATAGGATGGATATCAGAAGCAAAAAAGTTTGCATTATTTTGCAAGGAAACATCCCTCTAAAAGGGAACATGTGAAATCAAACCATGCCAGCAAATTGCTTTCTGCAGAACAACAGACTGACTGTTCATTTGTCTGTATGTGGGTAGACTGATGGTAATAAGGACACATGCTCGTCTCTCAGCCTTGGCCAGCAAGTCCGTGATTAGATGGAAGTCATGTTTCTGCTGTGCCTCGGTTTCTGTTTCAGCACGAAAAGACGAGAGTAATTTCCCTGATCAACTACAGAAGGTATCTACAGATACGATGGACGCTGCTTGAAAATCCAAAACCTAAAGCAAACATGATGTGCGAGGTGGCATTTTCCTTTAAGAACCGCAAATCCCTGAATCAACACACACGTCTTATAAGCGGCTTGACTCTCTCGAAAATTCCTGAAGACCCGCATCGCGGGAGAACTGCCATACTTAAAAGTAAAAAAAAAAAAAAAAAACGTGCTGTGATGTGCGTGTATAGAAATTTGAGAGTCGTTATAGAAAAAGGCTGACGTTGGACGACCAAAGGCTTCAACAACTATCCCATAAGCCTCAGCGGCACTCCAGGGGCCTCTCACTTTTCCCGAGCCTGGAGGCTCAAACGATTAAAGTGCTTCAGAAGACAGATAAAACAGAGCATTTTCATATACATAAACACCACATGCATTTTATAACATCAAAACACTGGGTAGAAAACTGGCACCGACAGCACCACCACAAAAACCAATAAACTTCTCTAACTGATGGAATGTTTACACTGAAGATTAATTTGAAAAGTTACAGAAGACTTCACTCTCTCAAACGTTTTTATATATAATTCATATTGGGATCATAGAGATTCTTTGGGACTTTGAAACCAAAACACACAAGTCCTACAATTTGCTACAATAAAATTTCAGAATTCCTTAACTTAAACCAGTCAAAGATTAGAGCGATTCCCAACCAATACTGTGCTAGATAACTAGTCTGGGTGTCTACATTTAGAATTGATATCTGGTGCACTACGTAGGGCGGTAGAATGCTTTATTTTCACCAACAACATAGCGTGCTGAAATAGGGAGGATGAAGAGATTTGAGGAGGGAAGTTTGTTCACAAGAAGGGATCCAAAACTTCCAGGACAGGAGTAACTCCTAAAAACTCTGAGAATGGATGATGTTATATCTTGACTATATATATATATATATATATATATATATATATATATATATATAAATGAAAAATATAAAAGTCTTGACATCTTGACAAATTATTGGAGTTTCAAGAGAAATCTTTGCAGTTCATGACAAGTCTGGATAATTCATAGCAAATCGTGAGGTTACTACGGTATGGGCTTGTCAAAAAAAGTGATCTGGTAGCTGACGCGTAACCAATTTGGCGATTAAGGCATGTGATGTCACCAAACCGAGCGATCAGCCTTGAAGGCAGTAGAACAGTCATGGGACAGGGGTAGCTCAGTGGTTAAAGTGTTGGACTACTGATCAGAAGGTCCCAGGCTTATATCCCGACACCATCAGGTTGCCGTTGTGGGGCACCTAACCCTCAAATGCTCAGATGTATCATGAGATAAGGGGCAGTGGTGGCTTAAATGGTTAAGGCTGTAGGTCACTGGGTTTCTGATCGGAAGTTCGGGGGTTCGAGCCCCAGCATCGCCAAGTTGCAACCGTTGAGCCCTTGAACAAAGCCCTTAACTCTTCTGCTTCAGGCGCGCTGTATCCTGGTCAACCCTGCACTCAACCCTGCTCTGAGTTGCTTTGCTTTTACACGAACAAGCAACAGATTTCACTGAAATTTCCCAGAGGGACTTGGTATTACAAAAAATTACATACTGGATCATTTTTAAGCAATTAGCGAGTAAATAGAAATGACGAATTCCACAGTAATATCACAAAGGCGGATACAATAACTTACCAAGAAGACCTTCATAAAGTGTTTATCGTGGTGGTAGTAGACAGATTCAGTGTTAAATTGAACTTATACCCATAAAAAGCAACAAACCGTAAAAAAAAAACTAACGCAATGAGCTAATGTGAAAAAGGCCGTGTCACACAACGATAAATCATTGCTAACTATCCATCCAATCATTTCCCCCAGTAGAAAACGGATCCATTGGCAGACCTGGCTGGATTAATTGCCACTGCAGCACTTTTATACATTTAGGTTTGTTTTAAAGGACACACTAATGTAGCTAGCTAGCATCTTTTAATTTCATGGCCAATTGACTGTACTTACAAATATATATGTGTGTATATATATATATATATATATATATATATATATATATATATATATATATATATATATATATATATATATATATGTGTGTGTGTGTGTGTGTATATATGTGTATGTATATATATTTGGTTTTGGACTTCCCTTTTCATATCTTCTGTTTACATTACAAGACATTTACATGAGAATCATTAAAGGAAACTTGAATTTCTTTTATATTTGTTCTTTCAACTTTGTAAGATTAACCAGACACTAAGGTCATTTATCCAGCTACTGAAGGCCTGACTGTTTTATTTTATTTGTTTAATTAGATCATTGTGTAATAATATCAATTGGATTTACAGAAAATCATTCTGGTGTTTCAGAATTTTAACTCATAAGTTCCCAACATAAGCTCAACAAAGAGACGAGACTCTTAAATGTATACACTACAAATGTGCATGTAGAGATTAAAAATATTAAAATGTATTAACCTAAGAAATAAGCAAAGTTCATAAGTATATGATTAATAATAAATCAGTATAATTTGTCTGTACGAAATAACTAAAATAGTACTAAATAACACAAACACACACACTGGCTTTATAACGTCAAACACGAACACTGAACATCAAGCAAATTATTCGATATAGATATAAAACATTGGAGATGTACACAAGCGAAATTTGGAAGAAAATGAAATTGTCAACTCTTCCAATGATGCTTTCTTTTATATCAATAGAATGCAACATAAGAACACAATGTTCGTCAAGAACAGAAAGTTGAATCAGAATCAACTGCATAAATGGTTCGCTGCATCACACACAGTATTTACCTTTAAATTTAAAGACGGACATTCTATTAATGCAACAATTATTAACAAAGCTAATTAACGCTACCCGACTCTTGCATCTAACGCTAACTGGAACCCGAACAACCGAATGGAAATCTCTGGTTATTTTAGTTCCTCCTACCCAGGGAGTTCAAAGTCTTCCTCATGGGTCAGGTCAACCTTTGACATATTTCACACACCTTTGTGGGAACATTTCTACCAACCGAGACAGAAAAACATCCCGACACTACACAACCAACATCTCTAAACGCCAAACCGGCTCTAGAACCTTCATCATCATCATCATCATGGCTGACAGGAGATCAATTCATTTACATCTTGACGTGGTTCTCAGCTCGAGTACTCTACTTTTTACGAAGCCAACACACACACACACACACTCGCTATCACAGATAATCATGATATAAGCAGCCAAACGCACCAAACGCAGCTTGAAGGAAGACTTCAGTGTTTTACCCTCATCTAGATCTTATGATACGTGTGATTACCACAGATGAGAATGTTTCTACATGAGTAATAAAAATGAGATCATTAGCTGAGGAAAGCCGAAGGGAACTCGTATTCGTCCCAAAACCCGGTTTATCAAATGTAAACGTAATGATATTCCATCTGTGAGGAATTCTTTGACGTTTCATACTCACGCAGGTCCCATAACCGCACTAAATATATATACAAGCTATCAAACTGAACATGGTATACGGTGCTAAAAAGTGTCACTTAGGTGGAAAGAAGGTGAAGGTCCATGCTTTGGTTTTTGTAACCATGCATACGATCTTATGTCATTCGGATGAAACTTGGCACATTTAGATTTCACATGAAAAGACATAAACCTGAAAAAGTGTATTATTCTAAAATGCTAAATTGTTAAGATATTGCAACAAAAATTTGACTTGGTTACAGACACTACAGATTTTTTGCTTTTTAAGCTTTTATTAAAAACCGTAATGCCTTAATCTAAGCAACCATTTTTACAGGTCATATGCTTCAAGAAGATTACTAAGATTAATTTTAGTATCAATACTCA